>CAJQZJ010033263.1:3704880-3715389 GCA_907164525.1 Lophiomys imhausi
ACACACACACACACACACACACACACACACACACACCAAATAAATGCTGTAAGAAATGTGTGGTTTTTTTTTTAATATACTACCCTTTCCTCCCTTTCTGTCCTTCTGCTACAAGATGCTGTAGCAAGAAGACATTTACTGGATGTCAAGCCCTCACCATGAGCTTCCAAGCATCCAGAACTGTGAGCCAGTGAATCTCTGTTCATCATAACTTACTCAGCGTGGAGCTGAGGATACTCCTCAGCTGGTAGAGTACTTGCCTGGCATACACAGAGTCCTGGGGTCCATCCCCACTATTGCATAAAACCAGGTATGGTGAGGCCTGTATAAACCCAGGAGACTAAAATACACCTGTAATCTCAGCACTTAGAGGATGGAGGCAGGAGGATCAAAAGTTCAAGGCCATTCTCAGCTATATATTGAGTTGGAGGCCAGCCTAAGCTACATGAGACCCTGTCATTTATATATATATATATATATATCCAGCAATAATAGTATTAACGTATTCATGAGCTTCAGAGAGAGCTGGCACTCATGCTGAGCAAAATTACCATACATTTATATGTTTTGGGTAGGGCCACTACGTTCTGGTTCAATGCTTGGATTTGCCAGCAGAGTAGAATGTAGAATGTTCCCCTTGGGCTACAACTCAAGGGAACTCATTTCTTTATAGAAACCAACAAGCTAGACTGCAAGTTGATGTAAGTCAGTTTCAGATGGAAAACCAGCTGCACTAACACAAATTCTCTCAACAGCTCTTATCCAATCAGCACGTTGTCTCCAGCCTTTTCTGCCTATCATCAAGGCAACAGGGTCAACTGCACCTGGTTGCCAAGGGCCCACTGCCAGCCCTCTACCCTTACTGACATCTTTGTCACCCATTCCCCTCTAACGACTTGGCCTTGTCCATAGCACTTCTACCCGCCGTTGTCCCTTGAGCACTCATACTGAGCAAAATCACCTTATTTCGTTTTCACTAGGCTTTGTCTGTATGTTGCACACTTCTGACCCCCCAGAAAGACACCCTGTGAACAGTTGCTACCCAGCAGCTTGGCTGAGGTGAAAGGGGAAAATCGGGTTAGCATTTACTGAAACTGGGCAGGCCGAAGTGGAAATCCCCAAAGAGAAAGATGCAAAGTATACTGTTTCTAGCGAGGATGGGGAGACCTTTGGAACCGAAGTGGGTTCAGGCACCAGAGCACAGTGCAAAATTAGTTCTTCTATGCTGAGAGGAAAACATATTCCTTTTAGAAGACTGCATCCCTTTGGGTGAAAAATAATTTTTCAAGCCCGTAAAATAATAAAGAGAATAACCTATTAAAGCCCAGATGAAATGTTATGCCTGCTTTTTTCTCCTCCCTTAAGAAGCATGATAACCAGACGTGGTGTGAACCTGCCTGTGATGCAGAAGTCAGGAGGCTGAGGCAGAAGGATGGAGAGTTCGGGCTAGCCTGCGCTACATAATAAGACCCTTCTGGGGAGAAATGAGGGAGAGGAAGAAAGGGAAATGAAATGGGAGGAGAGAAGAGAAGGGGAGGAGAGGAAAGGGAGGGAGGAGAGATGAGAGGAGAAGAAAACAGAAAAAGAAAGAAAAGAGGTCTGGGGCTGTAGCTCTGTTATTGGAATGCTTGTCTAGCGTGCACAGAGCCCTGGATTCAATCCCCAGCGCCTCATAGACCTGGGTGTGGTGGTGGTGCTGGCCAGTGAGCTGTTGATAGCCCGCCCTCCTGTCTCTGCCCCCCCAGTGCTAAGATGATACACGTGTACCACAATGCCTGGCTTCTACATGAGTACTAACTGTCCAAACTCAGGACTTCCTTGGACAACAAGCACCTTATATTTACCTGTTAAGCCATCATCCCCATTTTACAGATGAGGAAGTTTATTTGTAAAACGTCCTGATCTTTGAGTGTTCCTGTGAGAGAGCCATGGGGCTGCTCAAATGCTCGTGTGCAGCTGTACACTGTAGCCCGCGTCCTATTGGATGTCATTGCAGTATATAACTACTGAATCTACTGTTTCAAACTATTCCCATTGTGTCAGCATTTGGTTGTACTGTAACTACTCCTATGCCCTTGGCTTTCTCTAAATACAGTTTTTATATCCTCATAGAGAATTCACTAGAAAACAATTGTCACCCGGGGTCCAGATTGCCCATTTGGTACCCAGGAATAAGGTAGCTAGCCATTCATCTTCATGAGCCAAAGGAGAGACAGAGAGTCCATGGGGGCGCATCATGACCCACAGCAATGGCAAGACATAAGCCAGATGGATACAAAGGTGACAGCCGCAACCTCTACCCTCTTCCCTTCCAACTAGCCAGGTCAAACAACAGTCACCCTTTCATGGCCCAGCTTAATTCATCTCCCAAACGGAAGTCCACGCTGATCCCTTGTGATTTGCCCTAACAGTGTGTAATTTCCCCATGTGTTCTCTCCCTTCCTTTCCTTGACTTCCAGAGGGCAAGGATAATGGTTTATGCTTATGTGTACCTAGCAACCTTTGACTCACTGAAGGGGCTGGGAGGGATGGCACAGCAATTAAGAGCACGGGCTGCCATGCAAGAACCCAGGTTCCACTCACAGCATCCTCCTCATAGTGGCTCAGTCATCTGTCACCATAGTTGCAGGAAGTCCAGCGCCCTCTTCTGGCCTCCACAGTAACTAGTCACACATGTGGTATACAGGCATACACACAGACAAACATTTATACATATTTTTTTAAAAAGAAAAAGACTCACTGAGGGTTGTTGGGCCAGCAACATGTCTCAGCTGTACTGGCCTGACAACCTGATTTGAAACCTTAGATCCCAGGGTAGGAGGAGAGAATTGACTCCCAACAGTTGTCCTCTGACCTTCACCTGCATCCTGTATACTGTGATTTGCACGCTCCTACTCTCACATACATGAAGCACATACTATCCATACACACAGTAATACACACGCACACACACACACACACACGTACCTATGCATGCACACATACACACACCTCACTGGACGAGCTAAGGAGATAATCCCATAAGTAAAGCACTTAATTTGTAAAAAAAAAAAAAAAAAAATGTATGAAGCCAGGTATGTAATCCAGTGATAGTGAGGGAACAGGACAGGACAGAGAGATCCCTAGAGCTTGCTGGTCAGCTAGCCTAGCCTACTGGGTGAAGTTCCAGGTCAGTAGGAGATCCTTTCTCAACCAAAAAGTATAACTTGCCTGAAGAATGACACTCAAGGTTGTCCTTTGGCCTCCACAAACACATGAGCATATATGTATGTGTATGTAATGTATATACATACGTATGTGTGTATGTAAATATATGGGGTGGGAGGGAGAGAGAGACTGGGTGCAAATTCCCTCTTTTTAAGGATGGGGAGCAGGCACACCATGCCCAACTCTTTTGCATGGGTTTGGGGACTGAGCTCAGGTCCTCGTAGTTCCCACCAGGCACTTCATCAACTGAACCAGTGATGAAACAGTGTACACGTGCAGAGAGAGAGAGAGACAGAGACAGAGAGACAGGGAGAGAGAGGGAGGGAGAGTGGGGGGGAGATTATATTATATAGGAATTATAGAGGAAAGGGCTTCTGGGTGTGGGGCATGCCCTGTAACAGGTAGAGACTGAGGCATGCTGGGAGAATCTGGAGATCAAGTCCAGTCCTAACATACTTAGTACAAGGCTAGACCTTTTTTTCTTTTGAGTCAGGGTCTATGTAGCACAGGCTGGCCTCAAACTCACTAAGCAACCAAAGATGCCCTTGAACTCCAGATGCTGTTGCCTCTGTCACCTGAGTACATGTTTGACAGCTGACCAGGCTCAGCTGCAGCATTTATCTTTTAATGCCAATTACTAGTTCTATGGAAGAATTCCTGACTCCTCAGCTACAAGCTGGCATGAGCTTCATAAACTTTATTGTACAATTCCAATACTTTCTACTAATCAACAATGATAGATGAGAAAAATCTAAAAACAATTTTTGTGTTGTGTCTACATTTTGAACAAATTCCTGTTTCACAAAACACATTGTAGAATGCATTTAAAATTGCTGATGGGCTGGAGAGATGGCTCAGCGGTTAAGAGCACTGCCTAGTGCTCTTCCAAAGGTCCTGAGTTCAATTCCCAGCAACCACATGGTGGCTCACAACCATCTACAATGTGATCTGGTGCCCTCTTCTGGAATGCAGGTGTACATGCAGATAGAGCACTCATATGCATAGAATAAATAAAATAAATCTTTAAAAAATAAATAAATAAAACTGCTGAGGCTGGGGTGTAGCTCAGCTGGTAGAGTACTTATTTAACATGGAAGAAGTTTGATCCCAGGCACTTTATAAACCAGGTGTGTCGATCACGGCTTTGATCCCTGTTGCTGGAGAGGTGAAGGCAGGAAGATCAGGAGTTCAAGGTCCTTCTCAGGTACATACTGAGTTCAAGATCCACCTGGGCTACATGAGATGCTTTCTCTAAAATAAAATAAGATAGAATAAATAATAAAATAATAAATGATAAAACTTTTCAAAATGAAGGATTTTACTTCAGTGGTATTCTAAGTGTGATTTCACACACAATGGCATGCTTCACTATTTTAATACAGTTTGACATCAGTGGAAGACAATGAGAGCTGTTGTTCAGGATGAACCTTGCCTAAAGAACACATTATGGTGAAAGAGAAAAATCCCTTTGAAGTTACAAAGAATTCACCTTAAAAAATCATTTTTAGAATATAAATATATATGTTATATAATCTAAAAGTTATATGTCATCTAAAAATTATATATATATATATTATATGTAATATATAATTTATTATATTATGTGTTATATATAATAATATATTATATGTTTATGTTATGTATTGTTTATATTAAATATAACATTATATTTATATAGAAATATATTGTGTATTATATGATATGCAACATATTATATAATATATTTTAATATTTATAAAAAAGCTATTTTATATGCATATATATACATATATATGAAATAGCTTGGCAGAATTGAGAACATCACAGCATCCTGATAGCCATTTGGGGGCAGTTGCCCTATTTCACAGATTGGGGGAAAACCCCAACGTCTGAGAACAGCCTCTGAGGGTCACACCTCTGCCACCTTCCACTGTTGGTGTTCTCTCTGGCTTGAATTTGTACTAAGTGCAAGAGCAACTGCCATTTCTTCTCTGACTTAGGTTTAGAAAAATGTGAGAACTGAGACCTAGGCCACCCAAAGGAAGGGATTTACGTGTGTGTGTGTGTGTGTGTGTGTGTGTGTGTGTGTGTGTGTGTGAAAAGAAAGCAATACAAGAGCAAGGTGAGAAATACCAATTTGATGTAATCTTGTTTGATCAGGGTCATTGACTATTTTATCTATTTTTTAAATTATTACCTAAAAAACATGAGTCAAAAGTAGTTGGGGTGGGGAGTGAGGCTGTGGCTCAGTCAATAGAGTATTTGTCTAGCAGGAAGCACCACGTTCCATGTACACTGGGTGTGGTGGAACATGCCTGCGATTCCTGCACTGAAGAGACTCAAACAGGAAGATCAGAAGTTCAAAATCATTCTTGGCTATGTATTGAGTTTGAGGCATGTCAGAGATGAGGGAGAGAGAGAGAGAGAGAGAGACAGAGACAGAGAGAGAGAGACAGAGAGAGAGAGAGAGGAGAGCTACAATACACACCTTTGAGTCTTCAAGTAAGAGAGGGGACAAGTGACAGGAAGAGCTCCTACAGCAGTGAGCTGTATTATATTAGTCAAACAGGGATCTGTGGTCATGGTGTGTTTATGGAAAGCCCCATTATTTACAGCAATTCAAACAGAGCAAGGCCAGTAGACACTGGGGAACCATGATGTCACCAGGAAGCCCTACATCTGATCTGATGGTGCTGAATACTGCCTGCCTGAGAACCAGCCAGAACAGAAAGAACAGAACGGGTAGTTCAAAAATGGCTTCGGACAGTGGCCTGCATAGTCTCTCCAGCTCTGTGCTGGATTTTGTAAAAAGTCGCCACATTCTTAGAGTGTGAGGGGTTATTTGCCAGAGTGTGTACAACTTACAGTGTGTACACCACTGAAGAAAATATCTGTTCCTGTCCCTGGAAGCCATTAATGGTTGGAGAGACCGTGCCTCAAGCTTGCTTAGTTCTTAATGACTCTCCTGCTCATTGGCACCTCCTCAGTTTGCTAGATCAGATGGGAAAGGGGCACCACCCACCCCAGTGACCCTGCTCTCAGCAGACCTTCCTCATAACCATTGTCATGTGTACGGCCGTACCATCCTCAATGTGCCCCACCTTGTCAAAGTATGAGTTATTCTGAAAATTTAATTTCCTGAGTTTTCCTCCTATTAATCAGCTTTATTGTTATTTCGCCATTCATTAACACCTCTGCTAGAGAATACAGGACAGGAAACAAAGTCCCGAAGTATGCAATAAAGAAAATATTTAATCTGGTCGGTTTTATAAGAAAAAGGCTTTGGGGCTGGTGAGATGACTCAGTGGGTCAGGTGCTTGCAGCCAAGCCAGGCGACCCAAGTTTCACCACTGTGACAGAAAGAGAGAAGCTGACTCATTCAATTCAAGGTGACTCCTGCCCGCCACACACGCATTGAGATACACACATGCCCAACATATACACACATATAAATGACATGAAAACTTTTCTTTCTTTTAGTCTTTGTAAAAATAATTTTATTTTATGTCCATTAGTGTGAAGGTGTCAGATCCCTTGAAACTGGAGATACAGACAATTGTGAGCTGCCACCATGTGGGTGCTTGGAATTGAACTCAGATCCTTTGGAAAAACAGTCAGTGCTCTTAACCACTGAGACATGTCTCCATCCCCAATAACTTTTCTTTTCTTTTTTTATTATTATTTGGTTTTTAGTTTTTCAAGACAGGGTTTCTCTGTGTAGCCCAGGCTGTCCTGGACTCACTTTGTAGACCAGGCTGGCCTTGAAGTCACAGAGATCCACCTGCCTCTGCCTCCCGAGTGCTGGGATTAAAGGGGTGCGCCACCATGCCCTACAATTACAGACAGCTGTGACTTGCCATGTGGATGCTGGGATTTGAACCTGGGTCCTTTGAAGAGCAGCCAGTGCTCCTAATCGCTGAGTCATCTCTCCAGCCCCAATAACTTTTCTTTTCTTTTTTTTTTTTTTTTTTTTTTGGTTTTTCAAGACAGGGTTTCTCTGAATATCTCTGGCTGTCCTGGACTCGCTTTGTAGACCAGGCTGGCCTCGAACTCACAAAGATCCGCCTGCCTCTGCCTCCCAAGTGCTGGGATTAAAGGCGTGCGCCACCACCGCCCGGCTCCCAATAACTTTTCTTAAGAAGATCTTTTTAAAGTGGCTTTAGGGATCATCACTCTGTTTAGATACTAAATGCCTTGTGGGTGTGTGCCACCTTTCAACATTCTGACAAACATTGTCATCTTTAAATTCACACTCTAGAGCTGCTCAGGCAAGTTACAAAGTAAGTTTTTTGGTTTTGGTTTTTGGGTTTTTTTGTTTTTTTTTTTAAATTTAATCTTGTGATGTTAACAAAGCTTATGATTTTGTATTGAGCTTCAGTCATAGCTATATTGGGTCACAGGAAACTTAAAATGTGATTTTGGACAAAAGAGAGAGTATAGAGTTAGGAATATAGTGAATGGAGAGGGGAATGAGAAACAAGGAAAGAGAAAAGGGAAAGGAAAGAGAAAGCCCCCAATAGCTGATCCCTTCACATAGTAAGAGTCACGTGGGCAGTGCTGGGAGCAGTGCTGCATGGAGGAGAGGCCGGGCCCTTCCAGGCCCCGGGTCTGTCATCCTCAGAACGCTGATTCTTCTCCTCACATCTAATCATTTCACAGTAGAGATGGTCATCCCAGTTCCAGCCAACTCCCTCCCAGTTGGTTTCAAGGCGGAGAGCCGATGGCAGGGAGCAGGCTCTCTTCCCATGTCTTCACATTATTTATAAAAAACAGCCCTTCTATGATACCCTTGCTGATGGCCCTTAGGTCACAAGAGCCAGGTCTCATCTCCAGGGGGACTAAGTCATATGGTCTTTATAGTACCCAGTCTATATCGAGAAGGAGGTAGAAAAGGCTTCAAAATGACTCAAGGGTGAGCTGACACCAAGAGAAACTGCTTTATTGAACAAGAAACACAGATAGAGAGAAAAAGAGAAGAAAGAAAGAAAAGAAAAGAAAATATGAGGCTAAGAGAATAAGTTCAGAAATGTATATTTAGCGATTGTTTTCTAAACTCATAGCTGGTTGGTGACATGGTTAAATCTGAGAGCTAGGTAGGTCTGACCCCAGTCTCCTGAATGCATGTTAAACCACATTGAGTTTGCCAAGAAGCTGAAGAGAATAGTAAAAATGGGGATTTTTACATTGGACAGCTGAAATAACGTTAAGGGCAGGGAGTTGATTTTTCTTGAATAATATAGACAACACAACTTTCTTCCTTCCTTCCTTTCTTTCTTTCTTTCTTTCTTTCTTTCTTCCTTCCTTCCTTCCTTCCTTCCTTCCTTTCTTTCTCTTTTATTTCTTTCTCTCTCTTTCTTTCTTTCTTTTTCTGGTTTTTCCAGATAAGGTTTCTGTGTAGACCAGGCTGGCCTTAAACTTGTGAAACCCGCCTGCCTCTGCCTCCTGAGTGGTGGGATTAAAGGCATGGGCCACCACTGCCCGCCTTATGCCACCACTTCTTTTCTTTTTGTTTTTGATTTTTTTTGGGGGGGGGAGTAGAAAAAGCCCTGAGTGAGTGAAGTTGTGAGTGAAAGTGTCCTCAGACCCAAGGAGAAGTTGACAAAACTTTCCCCTGGGTAAGATTCAGAGGCAGGGCAAAGCTTTTCTCAGAGAATCCAATGTGAGGGTGTTTGCTGAATATTCGCACCATAGCTTTCTCTTCCCTGGACCTGTAAGGCCTGAAGACTATTCCCGTACAGAGACTGTTCTCTACTTAAATCTGTCTCCTAGATCCATCTGTACACCAGAAACACTGCCTCCCTGTTTATCTGCATGTTATAACACCAACTCCTTGTCAAGCTATATGCAATAACCCTGGCTCTTTGTCCAAATCCATATAATAAACACATTGAGCTTCTAGGGCACTGTGACTTCTCCAGCAGAGTCCAAACTGCCCAATTCCAGCTTTTGTCTGTGTAAGTCTGTCTTTTCTTCATCCCCTCGACACCCGAGTCGGTCCATCCCTGGAGTTATGCTAGACGTCGCACATGTATTTGAGTTTGTATTTGCAACATGTGTAGGTCGGGTATGGTGTGTGTGGGTGTGTGTGGGTCAAAAGACCACCTCCGTTTCATTCTTCGGGTGTTTGAGACAGAGCCACTCACTGGCCTGAACTTCAACGAGGAAGCTAGGCTAACCGGCCCAAAAGCTTTCAGAGAGATATGCCTCCCTCCACAAACCTCAGAGTGATAGAATTACAGGGGGGTCTATCCTCTTATGCGGGTTCTGGGAAGCTGAACTCAAGTCCTCATGTCTGCAAGGTAAATACTTCTCTGACTGGGTCACCTCTTTAACCACACAACCACCTTTCTACTAGAAAGCAGGTTTGGCTATTAATATCTTTTAAGACTCATTTTTATTTTTATGTGTGTCTGTGTGTGTGTGTGTGTGTGTGTGTGTGTGTAATTGTATGGCACATTTGTGCAGGTACCCTCAGAGTCAGATGAGGGCACTGGATACCCTGGACCCATGAAGCTGGAGTTACACATAGTTGAGCACTGGACGACGTGAGTCTGGGAACCAAACTCTTGTCCTCTGGAAGGGAAGGAAGTGCTTTTAACTAGAGGAAGTACTGACTAAGATTTGAATAGACCATAGGAACAATTATCTAAGTCATACTTTCAATGTAGGGATACACACCGAGACTATTTCAGGGTATGTTCCCTACTTTTGCCCAATGTGTTGGGGACAGTATCCCTGGAGAGAGCTGATGTGCTTCAGAAAATAAAATGAATTCTCTAAATTTTTACAAAGTGTAAAGTCTACTGTCAAGATCAGCCAAAAAATTCATTGATCACTAGTCTGTGTTGTGTGTCATTGAGTCTCCTTGAGACCTTAATATGTGTTGTTGAGCTTCTTATGGCATCAGAGATGACTTTTGTTAAATGACTCTAGGAGCTGGAAAGATAGATAGCTCAGGGGTTAAGAGCTATCCCTGCTCTTGCAGAGGACCTGAGTTCAATTCCCAGCACTTACGGTAGGAGGCTCACAATCATCTGCAATTCTGGCTCCAGGGATCTCATGCCCTCTTCTGGCCTCTGCAGACAACCACACACACATGCATGTGCACAAACAGAATTAAAGAAATGCCTGGCAGTGGTGGCACATGCCTTTAATCCCAGCACTCAAGAGACAGAGGCAGATGGATCTCTGAATCTGAGACCAGTCTGGTCTACAGAGCAAGTTCCAGGACAGCCAGGACTACACAAAGAAACTCTGTCTTTAAAAAAAAAAAAAGAAAGAAAGAAAGAAAGAAAGAAAGAAAGAAAGAAAGAAAGAAAGAAA
>CAJQZJ010033263.1:3715399-3728787 GCA_907164525.1 Lophiomys imhausi
AAAGAAAGAAAGAAAGAAAGAAAGAAAGAAAGAAAGAAAGAAAGAAAAACAAAGATAAAAAAGCTTCCAAAAGTAGAAAGTGTTTTATATTTTTATTTTTCTGTCTTTGGGAGGGTAGAGTCTTGATTGTTTGTGGATAGTTACTAGAGACCCATCTTTTAACAGAACAGGAAAAAAAAATACCCTAAAAAAGATATTAAGAAAGCAACCACTCTGGACTGGAATCCAGAACTAAATTTACTTGATTCTCTTATGAAATAAAGAGAGGAGGTATTGGTATCTCCTGATAGATCCATCCCAGGCCATGTACAGTAGGGGGCCAAACCACTTCACATCATCTGTGAAGAAAAGATTTTATAAAGAACAGTTGAATGTTTCCTTCAGCAGCGCATATACTAAAAATTAGAACAATGCAAAGAAGATTATCAAGGTCCCTGTACAAAGATGACAAGAAAATTTATGAGCCAGCCCATATTTTTCATGGCAAAACTGGAAGACTCTACAACATGACTCAGCCTGCTGTGGTCATCATTATAAACAAGCAAGTTAAGGGCAAGATTCCTATGAAAAAAATTAATGTGGGGATTGAGCCCATCAAGCACTTTAATAGCCAAGACAGCTTCCTGAAATGGATGAAAGAGAATGATCAGAAAAAGGAAGCCAAAGAGAAAGATGCCTAGGTTCACGTGAAGCACCAGCTGCTCCACCCAGAAAATCACAATTTGTGAGAACAAGAGGGAGCCAGAGCTACTGGAGGAGTTTGTTCCCTGTGAGTTAATGGCTTAATGTACAAAAAAGAAATGAAGGTCCTAGACTGTAAAATGCCCTTCTAAAAAAATTTTTTTCAAGAAGAGTTGAGGACTAGGGATGCAGCTCAGTGGTAGAGTACTTACCCAGCATGCAAGGCCCTGAGTTCAATCCTCACTACTCAGACAGACAGACAGATGCAAACCACATGACACTTCTAATAGACTGTGGTCTTTCATGGGTTTCCTGGGAACCCTGTCACTATTTCCAAACACAAAAACAGTGTATTTCAGGTTTCAAACAACCAATTAGTGCATCTAATTTTAGAAGAAAGGCAATTCATAAATAATCTTCATCTGTTAACCCTGTAGAGCAGTTCTTGGAAATTCTTAGTCATGCCTATAACTCTCAGGGACCCCATGACTATTAGAAGTCCTTGGTAGTAGGCAGGGAGTTGCCTAAGAACTCTCCCCCGAAGTCTCTCCTACCTCTCTGCCCTTCCAGTGTCAGAATGGCTTCCCCTGTGACAGTTGAGGCAATATGTCCCTCCTGAAGATAGATCCAAGTCTCATCCCACCTGCCATGGAGATCATAGAGGAAGACCTATGAGTATGATGGCCACAGACTGACACTTCTCAGATCCCCTGCCACAGACCGACTTATTTTCCAGATGCAAGAACTGTAGCCAACAGATGGCTGCCAGCTGTCGGCATTTTCATGGTTACCCTTGAGTAGAGAGAATCACTTTGCCAAGATAATGTCTTCTCGGCATGGTCTGCATTTACTGACTGAACAAGACAGTAGGCTGCAAGCTGGGACAGTTTGGTTTGGCATGGGAAATACAGGTGGACAATACTCTCTAGAGATTCCTAGAGGACTGGCCAAGGTTTTTGTTGAATCTACATGGCAATTCAACTTTTTCTTTTCCCCAATCTTAGTACCCTCCCCTTCTTCGAGTTGGTTTTTGTTTAACTATAAGAGACTTTGCTTCATAGAGTGGTTTCTGATATACAGAAAAGTTGAGAAGATTTCTCAGTTAGCATATACCCTGCACTCAGTTTCCCTCATTACTAACCCTTTACATTAAATGGTTGTTTGTTGTGGTGGTATGTATGTTTGTTTGTTTGCTTGCTTGCTTTCTTGTTTTGAGACAGGATCTCTAGCCCAGACTGGCCTCAAGTCCTCTCTGTCGCCAAGGATGGCCTTGAATTTCTGAAAATCCTGCCTTTGCGTCCTCAGAGCTGTGATTTCAGGAGTGAATCACCATGCAAGCTTCATGCCATGCTGGAAGATCAGAGCCAGAGCTCTGTGCATGCTAGCCAAGCTCTCTACCAACTCAGCTGCAACCCCAGCCTCACTGCTGCAACCAGTATCAACACACTGCTATCAACTAACCTGGTTTTGTTTAGATTTCCTTTGTATTCAGCTGCTTCCTTTTCCTGTTCAGGGATTGCTTCGAGATCACCACCTTGTACTGAACCATCCACGGGGTTTGATCCTACGCAGTATCTTGCATCTAAAGACCTACCTTAGAATCATTTTTCTAGAGGCAGACATGTTGATGTTTACCACTTGGTATATTTGAGAGGTCAGAGCAAAAAGACAACATGTTCAGGATCACCTGAACATAGAAAGTTGAAGCCCAGCCTGGGCTACATTATACCCTGTGTTTAAAATTTTTTTTAACTTAACTTAAAAAGAGGGGCTAGAGAGATGGCTCCATGGGTAAGAGAACTTGCTGCTCTTTGAGAGAACAAGAGTTTGGCTCCCAATAGTCCCATAGAGTGGCTCACAAGCACCTCCAACTTCAGCTCCAGGGGAACCAGCACTCTCTACTGGCCTCCAAAGACACCCACATGCATGTGGCATACACACACACAGCCACACATACACATTAGTAAAAATAAATCTTTAAAAACTTACAAAAAAGGGGAAAAAAGTCCTAACCTAGACCTAGCCTGTGTGTGACCATTGGCTGCCTACACAGCAGCCCTGCTACATTCTTCTTGCTAACAGCATCCCAGTATCACCAATCACAATGCATCTATGACAAGTAATTAATTCCCATCTTGCTTTTTGTTGACTGGCCTAGGAACGTGTATATGATCCAGACCTAACCAAGATATAAGGAATGTCTCCCAGGGGCTTTCCCTCAAAAGAACACTTTCCTCTTGGTTAACAAATAAATAAAAACTACCATAAAAAGGCACTACACATCCCTGGGGATTTGTGTGCAGTTCATAGCTGTTGAGGGAGGAAGAGAGATTGTCTTCAGTGGTGTAGACACATGTGCCTGAGCTCCCGGAAACAGATCTTCATTTGTGCTCCTTGTCTTAGGGTTTCTACTGCTGTGAAGAGACCTATAAAAGAAAACATTTCATTGGAGCTGGCTTACAGTTTAACTGTTCAGTCCATTGTCCTTATGGTAGGAAGCATGCAGATAAACATGGTGCTGCAGAGGTCGCTGAGACCTCTACATCTGAACTGGCAGGCAGCAGGAAGAAAAAGAGCCACTGGGACTGGCTTGGGCTTCTGAAACCTCAGAGCCCACCCCCTAGTGACACACTTCTTCCAACATGGCCAGACCTACTCCAACAAGGCCACATCTCCAATAATGCCACTCCCTATGAGTCTATGAGGGTTGTTTCTACCAACTAAAGATAGCATAGGACAACTGTTTACAGTAAGAAGCACAATGGCGAAGATCCAAGATGGCGCCGACCATAGAGCAGTGCATCTGAGTAGTAGGTGAATGAGATTAGTCACTGTGGAGTGAATGTGAGGTCCCCTAGCCTATAGTGAAACACAGACGGTGTCTGAATTCCCACAGCGAACACTGAGACAGGTCACCAGGTAAAACAGCCCACGCAGTTCCCGGGAACACAACCCTAAGATCAGCCAGCTCTGTCACCAGTCTGGAGAGGAGCTCTGGCTAGAGATCTAGCCCAGGAGCGGATCCAGCCCACGGCTCCAGCCACAGACCAGCGGCCCCGCCTGTCTGCCTGATATCCAGCCTGCACTCCAGCAGCACCACAAGAGCAAAGGGAAGTGAGATTATTTTTTTCCGGAGTTTCCAACATGGCGGCACAGTGTGCACTGTAACGGAGAGGCAGAGACCTAACCCAGTCACAGCAAAGCAATTAGGAGCCAAGACTGCCTGCAAACAGAGCCCGCGACAGTGTGTTCTCCACAAATACTGGGGCGGGTGGGTCACTCACCCTAGCACCCAAGCATCTGAGGCAGTCAGCAACAGGCGCACTGAGACCGGCATCTGTTGTGGGTGGAGTTCCCTGCGTGCATAGTCAGCCTAGCTGGGGAGCCAGAACGACTGGGTCAGTGAGAGGAGAACACAGACCCAACCACAGCTCTACCTGCCTTTCTGAGGAGACCTGTCAGCTCCCAGGTCCTCAGAGGATAGCCCTCTCCCCACTCCAATCCCCTCTATATTGGTCCAGTTGGGTCACAAGCAGTTGAGGAGAGCGACAGCCACCCTCCTCTCCTAGAGCCAGTCTATTACAGGAACCTGTCCAACATCTGGAGGTAAACACCAGGATCTCAGGATCAGCCAACCCCCAGGGCAGGGAGTTTTCCTGAGCACCAAGGTCAGGTAACAAAAGAAACAAACAGATAACACCTGGGTCCATCTGATGACAAAAGGTCAGCGCAAGAACATGGTAAAAAAAAACCCAAAACAATAGGATGTCTCCAGATCCTAGCAATAATGCTACAGACAACTCTGGACAACTGAACCCAACTGAAGCAAAGGAAAATGACCTTAATCCTACGCTTATACTAATAATAGAAGGCCTAAGGGAGGAAATCAAATACCTCAGAGAGCAACAACAAAGTACTGCAAAGGAGGTGATGGAAATGAATAAAGTGCTTAAAGGAATGGAAGACCTGAAAAAGGAAGTTGAAGCAATGAAGAAAATCCAATCTGAGACATCCATAGAACTGGAAAACCTTAAGAAAAGAATCGGAACTACAGACACTAGCATCACCAACAGAATACAAGAGATGGAAGAAAGAATTTCAGGCTCAGAGGATAAAATTGAAGAAATGGATACATCTGTCAAAGAAAATGTCAAATCTAAAAAAGTCCTGACACAAAACCTTCAGGAAATCAAGGACACAATGAAAAGACGGAATCTCAGAATAATAGGAATAGAAGAAAGAGAAGAGTCCCACCTCCATGGACCAGAAAATATCTTCAACAAAATCATTGAAGAGAATTTCCCAAATCTAAAGAGATGCCTATAACTGTACAAGAAGCTTACAGAACCCCAAATAGATTAGACCAGAAAAGAAAATCTTCCCGCCACATAATAATCAAAACACTAAATGTACAGAACAAAGAAAAAATTTTAAAAGCTGCTAGGGAAAAGGGTCAAGTAACATATAATGGCAAACTTATCAGAATCACACCTGACTTTTCTTCAGAGACTCTAAAAGCCAGAAGGGCCTGGACAAACGTCTTGCAGACCCTAAAAAACCACAAATGCCAGGCCAGACTACTATTCCCTGCAAAATTGTCAATCAACATAGATGGAGAAAACAAGATATTCCATGACAAAGCTAAATTCAAACAATATCTATACACAAATCCAGCTCTACAGAAGATGTTAGAAGGAAAACTTCAACCCAAAGAGGTTAACTACACACAAGAAAACACAGGATGCAAATAGCATGCCTGCAGCAAAAACAAAAGGAAAGAAGCTCACTCACACACTATTTCTACCAACATCAAGATGGCAGGAAGTAACAATCACTGGTCATTAATATCTCTCAACATCAATGGACTCAATTCCCCAATAAAAAGGCACAGGCTAGCAGAATGGATGCGAAAACAGAATCCCGCATTCTGCTGCTTACAAGAAACACACCTCAGCAAAAAAAGATAGACATTATCTCCAAGTAAAGGGCTGGAAAAAGATATACCAAGCAAATGGACCCAAGAAAAAAGCTGGAGTAGCAATTCTAGTATGCAACAAATTGGATTTTCAACCAACATTAATCAAAAGAGATGGGGAAGGACACTATATACTCATCAAAGGAAAAATCCACCAAGATGAAATTTCAATACTAAACATCTATGCCCCAAATATAAGACCACCCACATTCATTAAAGAAACACTACTGAAGCTCAAATCCCACATTGAACCTCACACATTAATAGTGGGAGACTTCAACACACCACTCTCACCACTGGACAGATCAACAATGCAGAAACCAAACAGAGAAATAATGAACCTCACAGATGTCATGAATCAAATGGACCTAATTGATATCTACAGAACATTTCACCCCAAAACAAAAGAATACACTTTCTTCTCGGCACCTCACAGAACCTTCTCCAAAATCGACCATATAGTTGGTCACAAAGCAAGCCTCAACAGATACAGGAAGATTGAAATCACTCCTTGTAACTTATCAGACCATCATGGAATAAAGCTAGGCTTCAACAATAACCAAAACAACAGAGTGCTTGCAAAAACATGGAAACTGAACAACTCTCTCCTCAATGACCTCTGGGTCAGGGAAGAAATAAAAAAAGAAATTAAAGTCTTCTTAGAACTCAATGAAAATGAAGGCACAACATACCCAAACTTATGGGACACATTGAAAGCAGTGCTAAGAGGAAAGTTTATAGCTCTAAGTGCCTTCAAAAAGAAACTGGAGAATTCCTATACTAGCCACCTAAAAGAACACCTGAAAGAGCTAGAACAAAAAGAAGCAAACACTCCCAAGAGGAGCAGACGAGAGGAAATTATCAAACTCAGGGCTGAAATCAACAACTTAGAAACAAAAAGAACAATACAAAGAATCGACAAAACCAAGAGCTGGTTCTTTGAGAAAATCAACAAAATAGACAAGCCCTTAGCTAAACTAACTAAAAGGCAGAGGGAAAATACCCAAATCAACAAAATCAGAAATGAAAAGGGGGAAATAACAACAGACATTGAGGAAATCCAAAGAATCATTAGGTCCTACTTCAAAAACTTGTACTCCACAAAATTGGAAAATCTAAATGAAATGGACAATTTTCTTGATAGATTCCACCTACCAAGGTTAAATCAAGAACAGGTAAACAAATTAAACAGTCCTATAACCCTTAAGGAAATAGAAGAAGTCATTAGAAGTCTTCCAACCAAAAAAAGCCCAGGCCCAGATGGTTTCAGCACAGAATTCTACCAGACATTCAAAGAAGAGCTAACACCAATATTCTTCAAACTCTTCCACAACATAGAAACAGAAGGAATACTGCCAAACACATTCTATGAGGCCACAGTTACCCTGATACCTAAACCTCACAAAGACCCAACGGAGAAAGAAAATTTCAGACCAATTTCCCTTATGAACATGGATGCAAAGATACTTAATAAAATACTTGCAAACCGGATCCAAGATCACATCAAAAGTATCATACACCATGATCAAGTAGGCTTCATCCCAGGGATGCAGGGGTGGTTCAACATTAGAAAATCCATCAATGTAATCCACCACGTAAGAAAGCTGAAAGAAAAGAACCACATGATCATCTCATTGGATGCTGAAAAAGCTTTTGACAAAATACAGCACCCTTTCATGATAAAAGTCTTAGAGAGATCAGGCATACAAGGACCATACTTAAACATAATAAAAGCAATTTACAGCAAGCCAATAGCCAACATCAAACTAAATGGAGAGAAACTTAAAGCATTTCCTCTAAAATCAGGGACAAGGCAAGGCTGCCCACTCTCTCCATATCTCTTCAACATAGTACTTGAAGTTTTAGCTAGAGCAATAAGACAACTAAAAGAGATCAAGGGGATACAAATTGGAAAGGAAGAAGGCAAAGTATCCCTATTTGCAGATGATATGATAGTATACATCAGTGACCCCAAAAATTCCATCAGAGAACTTCTACAGCTGATAAACTCCTTCAGCAAGGTGGCCGGATACAAAATCAATTCAAAAAAATCAGTAGCCCTTCTTTACACAAAAGATAAATGGGCTGAGAAAGAAATAAGGGAATCAACACCCTTCACAATAGCCACAAATAATATAAAATACCTGGGGGTAACTCTAACCAAGCAAGTGAAAGACCTGTATGATAAGAACTTCAAGACCCTAAAGAAAGAAATTGAAGAAGATATCAGGAGATGGAAAGATCTCCCTTGTTCATGGATAGGTAGGATCAACATAATAAAAATGGCAATCTTACCAAAAGCATTATACAAATTCAACGCAATTCCTATCCAAATACCAACTCAATTTTTTACAGATCTGGAAAAAAACAATTCTCAACTTCATATGGAATAACAAAAGACCCAGAATAGCTAAATCAATCATGTACAATAACAGAACATCTGGAGGTATCACCATCCCGGATTTCAAGCTGTACTACAGGGCAATAGTAATAAAAACAGCATGGTACTGGTATAGAAACAGACCAGTTGACCAATGGAATCGAATTGAAGACCCAGAAATAAACCCACACACCTATGGTCACTTAATTTTTGATAAAGAAGCCAAAAACATACAATGGAAAAAGGAAAGCATCTTCAATAAATGGTGCTGGTCTAACTGGATGTCAACATGTAGAAGAATGCAAATAGATCCATACTTATCACCCTGTACAAAACTTAAGTCTAAGTGGATCAAGGACCTCAACATAAATCCAGACACACTAACATTAATAGAAGAGAAAGTGGGGAAAAGCCTTGAACTCATTGGCACTGGTAGAAACTTCCTGAATAGAACACCAATAGCTCAGGAACTAAAACAAACAATCAATAAATGGGACCTTATAAAATTGAAAAGCTTCTGTAAGGCAAAGGACACTGTCCTTAGAACAAATTGGCAGCCTACAGAGTGGGAAAGGATCTTCACCAACCCAACATCTGACAGAGGGCTAATATCCAAAATATATAAAGAACTGAAGAAATTAAACACCAAAAAATCAAATAACCCCATCAATAAATGGGGTACAGAGCTAAACCGAGAATTCACAGAAGAGGAATCTCTAAAGGCTGAGAGGCATTTAAGGAAATGTTCAACATCTTTGGTTATCAGGGAAATGCAACTTAAAACAACTCTGAGATTCCATCTCACACCTGTCAGAATGGCTAAGATCAAAAACTCAAATGATAGCACATGCTGGCGAGGATGTGGAGAAAGGGGAACACTCTCCCATTGCTGGTGGGACTGCAAACTTGTGCAACCACTTTGGAAATCAATCTGGAGATATCTTAGAAAATTGGGAATAAATCTACCTCAAGACCCAGCCATACCCCTCTTGGGCATATATCCAAAAGATTTGAAACGAAACCACAAGGACATTGCCTCAACAATGTTCATAGCAGCTTTATTTGTAATAGCCAGAAACTGGAAAAAACCCAGATGTCCTTCAACTGAAGAATGGATAAAAAAAACTGTGGTACATTTACACAATGGAATACTACACAGCTATCAGAAATGAGGAAATCATGCAATTCAAAACCAAATGGATGGAACTAGAAAAGCTCATCCTAAGTGAGCTGACGCAGTCCCAGAAAGATAAACATGGTATGTATTCCCTTACAAATGGATATTAACCATACATCAGAGGATAACTATCCTACAACCCACACACCCAAATAAACAGGAACCTAGCATATCTATCCTAGGAAAAATTCTACCCACCAGTGAGTCATGGAATCTGCTGCAGGTTAGTGGAACCCCACACCCTAGATGGTGTGCCTTATCAAGCTCCAGTATGAGTGGAAGCTCTTGGGCCTCACATGATGCAAGATCTGAGGGAGTATGATATGTGAGGACCCACCTCATCTGAGGAGAAGGAGAGTACCAAGTAGAGGAACAAGGAGGGAGGGGGGGAGGGAGGGAGGGAAGGAGAGAGGAAGGGAGGGGCCAAGAGGGGAGGAGGGAGGAAACTATGTTCTAGAAGTAAATAATACTTTTTTAAGAAAAGAGTTAATAAGCTTAAAAATATAATAAAAATACAATATAAAATTTTCAAACTATAATTTACCTTACTGGCATGAGAGGAAAATGGCCTTAATTTCAGATTAGAATGTTAGACTGCAGGTGGCTACAGAGATGACACAAACTTGACAGTAGCTTAAAAGTTTTTTTGTTTTTTTTGTTTTTTTTTTTTTGTAGAGGCATAGGCTATTTCCATGGTTTGGCATTAAAAAGCAGGTAACAGGTTTAAAACACTGTAAATAAATTAAAGGTGACAGCTGTTCAACCTGGTTTTACAAACCTCCAAGAGTTGAAAAAAAACTTAGAGCTAAGGTAAAATAATGCATGGTATTAGCACATGCCGTTACCTCCAGTAGAGACAGAGGATCACTATAGAGTTAGTTGTCTTATAAATTCTAGAGTTACAAGAAACAGGGTGGTGATGGTGCACACCCTTAGTCACATAATTGGGGAAGAATACACCCTTAATCCCAACACACTAGAGACAGAAACAGGCAGATCTCAGAGCTCAAGGCCACCTGATACAAAACAAGCTCTAAACAGAGAAAAACTTTGATCCAGGGGTGGAGGAGCACATCTTTAATCCCATCAGTTGGGAACCACATGTCTTTGATCCCAAAACTTAGAATGCAGAGACAGGCACATAGGATTTGGAAATATTTAAGTTTAAAAGCTACTTACAGCCGGGCGGTGGTGGCGCACGCCTTTAATCCCAGCACTTGGGAGGCAGAGGCAGGCGGATCTTTGCGAGTTCGAGGCCAGCCTGGTCTACAAAGTGAGTCCAGGACAACCAGGGCTACACAGAGAAACCCTGTCTCGAAAAACCAAAAAATAAATAAATAAATAAATAAATAAAATAATAAATAAAAATAAAAGCTACTTACAAAAGGCAGGCTGCAATTCAAACAAATTGTCCTTTGAGATCTCAAAATATATACACCAAAGGTTTGTTTAGCTCCAAAATATCAAAATAATTTCTTCTTTAATCCAGATTGAAAGGTAATACTTTATATATTATCAAAAAAACCAAATTTGCTCCAGGAAAAATATTACCTGACCCCCCCCAAAGAAAAAAAAGGTAATTGTTCCAGAGTTAGGATTAGGGCAGGGCTCTGTTCTTATCTTTCCAGGAGATTTAAAGCATCCATTCAAGGAATCCAGGGACAACTGGACAACAGAAACCTCAGCAGAAAACAGATCAGACACCAAAGAAGATGAGTGGCCCAGATGATCCAGCCTTGCAGACTTCTTCAATAGCAGTTTCCTCAAAAGTCTACAACCACAACAACTCAAAATCGCTAAGATCGTTCAGCTCCACAGACTACTCCAGCCAGATCTTCAGTAAAGCTCTGAAGATCAGCTTCTGTCTATGAACTTCTTAGGACATTCAAATAGCTGAGCACAAAAGGACTGAACATCAAATGATTCTATTAACATTTTTAACCATTTTTCCATTCTTATTTGGGCCCCAAACAGGTTTACTACGTCCCAAATCAGCAGGAAGTCATTTTAAGAGAACAACGTCCCATCCCCAGAAGGTGGGGAGGGTGTTCTCCCCCTTTGGTTATTTGATAGATAATAGAAAATTTTGTTATTTAGGGGAAAAGACTACAAGCTGTTAAATGGTCTCGTTAAATGGGTTTTGGAGGTTAGACCCAGGGACTTTTCTCTTTTGCTTTTCTGTATCCTCCTTTCTCTCCTATATAGGAGTGAACAGACTTGAGAAAAATGGGACATAGACATAGTATAGGAAAGATCAAGAAAAAAGGACAGATTATTGAATATAGCTTTATACCTTTGTATACTGATACAAAATTAATATTATATTTGGCTAAATTGGTATTGATCATTGTATATTAATGCAAAATTAAGATTGTATAGGGCTACATCGGTATTGATCTTTGTATATTGATACAAAATTAAGATTATATTTGGCCACAATGGTATTGACCCTTGTATATTGATGTAAAATTAAGATTGTATTGGGCTACATCGGTATTGATCTTTGTATATTGATACAAAATTGAGATTATATTTGGCCACATTGGTATTGATCTTTGTATATTGATACAAAATTAAGGGTAATGCTTCTTAAAGGTATTGTTCGTAGTAATACTTAAAAATGAAATGTCAAGTTTTGACCTCTCGCTACCAACCGACATAAACTGTTTAGGATAATTAAGAAACGGAAACTAATAGTCATGAAAACGTGTCATTTTGTTAGTTACTATGACAGTTTATCACAGTTATTTTCTAAGCTACTCAGAAATCAAGTTGCTAAGAGACAAGCAATATTTGCTTATCTAAATATAAGAGATAGATAGGGCATCTTCAAAAACCTCAAGAGATCTGCAGAATATGGCATTCAAAGATGTTTTCTTAACTTAAGATTTTTTGATATCGAGACATGTCAGCTCCTGACAGCACCCCCTATTCTACTCCAAGTAGAAGATGAGCATCGAAGAATCTCCAGTGGGAGATGATTGAATTGGTGGTAAGCCTTTCTCTTGGCAAGAAAAACCCCTTGCTTCAACTGTAGACAGACTTCTGTCCAAAAAGGACAAAACTTGGAAGCAGATAAGTCGACAGCCTAGCTTTGCCAAGACAGGGTAGGTAAGTCCTTCATAATTCCTGCTCTACAACCAATGTCTGTCAGAGAAATGGGGCCAAATGGCTGAAGATTGATGCTGTAATGTATGGAGAGAAAATGGGAACTGTCCAGGCAGCCACTGGTATGTCATTTTGTAGTTTTGGAAGCTGCAGGCCCTGCACTTCCTATATAATCAGATATATTTATCCCTCTCAGGTCTCTGAGGTGGTTGAAGAATAGATAGCTAGAGTCTCATAGTTAAATTTTGAGTTGTTTAGGAATCAAGAGGGTATTCTGGATCTTAAGAAGATATTTTTAAAATTATGAGGCAAGTTAGTATGAAAGCTGAGTTAGATATAGAACTTTAAATTCATGGAGATGGTTAGATAGTAGAATGTTAAAGTCAGGTGCCAAATACATATGGACTGGACATTGGGAATGTATGCTAAGCCATATAACTCTTATAATTGTAGCCTATTTATTTCTGTTGTTTTGTTTTGTATTTATAGTTATAAGAAAAAGAACCATTTTTTGGACTGAAAGGGAGAGCTGTTGGGGGGAAAAAAGAAATACCTTAATCTAAAAAAAAAAAAAGAAGAGAAGAGGATGGGGGGGTTTGAGGGGGAGGAGGGTGGAAGGGTGGGACTGAAGGGGGGAGTAGGGAGGGGATTGTGATTGAGATGTAACTTGAAGAAATAAAAAATAAATTATTAAAAAAAAAAAGAAGCACAATGGTTAAAAGAGAATTCAGCAAATTTGTGTCTGTGTGTTTATGTATGTGGTGTTCATGTGTGTGTGTGTGTGTCCACAAGTGTGTGTGCAGATGCATGTGCCCATGTGTGCCCACTCATAGGCCAAAAAAAGACATGGAGTGTTCTCCTCTATTTCTTACCTTATCCCCTTGAGATAGGCGCTCTCAACTCAAACTGGAATTTACCATTTTCTGTCTAGACTGTCAGCCAGCGGACGCCAATAATCCTCCTGCTGCTGCCACCTCCCTAGCATTGGAGTTACGAGCAGACTTAGCTAAACCCAGCTGCATACACACACACACACACACACACACACACACACACACACACACACA
>CAJQZJ010033263.1:3748222-3760011 GCA_907164525.1 Lophiomys imhausi
TGTGTGTGTGTGTGTGTGTGTGTGTGTGTGTGTGTGTGTGTGTGTGTAGATGAGCTGTCCCAGCTACTTTCAACTCACATACACTCAACCAAGCAAAATATGTGTTCCTGAAATTGGGTTGTCAATGAAATAGGATCAAGTAGGAAGGAAACATGAAACCATGGGAAAGAATATAAGCTTGGTCTCGATGGTTTGTTTTCAGAAAAATCCATCTTATAATGACAAAGTCATCTGCTGAAGTGTAGGAAAAGAAACAGTCATATGAAAACAAAAAAAGCTGGGTGGTGGTGACACATGCCTTTAATCTCAGCAGTAAGGAGGCAGAGACAGGCAGATCTCTGAGTTTGAGACCTGCTTGATCTACAGAGCAAGTTCTAGGACAGCCAGGACTATACAGGTTTTTAAAACTCTGTCTTAAAAACCAAACAAAAAATGCTAAGACAAGTGACTAGATAAGAGAGGACACATTCTTTTTCTGTGTGTGATGGCTAATCTTGGTTGTCAACTTGAAACGCCTGGCAAGTGGGACCCTCAACAGAAGAATTGCCTTACCAGACTGGCCCGTGGGCATGGCACGGGAGGCTGTTAGTCACCATGTTTTCACTTTTTCTAATTGATGTAGGAAGGCCCAGCCCACAGTGGGCAGCACCATTTCCAGGTAGGTAGGTCTAGACTCTACAAGAGAGGTAACTAAAAGAACAAGGCAGAAAGCAGTGTTCCTCCATGGTCTCTGCTTCAGCTCTTGCCTCTGCATTTCTGTTTGGGCTCCTGTCCTGGCTTCCGTCGATGACAGACTATGATGTGGACGTGGAAAGCCAAATAGCCTTTCCACCCACAAGTTTTGGTCATGGTGTTTACCACAGCAACAAAAAGAAAGTTAGAATACCTTAACTACTTCTTAGCTATCTCCCCTTGAAGGGGCTGATAGGTTAATATAAGTTAGATTTAGTGAATACCTAAGTTTCTGATACAGTCTATTAATTCGGGGCATGAAGATCAACTGCTGTGAGCAATTAGCTTATCAGCTTATGGATGAAGTCAGGTGAAATGAGGGGAGTCTCTTTGGACTGAAAAACAAGGTTGAAGCCAGGTGAAAGAAGGAAAGACTTTATGACCTGGCATTGCTTTCAACTGCTAAGTGGGCAGAGCCCAAATTAAGCTGAAGCAGGTGGAACAAGGAGTGATCCTATTTAAGGACAAGTGGATGACGCCAGAGAGGCGCGTGCGTGCTAAGGGCCCCCGATATGAGAGAGCTCCGAGAGTCCTGCTGGAGAAAGTTCTGGTAGACCAATGGCCAGATCTCCGTGAGGCAGAAGGAAGCTGGTGAGCATCCCCTGAATGAAGCCATTGCTTGTTTTTCAGAAGTACTACAGGTAGAACCAGACATATGGCTCAATTTTTACATTGCCAACCCAGCATGCACAAAGCCCTGGATTCAATTCCCAACACTAAATAAACTGTGCATGGTAGTGCATGTCTTTAATTCCAGCACTTGGCAGGTGGAGACAGAGGATCAGAAGTTCAAACCTCCCCCAACCCCACCCCTCCGCTTCCACATCCCCACCCCAGGCTACATAACAAATTTGAGACTAGCCTGGGTTACCTGAAATCCTGTCTTGGAAAGAAAAAAAATGTCAAAAGTTATCCCACCTAACACCCTCCCTGGATTACAAAATCACAAGACTTAGATCCCTGTTCTAATCAAAAGGTGGGAATTGCCCAGATCTGGAAGTAGAGAGGTGTAAGCAGCCTGAGAACCCCTTACCTGTTACCATCCTCGGACCTGAAGCACGTCTTCACTGTTTACAGAGAACATAAAGGGAGAAGCAGCAGAGTGACGTAAAGTAGGGTCCCTTGCTCAAATAAATAGGAATGTGGGCACTTCCTGAGTTTGGGCATATGCTGTGATGGTTGATATTGATATTGATATTTAATGTCACAGAACTTGGAGTCACCATGGAAACACACCACTGAGCATATCTGTGAAGGTGTTTCCAGAAAGATCTAACTAAGGAAGGAAGATGATCCCTGGAGGTAGGTGCCCCCATTCCATGCTCTGGGGTCCAGGACTGAATGAAAAGAAGAAAGTGAGCTGAACACCAGCCTTCACCTCTCTGCTTCCTGACAGTGGAGGCCATGTGACCAGCTGCCACACAGTCCCATTGACATCACTTCCTCACTCTGATGGACTATACCTCACACTGAAAGTCAAAATAAAACCCGTCCTTCCTTGCATTGCTCCTCATCAGGTGTTTGTCACGGCTACTAGAAAAGCAGCTGACACATAAGCATGTATCTATGACATCATCGCCACATGAACTAAAGACAGCCCATCATCTCTAAGCACTTTGCTGTTTTTTCCCTTCTTCTGAGAACACTTAACATGAGCTCTGTATTCTTAATTTATGTTAGGCAGTTGTGGTAGAGTACACCTGTAATTCCAGTACTCTGGAGTCTGGGGTAGAAAAATTGACAATTTTAGACCAGCCCATGCTACACAAGGAAACTCTGTCTATAAATAAAAATAAATATATATATATGCATAAACATCAATGTATAATACAATATTGCTATAAGTAGGCCCCGTGTCATACAAGAGGTTTGTTTGTTTGTTTGCTTGCTTGCTTGCTTGCTTGTTTTTCAAGACAGGTTCTTTGTGTATCTCTCTCTGGCTGATCTAGATCTCTCTCTCTGTAGACCAGGCTGTCCTCGAACTCACAGAGATCCACCTACCTCTGCCTTCCGAGTGCTGGGATTAAAGGCATGTGTACTGCACACCCCGCCATACAACAGATCTCTAGAACTAGATCTAGACATGGAGACATCTATTCCACCTGGTCTAGAGCTCACTGTGTAGCTAAAGGTGACCTTGAACTTCTGATTGTCCTGCTTCAACCTCTTGAGTGTTGGGATTACAAGTGGTAGTGGAACTCAGAGTTTCAGTTCGTGCTAGGCAAGCACTCTACCGACTAAGCCACACACCCTTGCCCTCCCTTTCTATTCCTAATTGTAGTGCCCTGCCTGAAATAGTCCTTTCAGACAAATGTAAAGAAACATCTCTATTTGTACAACTAGTAAACTCAGGGACTAATGCCAATGACAGTCTGTAAAACAATGTCTCCCATGTGCCCTGTTTGGTCTAGATGTTAGACCAGGAAAGGAAGAGGGAGTATATGTGTGTATCCACAAATATGAGTGTGTGGTTAAACATAAGCTGATCAAGAATTTTTTAGTTCCCTATTAGAACAAAATGGTTTTGATTCTTTGTTCTGGTGTTTCCTCGTTTAATAAAAACTGAGAAAATTCTTCTACCCAACCCTCAGGGCTGAAGAGTTCTGTGTTCTTGGAATGTTACTTTGTTTCCAGACTGTGTGGTGTTAGTCGCTTAATTACCAAAATGGAAGGGGTGGTGTGGTAGAGTTTCATTTTGGGAGGTCTTGGTACCATATGTCAACAATACTAAAGAAAAAAAAAAAAAAACCCTTTGTGTCTGTGAACACACACTACACCAAACTCTGACTGACTTGCCTTCCCTACTAATGCCCTCCCAAGCATCCCACCTAAAAAGATAGACGGATGGATGGATGGATGGGTGGATGGATGGATGGATGGATGGGTGGGTGGGAAGGAAGAAAGACAGGCAGACAGATGATAGGTAGGTAGATAGATAGATATGCTTTTTCTCTCTTACTCTAACTGTATTTGCTTTTTATTAATATCTCTGGTAAGCATACAAAGAATTTGGTTTTGCCATGAAACCTTCATACATTCGAGCTGTTATATTGTTCTCATCAATTCCACTCCCCAACTACCTTCCCCCACACCCCCTCCTCCCCTCCTGCTGGTTTCCTTTCCCTAGTTCAAGCCGAGCCCCCTGTGCTTTTTCATTACAAGTGTTCCATCACCCTCTCTATTTCCTACCTCCTTTAAGATCTCTTCTTCCTCATCATGATCCTCTTTCTTTCTCTCTCCCTCTCTCTCTCTCTTGTTCATTTGTTTGTTTGTTGAGACACAGTTTCTCTGTGTAGCCTCGGCTGTCCTGGAACTCACTCTGTAGACCACTCTGGACTCAAACTCACAGAAGTCTACCTCCCTCTGCCTCCTGAGTGTTGGGATTAGTGTGTGCCACCACCACCCAGCTTCATAATCTAGTTTTGTAACTTATAAATACACATATATAAGCCCACATACATATATATATATAATTTTAAATTTAGGTCCTGTATATGAGAGTCTGACTTATTTCACATAAGGTGATTTCTAGTTTCATTTATTTTCCTGCAAAAGCCATTATTTATTTTTATTATATATATTAAATATAAAAAATAATAAATATATGTATATAAAATACTTTTATGTAATAAAATATAGCATATTTATTTATTTATTAATCTGTTGATGGACATCTAGGTTGGTTCTATTTCCTGGCTCTTGTGAACAGCACAGCAATGAACATAGCCGTGTAAGTATCTCTGTATGTTCTACCTAGGGGTCCTTTGGGTATATGCCCAGGAACGTTACAGATGGGTCATGTGGTGGTTCAGTTTTGGTGTTGAAGAACTTGCATATTGATTCCATAAGTGTGCACAAGTTACACTCCCAACAGCAGTGAACCAGGGCTCCTCTTTCCACATCCTCATCAGCATTTGTTGACATTTGTTTTCTTGATGATAGGCAGCTGGTTGGTGTGAGATGGAATCTCAAAGTAGTTTTAATTTACTTTTCCCTGATGGCTAAGAGAATGGAACACTTTTTCCAAGTATTTGTTGGCCATTTGTGTTTCTTCTTTTGATAGTTATCTGTTTTGTTAACCCCTTTATTGATTAGGAGATTGGGGATTTGGGCATTTAATTCTTGCAACTTTTTTTTTTAACCATGGATATTAATCCATTGTCTGATGTGTAGTTCGCAAAGATTTTTTTCTCATTCTGTAGAAATCTTTTCTTATTTCTTCACTATGGTAATTATTTCCTTTGCTGTACAGAAGCTTTTTAATTTCATATACTCTTATTTGTCCGGTTTTTGAAGTAATTTCCTATGTTGAGTCTTTTTCAGAAAATCTTTGCCTATGTCTATAAGTTTAAGTGTTTCCCCTATATCTTCCCCTAACAATTCCAAAATTTCCAGTTTTTTTCCCTAGTGCTTCTCTATGTGATCCAAGAACCACACTGCATTAGCAGCTGTTTTTGTGAAGCGGGCCTCCAGGTGCGTGCTAGTCCTACTTTGGAAAATATTCCGGCCTAAATAAATGAGTTTCAGCTGGCCACTTGAAGAGGGTTTGTTTTTGTTGTTTGTTTGGGACTGCTGACGCGTTTCACACAATAGGCGGACAATTGAGTGCAACATCTGGGTTGTGTGCTTCAAGTGGAGGAAGCGCTTATACAAGCAGTCCACATTCAAGCCCAAAGCAGGGCTCTGACTCAGACGGTTGAGAAAAAGGAGTTCCTAACGACCTCCCCCTTACCCCAGCCTCACGTAGCCACTGCCTCAGCCCCTGCGCTTTGTTTCTGGGTGCCCTAGACAGTCCTGTGAACGCGGCAGTCTGGCTTTCCCGGAGTCTCGAGGCTTTCAGTGCGCTCAAAGGGCGCAAGCGCGCAGCGTCTGGTTGCCTGGCAACGAGCAGGCCCACAGCTCACTTTGCAGCCAGCCTAGTGACACATCCGCACCAGCCAGTCTGCCCTGGGAATGGTGTCCTGATTTCTCCCCCTCCATTGTTGTGGCTCACACAAAAGGCTGTTACAGAGCCAGTGTAGTCACCGCGCCTGCGTTACAATACACACATGGTCATTATTTGGAACCAAAGCTTTTGTGGATGAAGATGCATTCTGTCCCAGAAAGGACCAGAACCCCTTGCCGACCTCCCTCAGCGCCAGCGAGCTGTCTCAGAACCCCTGCCTCTCTTCCCAGTTCGTCCGCCAGCTGGTTGCCAGGCCCCTGACTAGCCTTTTGGTTGATATGAGGTCATTCTTGTGACTGATGTGGGCAGTCCTCCCCCGCCTGCATCCTTCACTCCCAACCCGAGCACGACGCATCAAATGCCAGCCGGTTCCGTCATCTTATCTCTAGCCCAGTCCTGTCTCCTTCTCCACCCCCATGCCTGTCAAGTTTCCAAGGCTGCCGTTGCCATGGAGCCCATTGAGGACTGAAAGGTTTTCTTTGGTGTCTGCCAACCCCTCAAACTCATAAAGTGAAGACTGTTTCTCGATGCTTCCCCGTCCTTCAGCTTCAAGAATTGCATTTAACCCATCACCCTCCACTCTGTGACTCCGTGTTGCCATTAGGTTTAGATTCTGGGAAAAGAAATCTTAAATCACACCTAGAAGCTATTGAGTACTTTAAAAACTGGAAAGGGTCTCCCTCTAAAGAAAGAACACCGCGAATGTGTGAGTTTTTTTCTTCAGCATGGATAAAAGTGCTGTTAATTCAATTAATACTCCTTATTGTGTAAAGATAAGACTAAGCCCAATGTCGCTTTCAATAGTGTGAATTATTAGTGTGAAAAACGTGGATCCAGCACGCAGCACCATCCATGCAGACCGGGAGTGGGAGTGCAGGCATTTACTGGTGTCAGCGCTTACTGGTAATCCGGTACACCCAGGTATACCATGGGTGGGCAACAACGGCCGGTCATATCTGTTCCTATCGTTATTCTCACCATCCTCCCACAAGATGCTGTTAAAAATTTAGTCACAATGAAACAATGTAAGCCACAAGAGAGAATCAAACTGTAGCTTAATAAAGAGTTCATAGCATGGGGAAGGCAGAGAGAGAGAATGAATCAGAAGCCTGTCTTTTATCTGTTTTAATTGTGTGTGTGTGTGCACACATGCTCATACTTGTGAACACTTATATGTGTGTATGCAGAGACCAGAGGACAACCTCAGCTACCCTTCCTCAGATGTCATCCACCCTGTTGTTGAGACAGGGTCTCTCACTAGCTAGGGGCTTACCACATAAACTAGGCTGGCTGGCCATCATGGCCTAGGGATCTGCCTGTTGCTGCCTCCCTGGTGCTGGGATTAAAAGCTCTAGACCCCACACCCAGCTCTTCTTTTACATGGATTTTGAACCTTGAACATAGATCCTCGTGCTTGCTTCAAGGAAAGCATGTCATCAAGAGAGCTCTCTCTCTAGCCATTGAACTTTTTTTTTTTTAAGATTTATTTATTGTGTATACAGTGTTCTGCCTGCATGTATACATTCACTCCAGAAGAGGGCACCAGATCTCATTGTAGATGGTTGTGAGCCATCATGTGGTTGCTGGGAATTGAACTCAGAACCTTTGGAAGAACAGCCAGTGTTCTTAACCTCTGAGCCATCTCTCCAGCCCCCGCCATTGAACTTTTTAAACTTGTCTACTTCAAACAGCAGTTGCCAAATCAGCCAGGTAGGTATGATATCCAAATATTTGTCAGTGGTCTGGCAAAGTATTCACCCACCTGTGAGGATGTACCACCATTGGCAGTGGTTCTGCCCAGGGTTGAGAGTGAACCAGGATCTGCTATGATGCTAGAGGGATTAAATAATGATAAATACTAAATGAAAATAAAGTCATTTATGGCTTAGACTTTTTCTCTTTAATTGCTAAACTTTCACAACAACCCTCTGAAATTAGTATCCCAATTTGGCCTATGTGGAAACTAAAAATAAGAAAGAAAGACAGAAAGAAAGAAAAATTATTTTAGACTCATCTTTGTTCAACCTTTTTTAAAGATTTACTTTTAATTCTGTGTATGTGTAGGCGTGTGCCTGTGTAAGTACATGTGATGTGTGTGGCCATGGAGGCCAGGAGATGCCCTAAGCTGGACTGAGAGGCAGCTGTGAGCCTCCCTAGGAGAGTGATGAAATCAGAGCTCTAGTCCTAAGCAGGAGCAGCAAATGCTCTTAACCACCTAGCCCTCACTCCAGCCCCCAACTTTTTTGTCTTTTGAGGGTTTTTGTTTATTTGCTTGATTACTTGATTTTGTTTCTATTTTTGTTTTTAGAGACAGGGTCTCTCAATGTAGCCCTGGCTGTCCTGGAACTCTATAGACCAGGCTGCCAACCAACTCAGAGATCCACCTGCCTCAGCTTCCCCAGTTCTAACTAAGATTAAAGGCATGTAACACCACCACCTGTTTTTTGGTTTTGGGGGGATTGTTTGTTTGTTTTGAGACAGTGTCTCACTATGTAGCTCATACTAGCCTCAAATTTGAATCTTTCTGCCTCAAGTTCCCAGATGCTGGAATTACAGGTATGCCCACCACACCTGACTTCATCCAACTTTTATATTTGTAAGACAGATGAAAATGAGGTATTAGTAATTGCCTGGAGGATTTGAGGTATAGTTCCAGGCAAGGTAGTGTATGCCTACACATAACCACACCAACCTCACCCTAGAAAAAGAGACTTAGCAGCCGTATATAGGACAAATGGAATGAAGAAAGACTGTGATCAAGACAATCAGTGGTCCAGAGGTGTGACTTAGTTGGTACAGTGCTTGCCTAGCAGCATGCACAGAGCCCTGGGCTCCATCTTTAGCACTGACATGCAGTGGGAATAGTGGTGTATATCTGTAATCCCAGTTGAAGGGAGGAATTGAGAGGAGGAGTAGGATCAGCAGTTCAAAATCATCTTCCAGAGGGGCCTCATTGGTACATGAGACCCTGTCAAAAAGAAGAAAAGAAAAAAACATTGATCAGGAGATGTTTGAAAGAATTTAGACCAAAAGATTCTAGAAAGACCAATAGGTGGTGATGGTGGTTGCCTAGCAAACTTAAGAGAAGCAAAACAGAATAACTATGCTTTTCAGAAAAGGGGAGACGGATGTCAGTGTTGTTGGGGATCCCTTGTGGGAGGGGCCCAAGTCTCAACCACAGACCAGAGGTGGCAGTTAGGAAATAGAGCCTTCAAGACAAGAAGATGAGGAAAGAAAAGAGGTGATGTAAGAAGCTCTTGGGAAAGAATCTTGGCCACTGCTCTCTGTAGAGGATGTGAGACAAGAGAGGCAAAAATAGTGGAGAGCTCCAATGGACAGAAGTTTGCTACAAGCAAAAGTTCTCGGGGAGCTGGGAAGATGACTCACTAGGTAAAACTCCTGCACATGGGCTTGAGGTCCTGAGTTCAGATCCCCAGAACCTACTACATAAAGCCAGATTCGATAGCATACCTGTGTGTAATCTCAGTGCTCCTAGGGGGAGTTGGGAAGTGGACACTGGAGGATTCCTGAGCGCTTGAGGGCCACGTAGCTTGTTCTACAACAGCCACAGACAGGAAGCAGCCTATCTCAAGCAAGGTAAAAGGCAAAGACCAATGCTGAGGTTGTCCTCTGACCTCCACACAGGCACCATAGCAGAAATGTACGTGAGTGCTTTCTTCATCTCTCTGTCTCTACCCCCACCCACAGGGCTTAAAAATAGAAGCTCCATTTAAGGCCATGCCACTCTAAACACTCCCAATCTCACCTGAAATGTAAAAGTCCTCAAGTGAACCTTCAAGGGTTAACCCCACAGCACAAAGCACCCAGCTCACCCCTGAGTAGTTCACTGACAGAAAATCTGAACCAATAAGTAAATATTAAATTACTTTACATTATGTAAAACAGTGCTAGGTACACAGTAGAAGCTAATTGAATATTCATTGATTGACTGACTGCTTCAATAAACTGAGGGATAAATCTGTGTGCAGACCCTAAATTGTGCTTCAAATTTATGTCTTTAGCTTCTGCCCCTGTGACTATCTAAAAGCGTTCGAGTCAGGGAGGTGCATCCGGGAAAAGCAGGAAATTTGAGTTTGTGTCCTAGCTCTGCCTCTAACTTGGCTGCAATCTCTTACCAAGACCTGTTAAGGGTTGCTGGGGAACGAAGAGGCATTTCCTTCAATGGTGTAGCCACTGAAAAGTCACCTACAATTTCTCCTCACCTGTGCTTCTGTTAAAGCTCATTGGGACACACACACACACACACACACACACACACACACACACACATACACACACACACACCAAACACTACATGAAAGTAGGAAACTAGCTGGGTAGAAGAGAGGGGTCCACTGGAGTAAGAGGGAGACAAGAAAAGATAAAGGTGGTTGCCGGGCGGTGGTGGCGCACGCCTTTAATTCCAGCACTTGGGAGGTAGAGGCAGGCGGATCTCTGTGAGTTCGAGGCCAGCCTGGTCTACAAAAGTGAGACCAGGACAGCCAGGGCTGTTACACAGAGAAACCCTGTCTCGAAAAACCAAAAAAAAAAAAAAAAAAAGATAAAGGTGGTGACTATAATCAAAATACATCATGCACATGTATGAAAATGTCATATTAAAACCCACTGTTATGTATAATATACAATAACAATTTTATGTAACAAAAAGGGCTGAATATATGCACATATATTCAGTATTCAAATTTGTTCTCTAATAGTTGGCTCTTGTTCAAAGGTCTCAATAAATATAGTCTCATTTTATAAAGTGACATATTTCTTAACAAAATCAGAAAGTAGGTAAAAGAATCTCAAGTAGTTCCCTGTACTTGGATTTGTAAGTTAATTACACTAATCATCTAAAAATCTAAATTGTATGATACAGACCTGAACAAAGGGTTTGAAGGAAAAGGAAATAGAGCTGCTTCTCCTCCTCCTCCTCCTCCTCCTCCTCCTCCTCCTCCTTCTTCTTCTTGAACATGGTTTCCAAATTTCTCTATGGCCATAGAAACACACCCTCTTGCTAAGAGGTGAAGATCATCACATTTTTTAGATTCTTTCCTATGAGTCTCAGCAATGGGAGGAAGTTTCCCATCAGTTTTGATTCTCAAGATTTCACACTATGGAATTTCTGTGGAGAAGCTGTATCTCTGGCAGGTAAACTCTTGATTGTCTGAGGATCAATACAAGTTTTTCAGATGTGCCGCAGGAGAATAGGTCTCTGCTGGACAGCAAAAGAAGGTGTTCCTTTGTTACTAAAAAGCAAATCAGAATACTTGAATGATTTCTTCTACACTCGTCACAAAGTAGGAGAATAGGTTGAAGATAAAAGTTAAACATCTTCCAAGGGCTGGAGAGATGGCTCAGTGGTTAAGAGCATTGTCTGCTCTTCCAGAGGTCTTGAGTTCAATTCCTGGCAACCACATGGTGGCTCACAACCATCTATAATATGATCTGATGCCTTCTTCTGGCATGCATTCACTCAAATACTTTGAAATAAATAAATCTTTAAAAAAAAAAAAGCATCCTCCAAAACAGAAAAGGTTTTCTGTGTTTTGATGACATTTTGTGTTGCATTATAAGGAGTGTATGTGTGTGTGTGTGTGTGTGTGTGTGTGTGTGTGTGTGTGTGTTTGCGGCAGTCTTGTGTAGTTCAGGCTTATTTTGAACTCACTATGTACCAGTTCAGGCTTATTTTGAACTCACTATGTACCAAGAATGACCTATAAAACTTCTGGCCCTCCTGCACTAACTTCCCAAGTTCTGGAGCTGTAGGAATATGCCCTCACACCCAGTTTGTCCTGAGTGCTGAGGATGGAACCCAGACTTTGTGTGTGCTAGGCAAGCATCCTACCAACTTAACTACATCCCCAGTCTGCACCATATGAAACTAGGTCCATCTCTTTGAGCATTTCATATATAGTACATAATGAAAGTATATTAAATTTTTCTTTATTCTCTCCCTGCCATTTAAAAGGGGTTAGGAGGCTTTGTTGAGTTTAAAAATAGCAAAGTGCCTTAAACAATAAACAGTTCTAACAAGTGCCCTTGGGCAACTAAGATTCAGTTGTGTGTGTGTGTGTGTGTGTGTGTGTGTGTGTGTGTGTGTGTGTGT
>CAJQZJ010033263.1:3760021-3770477 GCA_907164525.1 Lophiomys imhausi
GTGTGTGTGTGTGTGTGTGTGTGTGTGTGTGTGTGTGTGTGTGTGTGCAGGTACATCAGGTACATGTGCACTTGCACATGTGGACACAAAGACTAGGTGTATTCCTTGATGACACTCTACCTTGTTTTTTGAGACAGAGCCTCTCATTGAACCCAGGGCTCATCAATTTAGGCTAGGCTGACTGGTCAGTGAGCCCTTAGATCTCCTGTCTTCACCTCCCTGGTGATGGAATTAGCAGATGTACCATGCTCAGCTTTTAATGTGGTTTCTGGAAATTGAACTCAGGTCCTCTTGCTTGCAAGGCAAGAATTTTTACCTACTGACTCCTTGTCTGCTTATTTCCATATTTTCAAATGGAAAAAAAATTGTACAGAGTAATGGCTACATCAGCCAAAAGCGGAAGGGGTGTCCCCCTACTCAGATAGAACAAGAACATTCTGCGTTCTATCACAAGTATGCGGCGATGCCAGGGGAGGCCTGTGATGCTCATGTCTGGGGCAAGTTTGCAACTCCTTCCTGTGAGCACACGCTCACATCTGTGAGATGGTGAGGTTGAGAGTGCAATGTAACCAGACAAAGGAAGAAAGCTCACTGACCCATGCTGACCTCTGACATTGACCTCATTAGCTAACCAATGGGCTAACCTCTTTCATAATCAGAGAACATTATTGCTAGGCTTAACAAGAATCATCAAAAGATCAGCTTTATGGGTGCCTCTGACGTGCTCATCCTTATTTATTAAATGTAATGTGAGGGGCACATGCACACAGTCTCTTTCACCTTTCAATATTTTTCTCCACATAATGAGACCTGGGACTTCAGGGAAACCAAAGGTTCTTTCCCTTCATAACCCTCTAGTCTTTTCTTCAAGATACTTAGGACAAATTGTAAATGATAACTTTTCTCTTTAAGTAATTACTTTATAACAGTCTCTACCAGCCAACTCCCAAAAGGTACAGATCTTATCCCTGTGGCCTGCAATCCACATCCAGCATTTAGTAAGATCTGGGAACCTGGTAGGTGTCTAAGATGAATTTGTGGGGCTGATAATAAAGCCCAGTTAAGTCGAGGGCTTGCCTATAATTTGTGAAGCCCTGGGTTTGGTTCCCAGTACCACATCAAGCAGGTGTGATGGACTACACCTGTAACCTCGGAACTCTGGGGGTGAAACCAGAGGATCAGAAGGGCAATTTCATCAAAATGAATTTGAGGTTAGCCTGGGGTATATAAGACCCCATACAAACAAATAAAAACAGAGCAAGCAGTGATGTCACATGCTCTTTAATTCCAAAGCTCAGGAGACTACTGGAGAATGGCAAGTCCAAGGCCAGCCTCGGCAAAATAGTGAGACCTTGTCTGAAACAAACATTGTTAAGTAATTGACTAAATAAGTAAATGAATAAACAGGAATTATAGGACTAAACCCAAGCCCATAACTATCTTAGCATTAGACAAATACCTATTATTCTATTATTAGAATAATAATTATTATAATAATAGAAATATAATAATACAATAATGACATAATATATTATTAATTATATTAAATTATAATTATATAATATATAATATGTTATTATATAGTATATATTACATATTACATATTATATATTATAAAAACAATAATAATAATAATAATAGAAAAATGCCCTGCCTTTCAGAATTTCATATTCTAATGAAGTAGTCTTGTTATAATCAAATGGCTAATGTTGCAGTTTTATTCCAGGCACATTACACACATTAACTCATTGAACCCTACAGCAAATCCACGAGGGAGCTATTCTGTATGTGTGAAACCTGAGGCTGAGTGAAGTAAGTTTGCCCAAGTCCTTACATACATCTATCACGTCTAGCTCCCTGTGGACTTGTGTGTAAATGCAGGCTATTTCCACAAACAACATTCTTTTCTCCCTTTCAGTTGTGTTGCTGAGACTGGAACTCAGAGCCCTGTATAAGGCTCTGTCCACAACTGCATCCTCAGCCCCAGAAACTGCATATTGATTTTGTTTTGTTTTTTGTTTGTTTGTTTTATGGTTGGTTGGTTTTTTTCCTTAAAATAGGGTCCACTATTTAGCCCCAAGCTGGCCTCAGATTTTCTAAGCTCTTATTCTTGTCCAGGCTGGCTGACCTCAGACTCTATATAGTTGAAGATGACCTTGAATTTCTGATGTTCCCACTTCTTCCTCCAGAGTACTAGGATTACAGGCGTGCACCACAATGCCTAGTTCTATGCAATTCTTTATTCCATGCAAGCACTCTACCAATTGAGCTAAACCCCCAACCTCAGAAGCCACTGTTAATACAACACTTTGGTGACGTGTTCTCTGATAAGCTAACAGACTGCTGCCATGAGAAGCCATGGAGGGTATTGTAGAGAGCTGCGACATGCCGCGCCTTAAAGATGGCGCTGGTCTCCGCCTTCCACCAGCCCGACGGTGAGCGCTCTCGGTGGTAAACAAGTCCATATTTGGCTAAGACCGCTGATCTGGCTTGCTTCCGCATACGTGGGCCTCTAAGATAGCACTACGTGGCTTTACTTGATTGGCTGTTCATTTAGTATTTAGCCTGTGGGTTGGGTCTGCCCGGCCCTTTTCGGAAGACTGTTTTCAAGGGACCTGAATAAACTGCAGGAGAAGAGCTTTTGTGAGTTGTGTCGTTCTTGCCGGTCGAGAGGGACGCGACAGGGTATATATAGGATTTGAGGAAGCAGGAAAGGACCACTGGCTGCAAACCAGAGCAACAGCCGAGAGCGAGCACTTGCTGCGTGCGAAGGTCTCCCTGGAAAGGCCTGTACAGCACATGGAGAGCAGCACTGTGGTTCCCTGTGGGTTGGAGTCAATGTCCCCTTTCTGCTTGCTCTTTTCAGCCTTGGTAGCAGTAACCCTCCCTGTGAGCTCCATGGAGTAAGAAAGCTCTGGCTTCAACAGCTGAATGGACTCAGAGGATTTTGCAATGGGGTTATCAATGATCTTTAAGTTCACAACTGAAGATGCAACAAGACTGTCACCCTGCACAATACATACAACTGTTTTCCATCTTGGTCCTCCCTCTCTATCTTTAGCCTCCCTCCCTGGAGGAGGGAGGGTCCTGTCTCCTCCAGTCTCCACATCAGGTGGAATCACAAGTGGAATCACTTCCTTTAATTACTGATAGATTATGAGTGTGGCTTCTTGTTCCGCTCCGTGTGTTTCAAGCTGAGATGCCAGCCAACTCACATCGCCCTCGCAGGGCTCCACAAATTATCCTGGTTTGTAGACTTCATAAAAAATATACTCTTGGTTCCTCAAAGTAGTTCAATGGAACTTTAAACTGGGGGGAAATTGCACATTCCTCTCGTGCAATTTTTAAATAGCTTGATCAGAGCAGTTCAGTAGGAAAGAGGATACTGTTTAATTCATGCCTTCTCAGAGGGAGCTATCTTTAATTAGCTCCTTGGTCACTGAATCAATAAGGCAGAGACCTTTTTCTATGAGATAAGTTACAAGAACTAAAATAAAAGAAAGCTCCCACTCAATGAAAAGTTATTTTATGGCTGGCATGATGGGTAAAGGGGACTGCTGCCAAGCCTGACCACCAGAGTTCCATCCCTGGGACCCACGTGGTGAAAGGAGACAACCAATTCTCACAAGTTGTCCTCTCACCATCCCAACACACATGCACATTAATAATTAAAAGTATTTTTTAAAGTTACTTGATATACCTTTCAACTTGTTTTCTTTTCTTAGCTCTTTAGTATTTCTTTAACACTTAGGAGGTACTTGAATTTCTTAATTAAAAAAAAAAAAAAAACCAACCTCCTATTGGGGAAGTAGGTAGTTGGCCAGGTGCTTGTCTAGCATTCACAAGGAGCTCTGGATTCCATCCCCAGCACTGAAAATTTGGGCATGGTGGCATACAACTGTACCCTAGCACTCTATAGGCAGGAGGATCAGAATTTCAAGATCATCCTCAGTGGCACAGCAAATTCAAGGCCAGCCCTGAGACCAGGGGCAGAGGGAGGGGGGAACAGAAGGAAGGATGGGAGGATGGCAGGCTCCTCTTCCTGCATTCCATTTACCTCTTGGCATTTGGCAAAGTCTTTCTACCCCTCTCTTCTTCTCAGCTCCCACCCTGACCAATTCCCTTTCTTTCTGGACCCCTCTCTGTTTGCCATGCTTCCCACCACCATTGACCCTACTTCTCCCCCTCTCATGTGCCCAGAGGGTACAAAACAATTAGTACTTGTAAAAAAAAAATAGTCTTCTTCTTTTTCGGCCATCTTTCCCCACCATCAACATGGTGCATGAAAATGTGCTGGCAGATGCTCTTAAGAGCATCAACAATGCTGAGAAGAGAAGCAAACACCAGGTCCTCATCAGACCATGCTCCAAAGTCATCGTTGGTTCCTAACTGTGATGACGAAGCATGGTGACATTGGTTACATTTGACATCATTGATGATCACAGAGCTGGGAAAATCGCTGTGAACCTCACAGGCAAGATGAACAAGTGTGGAGTGATCCGCCCTAGATTTGATGTGCAGCTCAAAGACCTAGAAAAATGGCAGAACAATGTGCTCCCGTCCCATCAGTTTGGCTTCATTGTGCTGACAACCTCAGCTGGCATCATGGACTACGAAGAAGCAAGACGAAAACAGACAGGAGGGAAAATCCTAGGGTTCTTTTCCTAGACATGTGAAACATAAATAAAAGGCCTCTGTGGAGTGTGAAAAAAGAAATAGTCTTCTCTCATATGAATGTGATGTCCAAGTGGGTGCTCTCCATCTTATATATTGAAGCAGAACCTCTTGCTGAACCCAGGGTTTGCTGATTTGGGGAGTCTAGCTAGCCAGCTTGCTCCAGGAATCTCCTGTCTTTGTCTCTCAAACACTGGGATGAGAGGCAGGCCAACATATCTGCCCAGAATGTGCATGGATGCTGGGGATGCAAACTGCAGTCCTCAATGCTTACCTGCTGACTGCCTCAACCCTATAATGGTACCCCTTGGAGCCATTATGTGTATTTGCAATCCTTTCTCTCTGCCTGTGATACGCTATCATAGAACTTGGCCATTGCTAGGGTAGTACCAGTCATGACTTGCAGCTCAGTATTATCTCCACAAATCCCATTGTTTTCAAAATACATTCATTTGTAACAGTATCCAGTGGAACTAATGGCTGGTGTGAAGGCTGGAGACTGTTTTCTCCTTTCTGCCCAGCATCTTCCCACGAAGTGCCTTAGATGATGAAGTTGGTTACATTAGCACACAGTGTGCAGGAATCCACTCCAGGTGCCAACAGTGTGTGTGTGTGTGTGTGTGTGTGTGTGTGTGTGTGTGTGTGTATGCATATATGTGTGTGTATTATATGTGTGCATGTGTGTGGAGGATAGAAGGAGACTTGAATGCCAATTACCTTATTTTTTATTAAATTTTCTTTATCATTTTAAGTAAGAGGTGTTTGCCTTCACATGTATGTGTGCTGCATGTATACAGTGCGTCTGAAGTCCAGAAGAGGCCACTGGATCCCTGGAATCCCCGGTTATAGGTGATTTTTAGCCCCTTGATATGGGTGCTGGGAACTGAACTCAGGTCCTCTGCAAGACATGCTCTTAATACACTGAACTATCTCTCTAGCACACACACACACACACACACACACACACACATAAACTTTTAAAAAGTATTCTTGGGGATTTTACTTTCATTGTGAAATATCAATTAAATTTACAACCAGAGAAAGTATGAATGAAATACAAACAGGTGAATGGCAAGGTGAAATCATTTCACGAACAGGTGAAATGATTGCCTGGGTTTTCTACTACAGTTTTGTTTTGAAACAGGGTCTCACCATGTAGTCCAAGATGGCTTGGAACTCCCTTGGGAAGCCAGACTGACCTTGAACTCACATAAATCAACCTACTTCTGCCTCTGCCTCTCAAGTGCTAGTGTTAAAGGCATGTGCCACTCCCAGCCGACAGGTTTTGCTAAATCTGTTCCCTAAATAATACAGTTGATGGTTTGTGACACATGCTGCAACAACCGAAATCAAAGCAGAAAGAAGAGTGTTTTCTGCACTGTCACTGTTCAAAACAAACCCTCTTTCAACAAAATGCCCACATCCTAGGAGAGATGTCGAAACGCACAGCAATGTGCAATTCCTAATAACTTACGTGCTGTTAACTCCGCTTCTGCCCGTTAGCATTCTTCAGAGCCTTAATGATCCTTATAATTAAATTACAGCTCAGTCAGAATGAGAACTTCCTGGGAATATATAACACTAGAAATATAGATCTCATATAAAATCAAAGCTATATAATTTGAAGACAAGTGGGCTGGGTGTGATTAACACTGGGGGAACGTGGGCTCAAACAAGAAGTCCTTCTGAGAAGCAAGGGAGTTGAAGATGTGTGAGAGAATGGAGAGCCACACCCCAGGGGCCAAGGTCAAGATTAATTGACTTTGTAACTAAGACAGATGAGCATCATTGAGCAGGAGGCCAAGAAGATGAGGGTCGTGCATCAAGCTCTCTGCCGCCTGTGGCTTGCAAATGCTACAAATGGCCCCTGAGCACTCATCAATTCTGTTTCATGGGGCCGTCTTAATGAACACGGGATCGGGTTCATGCAATCACATAGCACAGACTCAGGGCAGGTTTTGACGAAGGAGCAAGTGGTGTTGGATTCTTTTCAGAGACAGAGCTACAAAGGAAAAGGGGAGTGGGGGAAAGCCGAGGTTCATCGTCAATGGAGGGCAAGTAACTATGTCGGAAAAGAAATGAAACTACATCCGTGTAGCAGATGCCTTTGAATGAGGTCCTACTGTCCTTAGAGGAAACAGAATATTGGACTGGATGATGTGGCAAATTTCTCAGTCTGTATCAGCTGCTTGCATATTGTGTGTACACACGCAAGCATGTGGAAGCTCCTCAGGCAACGCCAGTCACCTTGTTTTTGAGATAGTCTTTCACTAACCTGGAACTTAGCAACTAGGCTAGGCTGGATGGCCAGTGAGCTCCAGGCATCTGTCTGCCCTCACTTCCTGGGTGCTGGGATTGCAAGCACACACCACCACACCCAGTTTTTTTATGCAGGTTCTGGGGAGCAAACTCGCTGGGTCCTTCTACTCGAGAGTCACACACTATAATGACTAAGCTGTGCTTTCGTAGCTCCCCAGCCCATGTTTTCCTATTTTTTTAGAAGTGAAGAAAATGTTCAGCTCTGAAGTGGGTGTACATTGAATGAGCCTGTGTGTGTGTGTGTGTGTGTGTGTGTGTGTGTGTGTGTGTGTGTGTTCATGTGCACTCAACCTCAGGACCAATACATTGTGAGAGTCCCTATTGCTCCATAAAGCAAATGAACCATGTCTTCTAGGTGGCCAGAGAACAAAGGCAAGAGCTCATTCTCCGCCCACCACACCCTTCTCACAGTTGGGGGACATGTCCTCTAGCTACTGCAGTGCAGGAGGCACATGGAGTTTGCCCAGCCTGTTCAGACCCATGCTAACCCAGCATGGCAGATCACATCTGTTAGAACTGTTAGACTACCCACAATGTCTGCTTCATTTAACACACTTTCCAGACAGAGATCAGAATCTCTTGATATGCATGACATGTTATGTACAGATCAAAAGATCTGGCCACTAAACAGCTCTAGCTCCATCTACCATCATATGCTGAGAACGTATGTCATTTTGCAATTGTAAATAACTAGCTAATGGAGCTCAGTTGGTAGAGTGATTGCTTAGCCTGCACATAGCCCTGGGTTCGATCCCCAGTACCATATAAAAAACAGGCTTGTTTGCACACATCTATAATTCCAGTATTTAGGAGGAAGAGGCAGGAGGATCAGGAACTCAAGGTCAAATCCCAGTGTGGTAGTGCAGGGGTAGAATAGCTCAGAAGCTGAAGAGCAAGCTGTCCTGGAATACGAAATATGGCAAAAACCAAAACCCTGGGGCTTGAGAGAAGGCTCAGAGGTTAAGACTACTGGCTGCTCTTGCAGAGGACCTGGGTTCAGCTCCTAGTACCCACATAACAGCTCACAATCATCTGTAACTCCAGTTCCAAGGGATTAAATGCCCAATTCTGGCCTCCTCATATGACATAAATACATGCAGACAAAACACTCATGGAATAAAAATAAACTAATAGTCGCCGGGCGGTGGTGGCGCACGCCTTTAATCCCAGCACTTGGGAGGCAGAGGCAGGCGGATCTTTGTGAGTTCGAGGCCAGCCTGGTCTACAAAGTGAGTCCAGGACAGCCAAGGATACACAGAGAAACCCTGTCTCGAAAAAACCAAAAAAAAAAAATAAACTAATAGAGAGAGAGAGAGAAAGAGAGAGAGACTTCTGTAATGAGGTAGAAAGAGTGTCTCTCACAAAAATTAACAATAAAATATATAAATATATGAATAATAAATATTCAAAGTCATCTTGGCTATATAGAGAAGTTGAGGGCAGCCTGGGATATATTCAATCCTGTCACATACATAAATAAATAAATATCAGGGAGCTGAGGTACAGCTAGATGGTAGAGCACTTTGTGACATGTGTAAGGCCCTGGGTTCAATCTTTAACACAGCAAACATAATCTAATAGATAATAAGGATCTAATGCCTTTGCTGAGTTTAAAGTGTCCTTATGGAGTGACAAGTAACAATTCACAAACTCCAGTTTGACTTTGCCTAGTTTACAGGTCTGATCACCTTTGTCTCAGCTGTATGAGGTCATCTCTCTTTGATTGAAAGCGCAGTCTAAACTATGTAACTTGTAATAATGGTGCGATATTCAAATGGCATTCCAAGATGAGAGAGATGCTGGACTGTCTAAGAACTCCTGAAAGCCAGAGCACTGGCATTCCAGTCCTGCTGCCCAACTCTTTGGCATCGAGACTTCTCAGAGCCTTGGTTCTCAACCTGTGAGTCACAACCCCACTAAAGGTCAAACAATCCTTTCACCGGTTCACACATTAGATATCCTGCATATGGGGTAATTGCATTGCAACTCATAACAGTAGCAAAATTACAGTTATGCAGTAGCACTGAAAATAATTTTATGGTTGGGGATCACCACAGCATGAGGAGCTGTATTAAGGGGTCAAAGCATTAGGAGGGTTGAGAACTACGATCTTAGAGTCTTTGCATACCTCCTAGTATGCTTCCCCTCAACAAGGAGACATTTAAAGGGAAAGGAAAGCCCAAGGAGAGATAGAAACATACATGAAGGAGCCAAGAAACAAAAGAGGAATGCAAGTGAGCAAAGGAAGGAGAGAAAGAGAGAGAGAGGAAGAAGGAGGGAAGGAGAGGGAGGGAGATTAGAGATGAGATGTAGCTCAGTCAGGAGAGAGTGTCTGTCTAACAAGCTCTAGACCCTGGGTTTTGTTTCCAGCATCAAACAAGCTGAAGGTGGTATGTCTGCAATAGAACCTCCCACTTGGGAAGTGGAGGCATGACTGGGAAATTCAAGGTCATCCTCAGCTATGTATTGAATTTGAGGTCAATGTGAGCTAGAGACGCTGTCAAAAGAAAAGAGAGGAGTAAGAAAAAGAAAGGAATGAGGGACAGAGAGAGGGAGAAGAGAAAGAAAAGAGACAGAAAGAGGAAAGAGGGAAAGAAGAGTGAGAGGAGAGAGTCTTTCTGCAGCAGGACCCAGGGCTGAGCCTGCCTGTGTTTGGAATCCCAGCTGAACAGAGTCCTAAGAAGGGCTTTTCAAGTCCCCCTTTTGTGTGTATAAGCACTGTGTGATACCTGGAGTAGATACAAGCCAAGTGGAAAGACAATATTCCACAGAGCCCAATAGAAGATTCCCACTGGAGTTTGTTTGTCCATTATTTTATACACAGGAATTTAAGACAATATAACTCCTTCCTTTCAAAACAAGAAGTTTTTTCCTTCTGGCTGCCGCAGCCTAACACAATTGTAATCCTGGCATGCCTCATGGCCCAGGGAACCTGCTGCCTCCCCTTCCTCGGGATTCTGGGAGCTTCCTTTGCTCATGGTGTGTGCTCTGAGAGTGCCTCCACTCTGCCTGTTTATAGCACAAGAGCAGGAAGAAACAAAGCAATTGTGAGGCTTGTTGAGAAGCTGTTCGTATGATATTAAAGCCTCGTGTGCTTCTATTTATTGCACTTCCTTCTAAACCGGAGGCAAATCCTTCCCTTCAGAGTTGGGGCTCTGCTCTATAGACAGCAGTCTGTGGGAACGGAGAGAAGGTCAGGCCCTCAGAGGTTATTCATTACCCATATCTGCAGTGTAGTATTTCCTATTCACTCCCAGCTGGGTCTGTAAGTGACTGTTACTTGGCAGAAGGAAAGAGGGGTCTTTGGTGAAAAGCAGTTTTTGCTGTCGTTCCCTTCCAAATGCTTTCATGAGGCTTAATCTTAGAGCAGTAAGTGACTTTAGCAAAAAAGTAAACATTATGCATACATAGAAGGATGTGTGTGTGTGTGTGTGTGTGTGTGTGTGTGTGTGTGTGTGTGTGT
>CAJQZJ010033263.1:3770487-3821621 GCA_907164525.1 Lophiomys imhausi
TGTGTGTGTGTGTGTGTGTGTGTGTGTGTGTGTGTGTGTGTGTGTGTGTACATCTTTGTTGTGTGTGTGCAGGTGCATGTGGGCATGTGTGGAAACCAAAGCCTGACATTGAGTGCACAGTTAATCTTGACCTCATAGAGTCGGCTGGGTTGGCTAGCCCAAGTGAGACCCCCACCTGTCTGCCTCCCAGGTACTGGAGTTCCAGGCATGCACTGCTACACTAGACTCTTTATGAGGGTGCTGGGGATCCGAACCCAGGTCCTTGTGTTTGAGTGCCAGGCGTTTTAGAGAAGCATCTTTTCAACCCACATAAAAAGATTCATATACACCGCAGAAGTCATACCACACATCTTCTCCATATTTGTTTAAGAGCTTCTTTTGTGAAGTTGACCATAATAACTCTATCAGAATAAGAGCCAAAGTTCATTCTGGAATTAGCTGGCCGTAGTGGTATTTTCTGTTGCTATTTGTTGCTTTTTTTTTTTTTTTCAGAAAGTAGAGACATTTCCTGAAGGACCAGGGACCATAGCAGGTGCATTGCTACTTATAGTAAGACACACAGGTACAGGTTGTGCTAGATCGGGACAACAAGCCTTAGCAAGACATGAGCTTGATGATGTGGAACAGTTAGCTCAGCTGTTCAGCTTAGTAACTACCTCACTAAGGATGTCAAGGTATCTGTACCATCAACACAAACAGGGTGTTTGCTGTATATTGACTCAGGCAACACATAAATCAACACGCATGTTCAAATCGGTCACAGTCACTTTTTCTCCACTGAAAATGTCTTTCTCAGGCTGGGGAGATGGCTCAGTAAGAACACTTGCTGTGTAAGCATGGAGAACTGACTTTGAAGCCCCAGCACCCATGTAAGTGCTAGTCATAGCCAAGCATGCCTACAATCCCTGGGCTGAGGCCTGGAGACAAGCAAAGCCCAGACAAGTTCATTGGCTTACCAGCCTAGCCAAAAATGCAGGCTTCAGGTTCAGAGAGGCTTGTCTAAAGGCAGTAAGTCAGACAGAGAGCAATAGAGGACGATACCGGATGTCCTGCTCTGGCCTCTGCATTCTCACCCACAGGCATCTGAAAGCACGGGTGCAAAAACATGCGCATCACACGTGCACACAGAACAACAAACTTTACTGCATCTGTGTGTCTGTCTATCTATGTGGGCGCGTGCTATGCCATGTGTGAAAAAGTCAGACAGCTTGTAAGAGTTGATTTTCTCCTTCTACCAGGTGGATCTCTGGGATTGAACTCAGACCCTCAGGTTTGGTGGCAAGCATCTTTACCCACTGGGCCATCGTGAAACCCTTCTTACTTTGATTTTGCTCCTCAAACTGCTTGGTGAAGTCTCGGCTCTTCATGGCATGAGCAGATAATTTGCCTTTGGAGCCCATTGTTTGAAACACACGTTGTTTCGTTCTTTTAAGGCCTGCAGCTACCCTCAAATGATTACAGCTTTCTCAGTAAGCTTCATCAAGTTTACTTCTTCCTGTTTTCCCCCCTTATTTTTAGGTTTTCATGTTGTGTTTGAGTTAGAGTCTCATGCAACCAAGGCCGGCCTCCAGCACACTATGCAGCCAACATTGATCCTGAACTTCTGATCCTCCTGCCTTCACTTCCCAGGTTCTAGGATTACAGCTGTGCACCACCAGGCCTAGCTTACATGGTGCTAGGGATTGAATCCAAGGCTTCATGCATGCCAGACAAACACAGTACCAACTAAGCTGTGCCCTCAGCCCCCATCAAGCCCATTCCTTGATTACAATTCCAATCTATCCACAAGAAATAAGTTCTGGTTCCAATGCACTGCGGTTATAGTCACAATGATCTATTGTATGGTTCATGAAGTAGGGAGATCCTCAAAGGCTCTAAAAACAGACATCAACAAGATGGAAAGCCTAATGTCCTGATTTCATGAGTGCAGGCCATACAATTGCATTAAAACAGTGCTTGTTATTTCTATACATACATAATTATAGGTAAATTATAGCTATAGTTTTATATATATTAATAAGAAGTCAAGGGGCTGGGAATTTAGCTCAGTTGATAGATTGCTTGTCTAACATACATGAAGCTCTGGGTTCCAGTCTCAGCACTGCATAAACCGGGTATGATGGCACATACCAGTAATTCCAACCCCCAATAGTTGGAGACAAGAGCATCAGAAGTTTAAGGTCATCCTCAGCTACATAGAGAGCTTGAGGCCAGATCAGAAGCCTGCAGCTTGCTTTACCACCTTCCCTGATCTCACGCCCATTCTTTCTTAGTGTTGGTCGTCCAGATCTATCCACATCTCCATGCACGATCAGATGGGAAGTCTCAGCCTGAGACTCCCAAACCACACAAAAGTCTAAGAGCTGTTTTGGCACCTGTCAAGTCCGTTCCACATCTGCAGAGAACATTAGCATCTGGTACCAAGTCTACCAAGCGATCCATTCATGCTGACCCTCACATGCTTCACAACCACGAGGTATCTGACACTATGCACGCTAGGTTCTTCAAAATCTGATAGAGAAAATAAAACATATACTCGCGCCACTCTAATACAGATGAGACAACTGGAGAAGATCAGTTATTATGACAGACACAGAAGTGGGCTGAGTAATGAAAAGGAATTCTATAGTAACATGTAAAATGTCTTAAAAGCTAGACTTAAGGGGCTGGAGAGATGGCTCTGCAGTTAATAGCATGGGCTGCCCTTTCAAAAGAGCAGCATTCAACTCCCAGCCTGCACACGGCAGCTCACAACCATCCAGAACTCCAATCCAGGGATGAAGCCCTCTTCTAGCCTCTGTGGGCTCCAGGCACAACATGTGGTACACAGACATACGTGCAGACAAAACACCCAGACATTTTAAAAACAAACAAGTAAACAAACTGTGCTGTGGAGAAGCAAGATGTCAGCGGTGGAGGAATGGCATCCAAATGAGGAAACATGAGAAAAGGCCAGGAAGCAAGGACACACACAGGGTCAGTTCAGGGCACAAACAGCAAGTGAGCCTGTCTGTCAAGAGCACAGATTATCTGGAGAGAAGGAAATGGAGGAGTGGAAAGGCTGACCTTAAATAGATATGACAAACTTACCTAAAGAACTCAGGAAGATATTTCTCTAGGCTACTGGACATGATTTCTTTTTTTATTTTTTCTCAATAGTTTGAATTCTATTGTTATTAACATATATTAATTACACTAAAATGGATCCCATATAACATTTTCATACATATTTATATAATGTATTTTGATATTTATCTTCATTATGCTCTCTTGTCCCCCCACACTGATCCCTTCATTTTTCCCAACTCATCCCCCTTCTACTTCATGTCTATTTTCCTTCTTTCCTTCCTTCCTTCCTTTCTTCTCTCTCTCTCTTTCTCCCAGTGAATTACATTAGGTGCCTTAGGGGTTATTTACAGGAGTATGAGCAACTGACCAGATGCTATACTAAGAAAATATCTCTCCCTCTGCCCCCAGCAACCATTAACTGTCTATACATCCTCAAGGAAGGATGGGATAGCCATTCCCTCCCCCATGACAGGCTGTTGAGAGGCCCAGTCTTGAGCAGGCAATCACACCTGCTGTGTGGTCAAGAATGCAACAGCTATGTTGTACTCACAAGTCAGCACCAAAGACTTTTTATTTACTATTCATTCTATTGTTGGGGCATTTGTTTCTTTACTGGCTCCCAATCAGAAGCAAAGCTCTAAGGACCACTTTGTATCGGAGTTTTTGGGTGCATCCATGCTATGTCTTTGGGATTTATTTCTAAAGGGAGCCTTCCAGGCTGTGGAATGCGCACTGTCCTTCAGCCACAATAAACCAAGGAATGTGTTCCAGGCAGAAGCCTGGTGGCTCCTAACCCTCCCCCACACCTCAATGGTTATTTTAAGAAACGACTAACAATTCATTACTATTTTCATTTTTATTTGTTTGACAAAAAATAAGGTTACATTTTTTAAAATCAAGTATCAGTGGCCACCTAGCCAACAACGAAAATCCCTCAAATTGAATTTTGTTAGTAAGAAGTGAACTAAAAAGCCATCAGAGTGATTTTGACTTTCCTCCCTAGATTGAGATGGTGAAACGAGGCAAATGGGAAAGGGTGGCCTGTTCTGCCTATTGATCGCTCCCCCTCACCCTGGATCTGCATCTGACTGGGAACAGCTGTCCTTGGAAAGTTGGCCACACAGTAATGCACTGTACAGGAACTCCAGTCCTCTCTGTGTCTTATCCTGGGCTCTCTGAACCTTGACCACTCCCCTTGCAGCTCCTCAGAAGCTCCTCTGCGGTGCATTCCTCTCTAAAGGCACTTTATCACTCCCTTCTGCCAAGTTGCATGTCTTTGACCTTCCAGCTCTTCCCTTTGATGGCTGACAAGATGCCTCCAGGATTTTTGAATGAAAATAAGTGCAAAATTATTTTCTTTTGTTGTCATTGGGTCTTTTATTATTGAGAAAGCTCCCTGGCATGAAAATAAGATCTCAACAGCAACAACACAAGAAGTTGTAACCCAAATAAACAACACAGAGAATTAAATATTACCCTTAATATACCAGTAACACCAAAGAGTCTATTTCCTCCTTTCTAGAATCTCTTTGCAGGACAGCTGCTGTAGAATCATTACATTTTCTATATTCTAATGTGTGCAAATAAGAACACACCATTAGCATGGTGTAGGAGCCAATGGAATATCACAATGAAACCCACTGAGTTAGAAAAGAAATATTATTAACCAATTACCTGTTTAAAAAGAATATAGTATAAAAGTGAATTAAATATGCTTGGGTTTTGCAACTAATTTTTATCTTTTGATTCACAAGTAAATTTGATTCTTTTTTACATATTTAAGGAATGTTCACTAAAATCATGAAATTAAAACCCTAATCTATGTTATATTTCTCTGGATAAGGTTCGAGTCTATTGAGCACAGGACTTTGAAAACAGCCTTAATAGCATATTTAGCACAGGACTGGTCGCCAGCTGACTAGCTATTGATTGAACGTTCCATCATTTCCATAGTTCAATCAGACCCACCATGGTGAATCAGTCAGGGTATCCTCAATGAACCAACAAATGAGCAATTTCCCATACCAAAGGGACAGGCCTCATGCATGGCAGAGGCATACATAACTTACCATAAACAGTGCTGCGGGGACCCAAAGCTATGCTGACTTACCTTGGATCATCAAGCCTTCTGTGTCCTATAATGGTTTAGTCCTCTAATTGGTTCTCATCACACACCAGCTCTCTGTTTAAATATTCGTATATGTGATCTATCTCTAGCTGAGGTCAGGGTCCATTTCTCATATATACAATTTATCATTTTCTGGGACATATAGTAAGTGGTCAACATCTATTTGTCACTGAAAAACATATGTTAATGCCAAATAGAGCCAGAGCTTGCTATATGCCCGTGGTTCACTCTCGTCCTAACTACTCATTAACATTATCTGGGGATCTTTGTTAAAGACACCCAGGTCCCATCCCCACAGCTGTGGACCTAATTGGGTCTAAGGTAGGGTCTGGCCATTCCACTGAGACCTTGTATTTTAAAGCTTCAGACGGACAGCTAAGGCTGAAGAGCACTGGTATCCAGTAATAGAAGGGGACAGATAGGTGAAGTGGCAAGTGGCCTGACACATGCCGTCATTGCTTTCCTTTCCAGCAGATGTTCTCATTTTACTAACAGCAGCAGCAGCATGCGGCCACTCATCTGGAATATTCTAGGTTGGGCTCTTCACCCACCAAGAAACTCAAAACTCTGAGTGAGAACCAAGAATCTGTGCAGAATGTATGTTTTGTTTTTTTTCAACACAGGGTCTCACGCAGCCCAGATGGCCTGGAACTCACTATGTAGCAGAGGATAACCTTGAACTTCTCACCCTCCTACCCCCACATGTGGAGCGCTAGGGTTATAGGCGAGCACTGTCACATCCAACTCAGAACTCGGAGCCTTTTGGATGAAATCATGAGAGCTGCTAAAATAAAGTTCAGGAGCTGCTACAATAGAGAAATCTTTGTTATAAATGGCGATGGTGGGCGTATCTCCAAAAACCTGATTTTAACCATCCCACACTCAAAACATAAAGTAGGTCATGTCTAATGAAACAACTCTCTAGTCCTTGGTCATTCTTAGCATCATTAGTTCCTGAGTATATTAAAAACATTCTGGGGTCAGGGAGATGGCTCATCAGTCCAGTGCTTGCCATACTCACGCACAAAGAAGATATGAGTTCCAACTCTAGAACCCTGGAAAACAATCCCAGATAAGAGCAGCACACCTCTGTAATCCCAGCACCAAGGAAATGAAGACAGGAGATTGCTGGCCAGCCAGTCTCACCAAATCAATTAGTTCAGGTGCAATGAGAGGCCAGATCTCAAGCAAGTAGGTGGGCTGGAGAGCTGGCTCAGTGGTTAAGAACACTCGCTGCTCTCGCAGCAGATCCAGGTTCCATCCCCAGCACCCACATGGTGGCCCACAACCACTGTAACTCCAGTTCCAGAGGATCCAATGCCCTCTTCTGACTTCTGAGGGCACCAGGCATGCATGTGGTGCACATACATACAAATCTAAATAATAATCATAATAATAAATAAATAATAATATAAGTGGAGAGGGAATGGGAGGACCAGAGTTCAATCCCAAGCATACACACAGAAAAAGTGAGGCAGAGCAATGTGCACATCAATTCTAGCACTGAGGAAGCAGAGGCAGGAGGGCCTCTGGAACTTGCTGACCAGCTAGGGTGAGCTCCAGGTTCAGTAAGAGACTCTGGATTGAGCTAGAGTTTCAACCTTCCAAACGCTGAGACTCTTTAATACAATTCTTCATGTTGTGGTGGCCCCCAACCATAAAGTCATTTCTATTGCTACTTCATAACTGTAATTTTGCTACTGTTATAAATCATACTGTAATAGCTGATTTACAGGATATCTGATACGTGACCCCTGTGAACGGGGTCATTTGACACCCCTCCCAAGGGGTCTCTACCCACAGGTTGAGAACAGCCAGAGAGATGATTCAACAGCTAAGGCACTTATTTCTGGAGTTCAGATGCCAACAACTATATCAGGCTGCTCACAAACACCTGTAACTCCAGCTCCAAGGTTTCTGACCTCTGTCGCTGCCCCTTAACACATGCACATGTGTGCACACACATGCATAGGTCTGTTTTTTAAAAGTAAGCTGCTCTGACCTCCATTTGCACATGCACATACATGCATGTATGTACCCATTTACACACACACAAACACACATGTTCTTCTAAGGTCAGGCAGCATTGATAACAGCAGCTGCACTTCCTACAAGACATACTTGACCTGAAGATGGACCCAGCCACCAGCTGCCCTTTGGATGCTTTGTGGTGACCTTTACTGCTTGGGCTAGAGACCTGTTACTCAACTTCACTTTGCACTCATTGTAAAATCAAAGGTAGCAGGAACTTCGAACCAGGGGCCCAGCTTTGCAGACCTTCTTAAGAATCCAGAGTCAGCCGGGCGGTGGTGGCGCACGCCTTTAATCCCAGCACTTGGGAGGCAGAGGCAGGCGGATCTTTGTGAGTTCGAGGCCAGCCTGGTCTACAAAGCGAGTCCAGGACAGCCAGAGATATTCAGAGAAACCCTGTCTCGAAAAACCAAAAAAAAAAAAAAAAAGAATCCAGAGTCAGAACATGCTCTATGCTCTGAGGCACAGAGAATTCACAGAGAACTGTGAGTGTAGAACAAGGAAGGCTCAACAGTCGGGTCTCCTTAAACGGTTTCCCCCTCAAGAGCCTCACACTGGATCTGACTCAGCCTTGGACTGTGAGGAGCGCTAGTGTGCTGGCAGTTGGTGGTGGCAGGGAGGAAGTGACAAAGGGAAAATTGGGGTTCGTGGCAACAGCAGGAGTGGTAGAAAGCAGCCCATGATGTGGTGAGAAGATGTCCTGACTGCCACACCCTGCTGTAAAAGGCACCTCATTCACCACACCTTTATCTGGAATCCTTTCAAGAGATAGACAAAGCAGGCTGTAAAGATGGCTCGGCACTTAAGAGCATATACTACTCTAGAGGACCAGAGCTGGGTTCCCAGAACTCATGTGGGATAGCTTACAATGTCCTGTACCTCCAGCTGCAGGCCTCCAGTACTTCCTGGCCTGCCAAGATGTGCACACACACACACACAAAATAGAATCTTTTCTTTAAAAAGAGGGCAGAAGGGGGAGCTGTTGGGGGGAAAAAGATATACCTTAAACTAAAAAAAAAAAAGGTAGAGGATGGGGGGGTTGAGGGGGAAGAGGGTGGAAGGGTGGGACTGGAGGGGGGAGTAGGGAGGGGATTGTGATTGAGATGTAACTTGAAGAAATAAAAAATAAATTATAAAAAAAAAGAGGGCAGAGGGCTGAGGGTGAGGCTCAGCTGGTAGAGCACTTGCCTGGCATTCATGAAGCCCTGGTGTCTACCTCACTGCCGCACAAAACAAGGCATGGAAGTCCACAACAGCAGCCCCAGCATACTAGAGGGACAGGCCTTACTCAGCTATACATCCAGCTCAGGTTCAGCCTCGGCTGACAGGAGACCCTGGCTCAAAGGGAAAGGAGACAAATCAAAGCTGTTGATTTGCAAGTAATGGAAGAGTTAACAGAAATTAAGATTGGTAATGATGTACCCCAAGGCCCCTAAACCAACCACAGAAACACTTGCATATCCCCATTAATACCTGCATTGTTTTCAAGAGACAGGGAATGTAGTACATACAGATAATAACATTTTATGCAGCTGTGAAGAAACACATGAAATCATGGCATTTTCAGGAAAATGGATGCAACTAGAAGTTATTGCTGGGTCTCAGGAACAGGCTTAGTCTGCTGGCCATCTTCCCTCTGCACATTTTCCTCTCACTGCTTTCTCCCTTACATTCACAGTAAAAATCTCCATACTTTCAGAGTAGTCATGTCCTCCTCCTTTTGTTTAATTTTTTTTTCATTCAACTATGCTAAGCGAAACAATCCAGGCAATGGCCAGAAAGACAAATGCCGTGTTTTAAATTTATATGTGTGCATGAGCATGTGTGTGTGTGTGTGTGTGTGTGTGTGTGTGTTTGGAGGTCACAAAGCTAGAAAGGGGATCATGAGAGGGAAGGAAGAGGTCTTAAGCATGGTGGGAAATAGAAAAGACACATGTAATGCATGGTGTGTAAGCGGAAGAGAGGACTAACCAAAGGAACGGAGCCAGCTGGATCAGGGCAGTGTGAGTAGGCAGGCAAAGAGGGGAACAAATGAGAAGAATGTATAATGACACATATGTTTAAAGACACCATGATGATACTCATTATTTTGTATGATAACCTAAAATTTTAATTTAAAAAATTAAACCTCAAAAATCTGGGGTTCAGAAAAACACTGGCCATTGGGAAGAAGTTGGTGTTTGAGAGTATTCCACAGCCTTTAATCTTACAACAGAGACATATGACAATAGAGGTTGTGTTCTTATAGATGGTTGAGATCATTCTTGGAGGAATGAAGATCATTCCTCTGAGGAGTGGGTGGGATGGGAAAGAAATGAACAGGCTTCCAGGAAGAGGGAGCAAATACCAGAAGCAATGGCACCTGTTGCCCAGGATTTCTGCCATCTCTGAAATTCTTTGTTAAGAGTTTCTGATAGGCTCTGTGTAGTGCCACACTTTAATCCCAGAACTGGGGAAGCAGAGGCAGGTGGATCTCTGTTAAGACTTCCACACCACCCAGGGCTATATAGTGAGACCCTGTCTAAAAGAAGAAGGGGTGGGGAGAGGAAGAAAGAAAGAAAAAAAGAAAGAAAGAATTAGATGAGAATTATTTTGAGGGAAAGGAGACTAATGTCAACAGTTCACTCTGAAAGTCATCTAAAAAATAAAGATCTGGAGAGATGGCTCAGCAGTTAAGACTGGAGTTCAGTACCCAGCATCCAGGTCAGGCAGCTAACTACCACCAGTAAGCCAAGTTCCAGAGGATCTGGTGCCCTCCCCCTGCCTCTGTGGCTTCTACATTCACGTTCACATACCCACACAGACATACTCAACATAACTTAAAATAGTTTCAGTAAATCTTTTTTTAAAAGATGGGATGAAAGAAGGAAGAGTAGATATATAAATGTTCACAACAGGAACTGGAGAGATGGCTCAGCAGTTAAGAACACTGGCTGCTCTTTGTAAGGACCCAGGTTCAAATCCCAGCACCCACATGGCAGTTGACAGCTGTCTGTAATTGCCGGGCATATAATTAAAGGCGCACGCCTTTAATCCCAGCACTTGGGAGGTGGAACTCTGTGAGCTCATGGCCAGCCTGGTCTACAAAGTGAGGCCAGGACAGCCAAGGACACACAGAGAAACTCTGTCTCAAAAAACAAAAAACAAAACAAAACAAAATGTTCACAGCAAAAGAATTGGGTATAGGGAAATTCCCTGCCTAGCCCTCCTGTGTGCTTGAGGGTGTTTTTGTTTTTTTTTCACAAAAAGTGGGTGGGGATGTTCTTTTCTAGATCCCGAGATCTTGATTGAGGTTTTATTAATTCGCCTGGACTTACCCTTGCTCAGCTATTAAAAGAAAAAGAGGCATTGAAATAGTTAATTGCCAAAGTTCCTCTGGCCTCCAAATTCTCTCTCTCTTCTGTGACAGGGTACTTAAAGATGACCACCACAGAGTCACCTAAGCCCCCGTGACTTAGCTCTGCCCTGAGTGGTCATTCATCTTCCTTACAGTGTGTCAGGGGTGACCTGCAGTGGACCAGGGCAGAGTGACAACACCGGCTGTGGCTCTAGAGCAGGTGCCGAGCAGCCAGACTGAACTCTGTTTTGAAACCCGCCACCTGTTACTGTGATTGTGTGCCTGGTTTTCCGGGCTTATGGGATTTCGCTTCAGCTGTTGTTCTCAGACAGGACCTGATTTCCTCAAGGAATCATGCAGTTCACATAGCCTAAACTTAGCGCTTGTGGATCGACTGAGTCAGTTATGCAAATCTCCAGTCACTCAATCTGCCAGAGACCCTAAAAGTCACCTAAAGGATTGAGTGACAGAATTCAAGGGAACTTTGGCAGTCATCTTTTAAGATATCTGCTACAGATAATCAGCTTTTCAATTTTGGCTTCAGAAACACAGAGCCACATGGCTCTGCTACATAGACTGAGATATGTGGGCATTCCCTGCCAAAGTTCTGATATTTCTGTGTACTTGAATTTTTTTTTTTTTTAACAAAATGGAATAGACATGTTCTTCCATAGGTTCTGTGATCCTGCACCTGTTTTTACTTAACTGCTTCTATTAACAGAGCTAGGTCATGGTGGGTTCCTGCTTTTTTCCTGTTAAGAGTACATCATGCAGAGTCATAGATGGGAATTTTGCTGAATCATGTTTGCCTTTTTGTTGAGTCTTGCTTTTGTTTGATTTTTGTTTGTTTGGTTGGTTGGCTGGCTTTTTTATTCAATCCTGATCTTTTTCCTAACCCCCATTTGGTGGTTTTTGTTAATCCATAATCTTGTATTTAGCTGAATAGACTTTTTGTTGTCTTGAGACAGGTCTCCCTCTATGTGGCCCTGGCCAGCCTGGAATTTGCTCTGTAGATCAGCTTGGCCTTGAACTCACAGAAATCTGCCTGCCTCTGCCTTCTGAGTGCTGGAATTAAAGGCATATACCACCATATCTAGCAAAAATATTCTTGCATAAAGAAAAATAATACTTTTATAAGTTGTGTAAATATAAGGTGATTTCTTTAAAACGGGAGAGGGGCTGAAGACATAGATGTAGAGTGTTACCTAGCATGCTTGAGCCCTGGGTGTAGTGGTATGCACCTAAGATCCCAGCATGGGAGATGGTGACAGGAAGATCAGAAGTTCAAGGTCATCCTCAGCTACTTAGTGAATTCAAGGCCAGGCTGAGATATATGAGACCTGTTACAAAATTTTTCCTTTGGCTCTGAGATCCATCACATATGTACAAGGAACAGCACTGGTTTATAAGTGTGTTGTTTCAAGGTTTTTCTTTTCTTGTTTGTTTTCAAAGACTTTTTTTTTTTGGTTTTTCGAGACAGGGTTTCTCTGTGTAACAGCCCTGGCTGTCCTGGACTCGCTTTGTAGACCAGGCTGGCCTCGAACTCACAGAGATCCGCCTGCCTCTGCCTCCCGAGTGCTGGGACTAAAGGCGTGCGCCACCACTGCCCGGCTCAAAGACTTATTATTGTTTTATGTGTATGGGTGTTTTGTCTGCATGTATATCAATGTACCACGGGTGTGCAGTGGCTGTGGAGGCCAGAAATCCACTGCTACTGCAGAACTGGAATTACAGATGGTTGTAAACTACCATGTGGTTTCTGGGAATTGAACCCAAGTCCTCTGCAAGAGCAGTCAGAGCTCTTAACATTTGAACCATCTCTCCAGCCCCAAGATTTCTTGTGTGTGTGTGTGTGTGTGTGTGTGTGTATTGTCTCCATGCTGGTGCAGAGGTCAGAGGACTGTCTTGGAAGTTGTTTTCCTCTTCCCTCTGTGTCAGTTGCAGGCATCACACTCAGGTCACCGGGCTTCTTGGCCAGTGCCTTTACCAGCTAAGCCATCCTAAGTTTTACATCAGAGTGTGTTAGTCGGTTAAGAGATGGTTGTACACCAGGCGTGGTAGTGCACGCCTGTAATCCCAGCACTCGGGAGGCAGAGGCAGGTGGATCTCTGTGAGTTCAAGGCCAGCCTAGTCTACAAAGCAAGTCCAGGTCAGCCAGGGCTGTTACACAGAGAAACCCTGTCTCGAAAAACCAAAAAAAAAAACAAAAAAAACATATATATATATATGGTTGTACAATTAGTGATAAAGGTCCTGGGTTTGATCCTGGGAACTACCAAAAGAGAACAAGAGAGAGAGAGCGTTATGAAATATAATGCTATGGGGAGGGTGTATCTTTGGTAGGCCCATCCCATCCCAAGGTGTGCCACTGAGAAGTTATACCATGCAACAGATCTGGTGCAAAAGAGGTTTATTGGGAAGAGAGGAATGAGGACCTGGGGAAGAAATAGAGGCAGACAAGTGGACATATGGACAGGGAGCATCGAGAGAGACATGAGGGAAGAGAGGGGGCAGAGAGGGAGAGAAAGGGGCCACAGATAGAGAACAGAGAGAGAGAGAGAGAGAGAGCTGGGATGGCTAGCTGGCGGTCCTTTTTATCCATAGCACACACCTGGCACAACTGGAGGTGGTGGCAGGTGATGGCACCAGGTGGAGATGTAAGCAGTTGCTAGGTCCCTGAGTGCAGGCCAGGGGAACTGCCTGTACACTAACAGTGTGTGTTAATAGAAACACAAAGCACTGGGCGTGGCAGTCCATGCCTTTAATCACAGCGCTTGGGAGGTAGAGACAAGTGGATCTCTGTGAGTTCAAGGCCAGCCTGGTCTACAGAGTCCAGGACAGCCAGGGCTGTTACACAGAGAAGCCCTATCTTGAAAAACAAAACAATAGAAACGCAAAGTATACATTCTTTTTTTTTTTTTTAGATGAGGGCTCATATAACTCAGGGTGGCCTGAAACTTGGTGGGCAAAGACAACCTTAAACTTCTGATATCCTTGTGTCTTCATATCCCAGTGCTGGAGTGACAGATACTACCATGCCTAGGTTATGAATTGCTGAGACCCATACTCTGCTACACTTGTGTTTTACCAAATAAAGAATGTTTGCTTTTGATCTGGGTGTGGTAGCTGATCCCTGTAATGTCAGCACATGAGAGAGAAGAATCACTGGGAAGTTGAAGCCAGCCTGCAGGCCAGATGGGGCTGCAGTGTGAGACGTTGACTCAAAAAAATAAATCAGGGTTGGAAATGTAGCTAACCTTGTAGAGTGTTTGCCTAGTGCACAAGCAACCTGAGTCTGATTCCCCAGAACCTGATTCATTGGTCCAGGAAATATTTTGCTGAGCACTTTGAACATTCCAGAAACCATTCTGGACACTGAAAACATAACCCTAAACAAAGCAAAGCCAACTAATAATAAACGAATTGCAGATAAGGAAGAGGGCTAGAAATGTAGCTCAGCTGGTAGAATTTTTCCTGGGATTCATGCATCCTGGGTTCTGTGCCTGTCACCACCAAGCCTGGTGGAGTACACCTCGAATAATCCCAGCACTAGAGGGGTAGAGACAAAAAGATGTCAAGTTCAAGGCCACTCCCGGTTACATAGTGAGTTTGAGAACAGCCTAGGATATATGAGATCCTGTCTCAAATTTTTAAACAGAATAGTGGGTAGAAAGGCTGGTCTGAGGATTGTATTTGTTACCTTTCTATTGCTGTGATAAAACACCATGACCAAAGCAATTTACAGAAGATAGGGTTTGCTTTGGCCTTGTGGTTCTCGAGAGATAAGAGTACATCATCATCATGGCAGGGAAACATGGCAGCAAGCACCAGGCAGGCTGCAGGAATAGCTGAGAGTTTACATCTTAAACTACAACCAGGAAGTAGGAATGGAATATGATATGCCATGGACACTGTGATCCAAACTCTGGTCCTGGGCCACCCTCCCCCCCTTCTCCCCTCCTCTCCCCACCTTTCCCCACTCCTCCTTACCCCACCTCATCCAGGAGCTTATTCAGAAGCAGCTGGTACGGACCTACAAAGTGAGTTTTCTCACAGTGCAGACATGGTGCTCCATCCTTGTAGCCTATCAGCATTGCTTGTCAGAGAGTATCTGTTTCTACAATCTCTCTAACATTCCATCACTCCCTATGGCTATTAGCCGCCACATACCCTGCTGGAGCACTCTCTCTATTCCCGCTGGCCTGACTCATTCTATTAAATAATGACCAGGGACATTTGGATAGGATGTGATGGGGAAACAGAGACTGGAGGATAGCTGCAAGATATAATATTTCAGAGAACTGTTTGTTACCTCCATGGTACTTGGAGTGAGACTATGAAAGTTTGGCCAAGATCATCTCCCCCCCCCTGCCCCCACTCCTTGCAATTCTGGGGGTGGGGTGGGAATGAAGGAGTTTTGATGTTACAAGCCATATGGCTTTTTCTTTTAAGGAATGCTCTTCCTAGAAGGCAGCACAGTGGGGGAGGGGGGGGCTTAAATAAAACTGGAAGCACCTCCACACAGCCCTCCATACCACAGGACAGATCCTTGTTTGTTATCATAAATACGTGTTTCCCCAAAATTTCCTGTTTTTGAGATGATTTGTGAATTGAAAATTCTGTCAGTGGAAGGAAAGCCACGCCATTGAAGCCTTACACAATGCAATGCCTCCAGCTTTAATCCTTTGAATAGGGCTTTGTTTCCCATTGACTGCAAGCTTCCTCCAGGAAGGAAAGCTGGAAATATTCAGGAAGGATTTGTATTTTATTTCACAAGAGCTTTGTGGGGAGGGGGGAATGTCATCTGGAAGCTTTAGCCTCCTTTTCCTGGTGGAGGGGCATCAACACTCGATTAGCCACTGTGGACGGTGGCTCCCCCCACCCCAGGGACTTACTTCCCTAGTTCACTGCCAAGTTTGTTTTGTTGCTGTCAGACTGACACTAACAGACGTGCATCCTGTGCTGGGGGTTCATGTATTCCCAAGACATAACTAGAAACAGGTGCACCCAGTTTATCTCGATGATTTCCTTGAGTCAAAAACATTTCCCCGATTCCCAGATTCCATGAGGCTTGCATTGTAAACTCCTTAATTCATGAGTTATCTGTTCACTAGAGACGACAGAAATGGTCATCATCTATTGAAGTCTTAACCTACTTGAAATTGCATCTCCCTCCATCATCCCTGCAGAATCTTTATTTACTTTACAAGCCAACAACATTTTTCTTAAAAAAAAAAAATCAAATGAAACCAATGAGCTGAATCCTTACAATTTGGGGTCTACAAATAAGAGAAAGTAGCATCAAATTCCATAATGCTGCATTACTGGCTGGGAGCTGGTTTGGCCAGTAAAGTGAACAACTTGCGAACATCAAGATAAGGTCAGCCTCCAGAACCAGCAAAAATAAAATAAAAAATCCAAGTGTGGTAACCCACACTTCTAACCGCAGTGCTGGAAAGTAGGGGACAAGCAGGTCCTCAGGGCTCACTAGCAAGTCTGCCTGGCCTCCAGGTTAGGGAGAGACCCTGTCTCTAGACAAATAAATGAATAAGTAAATAAATAATAACAATAATAAACAATATAGACAGAACCTATAGAACAACAGTGGAAGTTGATATCTAGCCTGAATATGCATGTGCACATGTATTTCTGTGTGTGTGTTTGTGTGTACATGTGCATGTATGCCCGTGTGGAAGTCAGAGGACAGCTTGACTTCCTGAAGTTAGTTCTCTCCTTTACCATGTGTGTCCTGGGAAGTGAACTGGGCTCCTCACCTGGTGACAAGCACCTTTACCCTCTGAGCCACCTCACTGGCCCAAGAAAGCAGCCATCTCTGCTCTGAGTTTATTCTGCACTCCCAACATAAACTGTAGTACCTAGGGCACTAGTTGTTAGGACACAGCACAGAAGTCAAAAGGACCGCTTGGACATTTGCCCTTCTGAGATTCTGAGTGATGTCATTTGTGTTTACTGGTCCCTACTATCTAGAATGTCCCACAGACTCCTCACAGTCATCGGCCCCTTGGGGCTTTGCCTCACGTGCCAGTCTGGGAACATAATTTAGGTATTTGTCACCCTGAGAATTAGGTTTCAAGTACTGATTTTAATTATAGTTATGCTTCATCAGTGACTTCCCGGGGACAGAAGTGCAGCTGAGGCCGGCCTTGGGCTTTGTTAGCAGCATGCCACACCTGAGAGGCTTGTCTCTCCGCATTACCTGTGCCAGTAGGAACAGAGCAGGTGTCACTTTGTTAGGAGCACATTGGAAGAGTCTGGTCCTCAGCTCAGAAACACAGGATCTATTTACAGCACTTTGCAAGATGGGCCTACTTTGCCTTAAGTAGGGGGAGCCCTGCAAATTACTCCCATTAGGTTTTTCAAAAAGTCTTGTTTAGCTTTTAGTCTTCTGTCCAAACACGATGCCTTTGAATCTGTTGGTCACAGCCGGGCGGTGGAGGCGCATGCCTTTAATCCCAGCACTTGGGAGGCAGAGGCAGACGGATCTCTGTGAGTTCAAGGCCAGCCTGGTCTACAAAGTGAGTCCAGGACAACAGTCAGGCTGTTACACAGAGAAACCCTGTCTTGAGAAACCAAAAAAAAAAAACCAATCTGTTGGTCATTACAAACCATGTCGCTTCAAAGGGATACATACATGTAGGACAAATGATGCTTCATCCAACTTTAAGACAATCACGGACTCCGAGAACTGTGACTATTACAAGTGTTTCATCCAGACTTACGCAGTTTCTAAATTCACAGAAGTCTGTTTTATTCCATATCTCTCCATTCATTTAAAGGATGAAACTAATATTTTTAAAAAGTACAAAGAACTTGAAATATAATTTTCTTTTCAGGGCTAGAGAGGTAGAGATCTCTTGACACTTGCATTCTGAAGCTGTACTTAAGGCTATGGTCACACAGATGCACAATATACACCCTGAGAGAGAATAACCGCTCCGGTGGTAGCTTGGCTTGTACGAGGCCAGAGACTTTGGCTACAGGACATTCTTCTGATCCATAGTCAGACACGTTATCCATTGCGCCACTGGCCCAGTGCTGGCTACAGGACATTCTTATTCTCAACAAACACACAGTGAATACTGATGAGGATATCAATACTGAGAAGAGCAACTCTCCTAAAGCCACACAGCACACATGGCAGCTACTCAGGGTAGTCAGCCTCTCTGAGTTTTGCTCTTAATGAACCATGAGGACATAGGCCTGTTGAATATTATAAGTGAAAGTTGGCTGTCCTTCAGAGCCTTTGAGATAGTTTCAGGTAGATAGGAATCAAGTAGACTGGAAACAAAACTTGGCCCACATTGCAAAGGCAGACACAGAATAGCCTGTTCCCACTGTGTACCTTGAAGGAAGTACCATAGTTGGCAAGTAGCATTGAGTGGCAGGCCTCTGGATCCTGTTTCTGTAAAAAGAGGAAGTATCCTCATTTGTTGGGGTGAGAAGACTCATTAAAAGATCTGTCAACCCCGATACATAGAAGTATCCTACCCCCCATTTGCCAGCCTTTGGGCCCCCATGACTGTTCACAACCTAGTGAATTCTAGGGTGGCCAGGAACAGGAAAAGGGGTATAACTTCTAGCTCACTTTTTTCTTTTCTTTTCAAGACAGGGTTTCTCTGTGTAGCTCTGGCTGTCCTGAAATTCTGTAGACCAGGCTGGCTTTGAACTCAGAGACCTGCCTGCCTCTGTCTCCCAAGTGCTGGGATTAAAGGCGTGCGCCACCACACCCGGGTACGTTTGGACTTTTCCGAGTGTGGCTGGTGGAATGGTGCGCAGCCTAGGGTGGAGAAGAAATGAATGAGCTCATTGAAGCCTTAAAGAATCTTCTTGTATCCATCGAGCAGATAAGTTAAAGCGGTGATGCTTCGTTCGCCTAGGTCGCCTAGGTCACCCAGGTCACCTTACAAGTAACCTAGTATTAGTTACAGGCAGTGAGACCTCAGTGTCTAGACACATGGCTCTGGTGTGTGCTGCCTGGGTGTCTCATGGTGAGCCCAATCCTTGCTATTTGATTTTGAACAAGTTATTTCCAACTCTCTGTGGCTTCATTTTCTCATCTGTGAAATGAAGTCAATAGAAAGTTGTTCTAGCTCAGGTGGATACTCATACATATGATCTAGGGTTCAATTTCCAGGCCTACAATCATTATTAGCCAATCCATCAATGAATAAAAAAAAAGATGGCCTGAAAATTAAGAATATTAAAAAATATATATATATATACACACACATATATAAATATATATATGTGTGTGTATATATATATATATATATATATATATATATATAAGTGCCTTAGTGTATGAATTAGCTACTGTGATAAAACCCCATGACCAAAAGCAACTTGAGGACAAAGGATTTATTTGACTTGCATATCCCTGGGCATAGTCCACTGAGGGAAGCCAAGGCTAGAACCCAAGACAGGAACCTGGAGGCAGGAAAGCACAAGTCATAGAGGAATGCTTTCTATTGGCTGGCTCAATCTGCTTTCTAATGCAGCACAGGACCACTTGCCTAGGGGTACACCACCCACAGTGACCTGGATCCCCCCACATCAAGCATTAGTCAAGAAAATATCCTCATAAACTTGCTTATAGGCCAATCTGTTGGAGGCAATTCTTCAGTTGAAATTCCCTCTTCCCAGAAATGTTTAGGTCTGTGTCATTTTGACAGAAACCTACCAATACAGAATTCTAGAAGGATTGATGTCCATGTCAGGGAAGACATAATGGCCAGAGCAGGAAGCTGAGAGACCACATTTCAACCACAGCAAGAAGCAGAGAGAGAACAGGAAGAAGGGTTCGGCTATAAAACCCCAAAGCCTACCAACTTGACTTACTTCCTCCAGCAAGGCTGGACCTAAAGCCTCCATAACCTCGCCAAAGAGTGACGCCAAGTGGGGACCAAGTATTCCAATACATGAGCCTATGTGGGACAGTTCTCATTTGAACTACCACAGTATAAACATTAAAAGCTGTTAGCAGCATTGAGTTTCTTCCCTGGCCATTTTCATCACCACTGAGCCACTGTGTGGCTACAGCCAAAAGAAACTGTTAAAGACCCAGAAAGGAAGCTATTCCTTGTTACAGAGAGAGAGAGAGTTAGGTGACCTGGGGCCTTCCAGTCAAGAAGGAGACATCATGGACCACCTCAAAATGGAGTGGCTTCAAACTGCAATTCAATATTGTTCATGATTGTGTGGACTCAACGCAGTTCCAGCACATGGAGAACTGTTTGGTGCTCTGCTGAGTAGGCTGGGACACTCAAACTGACCTCATCCCCATGCCATCTGGGAGCTCAACTGGAGTTGTTTTCCATTGTGTGGCCTCTTAAGCCTCCTTGCAGCAATAGCAGCTGATTCCCAGAAAGAACATCCCAAGACATGAAGGCAGAAGCTGATAAATTCTTAAGTCCCAGTCTTGTAGATTGCATCATACTGATCAAAATATGTTATGGGCCAGTCCTGTCAACAGGAGAAAAAGGGTATAGTTCAGTCAAACTGAAAAAGAACAAGTGGGTCAGGAGATGCTCTTGGGGCCATCTTTGGAAACATCATCTACCCTAGCTAAGTGATCAGTAAAGAACGAGATTCATCCTCTTTCTTTCTTTGTATGTGTGCATCTTCCTCTTTCTCTCTTTCCCTGTGTATGAACATGTATGTACACAAGTGTTGAGGGGTGTACATGTGTATCCATGTGAATGAGAAGGCAAGAGGCCAATATGAGTTCTCTTCCTCAATCTCTCTCCATCTTATCCTCTGAGACAAAGTCTCTCCTGAACCTGGAACTTACCACTTTAGCTACAATGACTGGCCAACAAGCCCTGAGGATCTGCCTAGCTCTGCCTCCCTAGTACTGGGATTCTAAGCGCCCATTGCTGAGTTCAGCTTTGTGGAGAAGTTCTGAGGACCTGATCTTAGGTCCTCATGTTCATACCACAAGTGCTTTACCAGCTGAACCATCTTTCCAGCCCCTGGGTTTTAACAGGGTTTAGATTGAGTGACTCAATAAGGAAAATCAGCCTGCATTTGTGCCATAGATAGCAAGAGGTAGAATTAAATTTTAAATTAATTTAAAATACTTTTACATGCCTTACATATGGTTATTGTCCAGAGCATAGAAAGTAGTTCCTTTGGCCTAAGTCATATTCAAGACCATTAATGAAAACAGATAATTGGGATAGAGAAAATAATTATTACAAAGCAAGACAGAGGCTAAAACCACCTACTACTTGAATAACCACAATGGTGGACACATAGGGGAAAAGCAGAAGGCTCTATAGTGAAGTGAGGAAAGAATAAAGCAAAGGAGGAAACCTGAATAATGACCAGCAAGAGCCAGACAGCACAAGAGCCTTAGTATTGCAGCATTTCCCTACCTCTTCAGTATATAGTTCTTTTCAAAAATGTAAATGTTTTATATTTTACATTTGTGTGTGTGCGTGTGTATTGGGAAGGGGTTGTTGTAAGCCCTTTGCAGAATTTCTAGATATTGTTGCAGTTACATAGAAAATTACCAAAAAAATGATTAGCCACAATCCAGCTAGATGAATTATGACTTACCTTAAATTCTCCAGTATCTCACAATTGTAGACAAGTCTGCATCTGGAGGTAAGTTAGAAATGCATAATATGACAGGGTGTGGTGGCACATATCTTTATTCCAAGCATTCAGGAGGTAGTTGGATTTCTGTGAATTCAAGGCTAGTCAGGTCTACAAAGTGAGTCCAGGACAGCCAAGGCTACACAGAGAAACCCTGTCTGGAAAACCCCCCCCCCCCCAAAAAAAAAAAAAGAGGAGAAAGCAGCAAATGATCTCAGGATGCTGAGAAGAAGCAATAAGAAACAGCACTGAAATTTGGGAGCTAGAAGATAAAGGAATAGTTATCTTGAGTGATCAGGAAGGAAAGTGGAAGAGGAAGGAACAGGAGACTACTACAAAAACAAGTTTGGGACTCAAAAAATATTTTATGATGAAGTAGCAGCCATCCAGTATTTTCAGACATTCTGACATCCAGCTTACTTCTGCTTGGGAAAAGGCCCCCCTCCCATTCTTAGTTTATGAGACCATAACTTTTTATTATTCATTTTACTATTTGTCATTTATTGAGTTGTTTCTACCCAGTGTGTTTACAACTCACATAAAACACTAAAGACAATCAAATACACAAAAACAAGGCTGAGCTGTGCTACTCGTCCAGTGAAAATATCCCTGGGATCTAGCAACAGCTGCATAGTAAAATAGCTGCCTCAGAAAGAGGGTGAGTGGGACATGGGGGGCGGGGGATAAAGTGCCTTGATGGGAACTGCTTTAAAAGAAGGTGGATTCAAACAGGCCAACAGAGAGTGAGAATAAGTCATCTGAGTGAGAAACTAACAACCCACCAAGAAGAGAGTGTAAGACTCTGGCAGAGCGTGCCTGGCAAGCAGCTCACCAGGGCTTGACCTTAAGCATCACAAGATGAAGCAAAATGCAAAGAGGGGAAAAGAGGTGATGTTCTCGTGAGAACAGGATATAAAATTGATGACAATAGGCCTTCCAAGAGGATGGAAACCCTTTTAACAATGTGCGCTATGCATTATTTGCATAAACTCCAAAGAACTTGGCACTATCTGCATTTTCCGAATCACAATCACAACCAGGAAATAATGTGAAAAATAGGAGGGAGCTGGAGAGATGGCTTAGTGATTAAGAGAACTTACTCTTCCAGTAGACTTAGGTTCAATTCCCAGCAGCCACATGGCAGCTTACAACTATCTCTCACTCCAGTTCCAGGGAATCCAGACATACATGCAGGCAAAATGTATACACATGAAATAATAAAACATGGACTGGAGAGACGGCTCAGCAGTTAAGAGCACTGGCTGCTCTTCCAAAGGACCAGGGTTCAAATCCCAGCATCCATATGGCAGTTCACAGCTCTCTGTAGTGGTTGGGCATGGTGGCATACTCCTTTAATCCCAGGGAGGCAGAGGCAGGCGGATCTCTGTGAGTTCAAGGCCAGCCTGGTGTAGAGAGTCCAGGACAACAAGAAATAAACAGAGAAGCCCTGTCTCAAAAAACTAAAATAATAATAATAATAATAATAATAATAATAATAAACAAAAATAATTTAAAAGAAAAAAGAATTTCATGATATCAAAGTAAGGGTTGAAATAGTCTATTTCACTCCCAGGACTCCTCAGGTCCTTATTTACACTGTCAATATACTTGGTTATCTACTTTTACAAACTCAAATACCTTTAATTCCAGGTTTAGCATTTGCATGTTACCTACTATTATAATATCTCACAGTGTAGAGAATTAACCATGCACCAATCTCTGTTCTAAATTCTACCTAGATGGATTCATTTATTACCATAACAACCTAAAATGTAGAGAGAGGCTGAGGACATACCTCAATAATAGAACCCCTGCCTAGAATTCACAAAAGTAGAGATGAGGGTTAAACATTTTTTACACATGAAGAAATTTAAACCCAGCAAAGTTTATAAAGCTTCAAATACACAGCAGTTTGTGGTAGATGAGATATGAACACAGGCCAGGCCAGTGCTTACACACTTAACAACTAGACCAGCTCTTTGCAAACTTATGTTTGTCTAAGAATCATGTGCAGGGTCTTTAAAACAAATGTTGGTTTTTACCCTTGAGTTTCTGCTGGAAGGAGACTAAGGACTTTACATTTCTAACAAATTCCCAAGTGTACTATTTATTAAGTTTTCTATAAATAACTTTTGTAATCTAGATAATTTAACAACAGAGAAAAAGGAGGTTTTTTGTTTTGTTTTGTTTGAACCATTTTCGAAGGCAAAATTTCAAGATCAAGTTGCTAACATGGCTAGTTTCTTCAGAGGCCTTTTTCACTGTCTTGGAGATGACTGTCTCTGTGTGAACTATATGTTTTCCACGTGGATCTCTGTGTGGTCTCTCTATATGTACTCCACGTGGATCTCTACAGCCATCACAGCCAGCAGAGTAACGGTCTACGTGAGGCAAGAAGGTGGTTCGGTTCAACACAACTCAGTAGCTAATATTCATCCAAACTTTGGGAGTATGACCCCAAGTAGTTTCTATTTTAGGCAATTTAAGCACAGCACAATTAGGTGAAATTTTTCATGATGATAAATAAATTTAATCCCATGTGTACAATAAAGCTTGAGACATCACTACATTGAAACTCTTTGTAAAGTACATGTGACACCTTCCATAAAGATGAGTTCTATAGAATGACTACATGTGACACCTTCCATAAAGATAACTACTATAGATTGACAAGCTCATGATAAGGGTCTAGGGGTGGATCCTGTGTGGTGTCAGCCACACAGATAGCACAAAGGACACAAAGATGTCTGCTCCCAGCCTTCTGAGAGGAAAACAGGTTATACATCCCTTGTAGGAGGAACAGGGCTGCTATTGAGCAAGAACAAGGCCTACTGCTAAACAGCGCACATGCATGGCTGAGCCTCCACATGGAGCCAGCCTGAGACATGCCTGGCATGAGACCTCCCCAAACCTTCCTGGAGACTCATGACTCCATATCAGGTAATGAGACACAAGCCAATGAAGAAGAGCCACAGCAGATTGCAGCTTGAGAGTCAATTTGACTCTGGGCAGAGGGTATCCTCTTCCTGAAATAAACAGGTCTGCTTTTGCCACTTAAGGGAACCCCCAGTCCCCTCCACCCCCAAGTCTGGGTTGTTGACTCTGTGCCAGCTCATCCTCACCCCCAAGAGTCCTGGGCATGGGTTCAAGCAACAATCCCTCCCTCTGAAGGAACAACCCTGGGTGTTTTACATTCCTGGTTCTCCTAGTGGTTATATGTGAGCACAAGAATCTTTGGACCTCCTATACCTTCCTTTTTTTTTCTTTTTCTTTTTTTTTTATAAAGAGAAATTGTGGCTGTAATAAAAGTAAGATGGAATGCATTGCTGCATAGGTAGTCTAACACAGACAAGCATACAAATCTATAAGAATAACCAAGGACCAAGTCTGCAGATCAAGATGTAGAACGCTGGCTCCTCCAGCACCATGTCTGCCTGCGCACTGCCATGCTTCCCACCATGATCATAAACCTCTGAAACCCCAATTAAATATTTTCCTTTTTTGGTTTTTCGAGACAGGGTTTCTCTGAATATCTCTGGCTGTCCTGGACTCGCTTTGTAGACCAGGCTGGCCTCGAACTCACAAAGGTCCGCCTGCCTCTGCCTCCGAAGTGCTGGGATTAAAGGCGTGCGCCACCACCACCCGGCTAAATATTTTCCTTTTTAAGAGTTGCCTTGGTAATGGTTTCTCTTCACAGCAATAAAACGCTAACTAAGACAGCATCCAAGATTATTTCACCTCTGTGAGTGGAAGCATTAACCATTTTAGAAAAGTATCAACCACTACATGAACTTTAAGCATCCAACTTCTGAGATATGAGAAATATCTGTTTGCCAAATGGCATTAGATTTACCTGAGGGTTACTTCCTCTAGCAGATGGTAGTGGGTGAAAGAGGAACTAGAAGGGCAGGCCTTAATGATCTGTTGAGCTCTCTCACAAGGTAAAGGGAATTGCACCTGTAAAGAGTTTGCATTTTTTTTTTTTTTTTTTGGTTTTTTCGAGACAGGGTTTCTCTGTGTATCCTTGGCTGTCCTGGACTCACTTTGTAGACCAGGCTGGCCTCGAACTCACAAAGATCCTCCTGCCTCTGCCTCCCAAGTGCTGGGATTAAAGGCTTGCGCCACCACCGCCCGGCTGAGTTTGCATTTTAATGAAGGCGTTTTTGAGATTTTTAAGCAGCCTGAAAAGAAAGTATGAGGGATGAGGAGGTGGCCAGCACATGGACTCAAGCACTAGCAGATGTTAATGGACCTGGAAAATTAGAATGAGCATGAATATGAGTTATAAAAAATGTTGACTTTATTGTTATGTAGACTTCAGGCTTAGGACCTTCCCCTCTTCCTTACCCATGGGGACATCATCCATACCTCCTGGTTTCCCTTTGAAATGCCTCTTGGAGAACCTCTGACCTCTCTACCTAGCACCCAACTTAAAGCCTTTAAACTCATCTGCCTTTGCAGTTGAATCTGGCCTCAATACCCTTTAGATAATCAAAATGGCCACTCAGCAGCACCCTAGATCCCAACATTATTAGGGACCTGTAAGGCTACTCGCAGTGACTGGAGAGATGGAGAGACTCCCTATGTCCAAGCCTTCTCTTACTTTGCTCCTAGCCTTCCCTCTGTTCTTCCTGTTCCCCCACCCAGTTCCTTCTCAGTATGAAGTCTCAACAAGAGGTTTTCTCTTCCACTACCCTTGATCCTGCTAATGAGCACCCCTTACAGGCCTCAGCCCACAGCTTCTTCTTCTCCTCCAGCTTCTTCAGTCTCTTCTTCTCCCTCTCCAGCAAAAGTCCCCTCTACCAAAGAGGAGATGTTATCATTCCTAGGAATAGCTGGCTGGTTTCTTACGCTCCTGAATCACCTCCTTTTCCCTCCTTGTTCCCTATAAGAGACAGCCCTTGGCCCCTCACATGAACCCCTTCTCACACCTATTATAAAGCCCTTTCAGAAGCTCCAACAGGCCCTCCTTTGGACCCCAGCACTACACCTCCCAGACCTAACCCATCCCTTCTCCCTTTATCTAACAGGAAAGGAAGGATATGCTTTTGGGATCCTAGGCCACCAACTGGGACCTCCTTTGCACCTATGGAATACCTATCAAAGAGAATAGACCTGACCTGCTTTACCAGATGCCAAACTTCTCATTCACGAATCAAAAACAAAAACAAAAGCAAAGCAAAACAAAACAAACAAACAAAAAAAACCCCTAACTTTTAGGTCACCTACCACTATCTTCTCCTCCCACAACCTGTCCCACCTCTTACCACATAAAGGCTTACAAATTCTACCTTCTTCCCAAGTGGCACTAGTTGAAGATGCCACACTTACTTTCCACTCATGTCCACCCCTCTCAAATCTTCTTCCCCAAGCAAGCACAGACCATTCCCATCTCATTCTTGCACTGAAACCTTAAAGGAACTATGGCCCTATCCCTTATACGTATAGGAGGGCACATTGCCTCAGGCCATCTATACCTGGTACAGAGCTCGTTTTTAAAAAGCTGGCTATGGGTATGCTGGACATGGTGGCATATGCCTTTAATCCCAGCACTCGGGAGGCAGAGGCAGGTGAATGTCTGTGAGTTTGAGACCAGCCTGGTCTACACAGTGAATTCCAGGACAGCCAGGGCTACACAGAGAAAACCCTGTCTTGAAAAACCTACAAAAAAAAAAAAAAAAAAAAAAAAAAAAGCTGGCTATGGGGCTGGAAAGATGGCTCAGCAGTTAAGAGCATTGGTTGTTCTTCCAGAGGTCATGAGTTCAATTCCCAGCAACCACGTGGTGGCTCACAACCATCCATAATGAAATCTGGTGCCCTCTTCTGGCCTGCAGATATACCTGCAGACAGAACACTGTATACATAATAAATTAAGTCAAATGTATTAAAAAAACAAAACAAAACAAAAAAAGCATGGCTATGCCATAATGTCAGATACTGAGGTGGTTGAAGCACAGCCCTCCAGCTCACACCACTAATCAGAAGGCTGAACTGATAGTTCTCACCTATGCCTTCCAATTGGCACAAGGACAATCCCTAAATATCCACACAGACTCCAAATATGTTTTTCATATCCTCCTGTCCCAGGCCATCTGGAAAGAGGGCTGACTACTTATAACAAAAGGAGGACTGATAATAAACTCAGACTAAATTATGGGCATGTTTAAAAGCCTCTCATCTCCCCACATCTATAGAAATTGTCCACTACTGGTCCCACCAGACTGACAATTCCATCATCTCTAAGGGAAATAACTGAGCCTATGAAGCAGCTACAGCAGCAGCCCTTGGAGGCCCAGACCCATCTCACCCACTGCAGGACACTCTTACATTACAACCCACATCCCCCCTGTCACCCTGACACTCAGCAAATTCTGTCCTATCTACACCAGCTCTTTCATCCTAACAGCCAATTCTTGCCTAACTTTGTTAAGACCCACCCCTGAGGATTTGCACTTTTTTTTTTCCGAGACAGGGTTTCTCTAACAGCTCTGGCTGTCCTGGACTCTCTTTGTAGACCAGACTGGCCTGGAACTCACAGAGATCCACCTGCCTCTGCCTCCCAATTGCTGGGATTAAAGGCGTGTGCCACTACGCCCGGCTCGGATTTGCACTTCTTAACCACTGAGCCATCTCTCTAGCCTGAGGATTTGCACTTCTTAAGGGTTATTACTGCCTCTTGTAAAATCTGCTAAACGTCACTTACCCCAACTCTAGTTATTGCAGTACCTCTTTTCTTATTCACCAGGCCAGAGGCTCTCTCCCCAGAACTGACTGGAAACTTGACTTTACCCACATGCCCACAGTCAAACATGTTAAGTTCCTCCTGGTCTTAGTGGACACCTTCTCACAGTGGGTGAACACATTCTCTATCACCAATAAAAGGGCTCAGAGAGACTCTGACCTCCTCCTCTGGTAGATCATTCCTTGTTTTGTAATCATTGCCTCCCTGAAGTCGGACTGAGAGGAATAAAAATTTTAGAGACCCTGGTGGCAGACAGTGGAGTCAGGCCAGCCATGCTCCAGGAACTAGCTAACCACAAAGCTGATAGTAAAGTAAGATTAAATTCATTCCTGAGATGTTTCCTGCTGACCAACTAATGGGCTGGTACATTCCACCTCACCTGTATTTCCCCTCCCCACTTGGGTTGTGGTAAACAATGGACTGGGCTGGTACTTTCCACTTGTATTTCCCCTCACCCCCTTGGGTTGTGGTTTAAATAGCCAACTCTCCCCCAGTTTGGGGTCGCAGCTCCTACTCCTGCATGGGATATGAGTGGCGTCCTCAGTGCACTGACCCCCCGCTCCAAAATAAACCTCTTGCGATTGCATCAAGAAGGTCTCTTTGTGAGTTTTTGGGTGGCCGTGATATCCCGAGTGTTGGGAGTCAGGAGAGGGACTTCCCTTCCCCGGGTCTTTCAGGACAATAGCCCTGAATTCACCTCCCAGATTTTCCAAACCCTGTGCAAACATCCCTTGGCATTTCCATATGCCATACCATCCAGTCCTCAGGAAAGAAAGAATGAACTAACTGCTCCCTAAAAAATACCTTCATCAAACTGTCACAAGATCTTCACCTCAGTTGGGTAAAGCTCCTACCACTGGCCCTTCTCAGGCTACGGGCTCTCTCCAAGTGACTTCTTTCCATCTTGCTATATGAGCTTATGTATGGACAAATGATTCTGACCCCTGGTCTTTCACCCAAACCCTTGTTTTTCCCTAATCACCTACTCACCCCCTTACTCAGTCACTCAGTCATCTCTACTCCTCCTATGGAACTGTACTGACCACTACCTTACCCCGACCATATGCCAACTCCTGTTTGTCCCCAATAAACATTGAGGATCAGGTCTTTCTCTCCCCTCCAAATCAATATGCCTCAACCTCTTCCCCCTAAATTGAAGACTCCCTTCAAGGTAATTCTTGTAACCCCCCAATAAGCTTAAGGGCCTCCCTCATTGGATTCACCTATCCTACCTACCTCCCCTCAAAATAACTTCTCTTCCTACACATCAATCCCAACAGGACCCTGCTCCCTTAAGTTTCACAGGACACTGAAATCAACCACCTTGTCCCTAGTTCCAAAAGAATGAAGCTTCACCCAAGAGCCATCCTTGACTCTACTAGATTGAACACAGATGTTTCCTCCTTTCCCTCCTTCCTGCTTCTGTCCAGCATAACTATTACATATGGAGATTCAAGGTTCAAGAAACCCTCACTTCTACCAATCAGTCCTTCCAGATAGGGTTGGGAAATTGTTCCATAGCAGGCTGTCAGTAGTCAATTAAAATTCCCATCCATCCCTCCTCCTTCATTTCATGACCTTTTCTCCTGCTTCCTCAATGATCAATCAGAGGATTGTTGTAGGTGGCCAGATGTATATATATATATGGAGGCTGCCCACACTGGTCTTGTCAACACCATGTGCCATATGTGTATCCTCACTCCTATATTCCCTCCTCTATCTACAAAATGGGGCTCACCTCTATGTCAGTGACCCATGAGATCCCAGGAGGGAAAAGGGTGTTACTAGTAAGTTCTATTGTTTCTTTAATGCCCAGCACATGGCGAGCACAATTAAAATCCAGAAAAAAATGTGTACAAATTACTCAACCCCTGGAGATAGGAGAGATAGAGGAGGTGATTAAACATTCCTCCAAGGCTGTCACCTTTTTAACATCCCCTCTCCTAAATAATACAAACCTGTCATTTCATCTCCTGCTTCAGACTGTGTGACCTTGGCCTACCAGCTCCTTAATGTCACCCAACCTGGCCACTTTGAAGATTGCTGGCTTGTGTGTTCCTCCTGTGACTAGCTCACAACTGTCACTTATAGGTTTTCCCGTAACCTCATCAAATAACCTTACCTCACCATTCACCAACTGCCCTGCATTTTTTTTTTTTTTGAGACAGGGTTTCTCTGCATAGCCCTGGCTGTCCTGGACTTGCTTTGTAGACCAGGCTGGCCTTGAACTGGCAAAGATCCACCTGCCTCTGCCTCCCAAGTGCTGGGATTAAAGGCGTGTGCCACCACCGCCTGGCAGCTGCCCTGAATTTTGCCACAACTTCCTACCTTTTTCATATCACCATCTTTGGCATGACAAACTGCTTTAAGGTGTCTGGGACACATTTTGCAAGGGCATTAAGTTTCTTAGACTTCAATAAAACTCTAACACTTGATACGTACCTCATCTCAGCCCCAGTGCCTTTCTATCCACAGTACTTTGATTCTTTGGGGTACTCAAGTCTACTATCACCTACCCGCCAGTTGATCGGGAGTTTGAACACTAGTATTTCCCTTCCCCCAAGTTGGGGATAATATATGGAGAAGAGCTCCTACAGATTCTGGTTGTGGATTCAATAGCTGCTCAACATAGTAAAAGGCCAGTCCAAATCCTGCCCCTTCTGGCTGTAGTGGGAAATAACTATGGGGCAGTGGGGACTGGCCACCTCCCTGACCGTGTATCATCAGTTTTCTTCCCAGTTCATCCAGGATCTCCAACAGGTGGCCTAAACCATACTTGCCCTTCAAGGACAAATTAACTCCTCGGCAGCAGTGGTAGTCCAAAACCAATGGAGACTAGAGCTTCTTTTAGATGAAAAGGTGGCCTTTGCCTCTTCCTCCAAGAGGAATGCTGCTTCTATGTCAATCACTGGGTATAGTAAAAAAACAAAAACCAACAAGTCCAAACAGACCTCCAAAAGAAATATAAGGAACAACTCAATGCCTCTAACCCCTGGGACTTTGATAGCTCCATATGGAATTGGCCTCCTTGCCGCCCCCCCCCCCATTTTCCTGCTTTCACTAATTGTAATCTACTTTATCGATTTCTTCTCTACATTTTTTCCAATGACAAATTAAAACAATCTCTAATCAAACAGTTATTGCTAAAGGACCACCAATCCCTAGCTACAGAGCCAGAGCCTTACAACACTGAGTATGTCCTGATGGCGAAGATCAGCAGTGCCTTGGAAGATGTCACCATCTCCCCAAAGCAGGAAGCAGCCTAAAGAGCATGATGCCTCCATTCCAATTTACCTGTCACCCTTCCTACTTCCTCACCTTTTATACTAAGAGGGAGGAATGCCCCCACCCCAGCCTGCCTTCAGTCACTCAGTGCCAGCAGCCATGTCATCTCTAGCCACCAACTGCAACACATTTCCACTGTCACCATGGGTTGCATATTCTCCCTATGCACATATGCTGTACCTTTATGAAGCCCATGCCTTAACAGCTTGTTGTCTTTTTCCTCCATCCTCCATCAAAGGCAGTCTTTGCGTACCACTCCCACCCCCAGTAAATCTCTTGAGTGAAGTCTGTTGCATGGTGTGACTTTGTGGCATTCTTTGGCCCTGATCTGCCAAGGTACTCTTCTGCCAAGAAACCCAAACTACTGACACTTGGGAGACCTCAGGAGTATAGCACATGGTCATTAGAGCCCTAGTGTGACAAAGGCATTTGTTTTGTTAGGTGAGATAGCAAGAGCACATATTGTTAGAAACAAGTTCAGGGTCACAGAGAAAGAGCCCACCATTCCAAGTACCTGGACAAGGTAAACTTTACCCTTGGTCAAGAGAGTGTGGTCCAAACACCCCAAGACAGGAAGTATATTTGGTTTTTATTTTAACTCAGTTGTGTCTTTTCCCCGGTGGCTGGGGTCTGAACTCACAAACTTATTCAGTTGGCTAGTCTGAAAAGAAATGGTGCACAGGAAATGAAGGAGGAAGAGGGAAGGGGTCACTGCTCCAAGGAGAAAAGGGTCACTGTTCCAGGTCATCAAATTCCTAGAATAGAGCATGGGGCCCTTGTGTAAACAAAGGTTTTACTTGGAAGGGAGGACTAAAACATTTTCATAAGAGTCTTACAAGGAGGGGAGATAAAAAGATTTGAATTCCTTGCCTTAGCACAAGCTTTATAGTATTTAATAGAAAAAAAGAGTCATAGTTGATATTTCTTACACATTTTACATCATTACTCCAAGGTTATGACCTAAATAAGAATATTCTATCAAGGCAAAGGGGCCATAGTAAGAAATTATAGGAACTGTAACAAAAACAGACAAAACGAAGTACATGAAGAAGCCTTCAGTGGACACACTGAAATATGAGATTCCTACCCTAGCATAATGACAACAGATAGGATTTATATTCTGGCTTCTGTCAATCATACATTAGTACTATGCCTGAGGGAACAAATACTTCTTTACAAAATGAAGCAAATCCACAGATGCGTCCTATGTTGGAATCCCTTGAGTATAATGGAATGCATTATTGATCATAAATATTCAATATCATTCCTTAAGGAATGAATACATTCTGTTTTGAGCAAACTGGAGTGGAGTATTAAAATGCATCTCTCCTAGGGAGTTAGCATGCATCAAGATGGAAGGTCAGCCTAGGTTCATGGCCAGAGTTAAAAACATGGACCATCAGTAATCATTTTATTGCCAACGTCTTATACAATGTTTAGCACAAAGCAGGTATTTCCAATCACCAATCAGTTAAGTATATATTTTCCTACCTACACAGAAAACTACATACACCAGTCACCATATCTATCTTAGTGTTGTATTCTAAGACCTAAATAAAGTCATTCCTAGAGATCTTTCATTTGAAGGGATGAGGTGGGCGAGGGGAGGGATGTCTACTTGCATCTTTTAAGAAATGCTGACCATGACATTTTATGCCAAGTTAAGGCACTACAGACAGCTGAAACTTGACAAAAACAGCTAAAACTTGAGGTCCAGCAGGGGAAATAGAAGGTAATCGAGTCTTCAAATTTCATCCCAACAAACTTTTTGTTTTGAGATAGGGTCTCACAATGCAGACAAGGCTGGCCTCATTCTCCTGCCTCTGCTTCCTGAGCGCTATAATAGTTGGCCTGCATAACCAAATCCCACATTCAATAAAGCCAATGGCATTTTTTTTAAAGTCTAATTTGGGGAGATTCATTCACTAGACAACCAACATTATGCATTGCCTTTAACAATGCAACAAGTCAAGGGAAACCTGTAGGTTACCGCTTTTACCTAAAAGCCTGGCAACCTGTAACCCGGCATCCTGCATTCCCACACAGAGGGGAAGCTTACCCAGACACCTGAAGGATCAGGCCTGAGCTTGCAGAGATGCACTGACAAGTTGTCTGTGATTAAAACAGTGATACCGGGGCTGGAGAGATGGCTCAGTGGTTAAGAGCACTTCTGCTAGCTGCTCTTCCAGAGGTCCTGAGTTCAATTCCAAGCAACCACATGATGGCTCACAACCATCTATAATGAAATCTGATGGCCTCTTCTGGCATGCAGGTGTACATTCAGGCAGAACGCTGTATACATAATAAATAAATAAATCTTAAAAAAAAAAAAAAGGTGATACCCCGTCTCAAAACCAACCAACCAACAAACAAAGTCCATCAAGGTGTCTCATGCCCTTCATCCCAGCACTCAGGGAGCAGAAGCAGGAGGATCTCTGTGAGCTCCAGGCCAACCAGCACTACACAGACCCTGTCTTTAAATTAATGAATTAATTAAAATAAAGTTAAAGAGAGGGAAATTTTGGGAAGACAATTGATGGGAATGAAGTTAGGTACATCAAGCTGCTCCACAGGAAAGATACCTCAGAGCCAAACCCACGAGACCACACCCACTTCTGGGTAACACCCGTGGCTCCCCTTAGGGGCGGGGCAGAGGGAGGAGCTGGCGACGGAGCGCGAGATCGCCGGTGTGGTTCTCGCGGTATTTCCGAAGCCACGGAACCACGCTGAGTCTGGGAGCTTGAAACAAGGGCTAAGAGGGCAAGACGGTGCGGGAGGGAGACGCTTTTTAACCTGCCTTACGGAAGCCTGCGAGGGAGGGTAGTATCCACTCCCCAAATCCAGTATCCTGATGCCAAGCGCCAACGCCAGCCGTAAGGGTCAGGAGAAGCCGCGGGAGATCGTGGACGCGGCGGAAGTGGGTTTCCTCCTTCCCCTGGTCGGGGGAGCGCGCTGAGGGGGGTTAGTGGGGAGATCTGGGTGCTGCCTTGGGAACTCCCGTCAGCACTTTACCTGCAGGCTGCGGCGTAGGCTGTCGCGCCGCAGCCCAGTACTCTCGAGGATCCACAGGGTCCACGCCTGGGCGCGCGGCCCGAACAACTTGGGACTGTTTGTCTTGGGAACCGTAGCTTAGAAGAAACGTGTTCCTGGGGGGGGGTCGGGTAAACGTGTGGCGCTCAATGAACCGGAAGTAGCGACGGGGGTGGGGGTGTCACAGGAGCCTTCCTAGGTTAGCACGTCCCGCACGTCACACATCACTCCAGTCCCCGGAAGTTTTTGATAACGGTACTACTGATCAATATTCTCTTTCTGGCAAGTAGTGACAGCCCTCTGCAAAACTGGCTGCCATTGTATTTAATGACGTTTCCTTGTGACAGCTGTAAACACGTTATCTTAATTTCCTTTCTCAGTGACTCGGTGGGGTAGGCAATGCAGTTCACAGAGATAACCCAAAGTGATCCTTTAGCACTTTGTAGAAATCAAAGTTTGAAACCCTCCAAGTTAGGTATATTGTAGTAATATTTAGGCCTTAATCTTTGGCACCTAATCATTTGGTGGAGGAATTCAGCAGTTGTGGGGACCGCATCATAACTCGGAATATTAAATTAAGATTTAATTCTAAAATGTGAATAATAAATAGCAAAGGTAACACTTTTTTCCCCCTTTAATTCACACACTGCCACCTATTACGACTTCGGTTTTCATTATGTGACAGTGTCTACTGTGGCCCAGGTGTTATTTCTCCTTAGATATATTTTATTAATATTCAAAAGTGATTGCATGTAAGCCCCATAATATGTTTTATTTCGGTATATTTGGTTTTTTTTTAAGTTTATCACATTGAAGAGAGAGTTCAGTAAGATAATATAGAAGGACAGAAACTGTTCCAGACATATCTTCCAAAACTACCTTGCAAAAATCTAAGGAAGTTTTTTTTTGTGTTTGTGTATCTACAATTTTGTAAATTATCAGTGCACCCTTGTAAGTAGTGTAGGTATAAGACAGTATAAGGTAGACATTGTGATAGAGATCATTTTAGAGGTAAATTAAGATTAAATGAAAAACCTTAACTATTTAATAAGTATAGTTAGTTCATAGCCTGAACTTAGGCTCCTGTTCCTAGCTTTATAACATGAAATCTGATAGTATTGCCATTGTCTAACTCATGTAATCTGTTGTTATGAGGCTGGATTTTACAAGTAGGAAGCAAGTGAATTTTCTGATTGTGTTTTACAAAAGGAAATTTGTAGTTAGGTTATATCCAACAGCAGCTCCTGTTTCTAAGAACTGAACATCTGGTGCTCAGAAACCTTAGACAAAGCACTGGTTCTCTTTGAACATTCTTCCTGTAATAGGAAGTTAATAAAACTGTAGGACTTCATCCTACTCCCTTCACAGGGGAAATTTATCTCTCTCCTTTGAAGTAGATTATCTCCTTTTTGAATAAGATAATTATATCTGAGAGTGCTTTTATGAATGATACATCCATGCATATATGCATATGTAATAAATGTATAACCAGAAACCAGGTACTTTTCTGTTTGCACATACATAAGTGAACAAATTTCCATACTTTAAAATGGCTGAGTTCAAATTAATAACATGTTTTTGAAAACTAATACAATTTTATTTATAGTTCTAGGAACTTGTATTTTTGTGTTTAAATTAAAAGTCATATTACAAAACCTTTTTTCTAGGATTATGCTAAAGAGAGATATGGGATATCCTCTATGATACAATCACGAGAAAAACCAGGTTAGTATCTTCTTTCTAATTATGGGAGAACACTTCATGATATTTAAAATAGGATTGACTAAAGGCACTACTCCAAAGGAATACCTTTGAAAAGTTTAAATGTCATTAGATGTTACCACACTCTCTAAACATGGTCATCTTGGAGTTTCTAATCTGGAACAGAATAAGTTTCTGCCATGCATCATGGCTCATGTCTTTAATTTCAGCACTGGGGAGGTAGAGGCAGGTGGATTACTGCTATGTAGCTAAGAATGACCTTTAACTTCCGACCCTCCTCTCTATACCTGAGAGCTGAATTAACCAGTGTGAACCACTCCCAACCAAATCTTGGCATTTTCAAATCTACCTTCTAGTTTTTTGTTTGTTTATTGAGACAGGGTTTCTCTGTGTAGCCCTGACTCCTGGAATTCACTTTGTAGACCAGGCTGACCTCAAACTCACAGATCCACCAGCTTCTGCCTCCTGAGTGTTGGGATTAAAGGTGTGTGCCACCACTGCTCAGCCAAATCTACCTTTTAAAACCTCAGGCTATTTTGTGTTCTGTCTTTAACACAGTAGACACAGAAGTTGGCTTGGTAGGTACATAGTCTGTTGCCGTTTCCTTTGCTTTTGACCTTGAGAACCATAGTGCTCTCTTGTAAACCACATTTCTCTACAGCTTCATCTTTGCCTTATGAGACTTATATATTTAGACGAAGTAGATAGTATACATTTATAATTTGATTTTCAGAGCATTCTCAAAGATACCATTCTTGATGATATTGTCATTTACTGCTGTTTTTACTTAATACCCAAACTTTTCCCTCATCAAATTAGTATATATTTAAAACAAAAATGATTTCTGAATGTTATTTCAAAACACTATTTCTACATAATAATGGCTTTGTAACCATTTTTCTATTTGGGTAACTTTAGATGGATCTACTATTTTGTTTAATGTTAGGGTGCATAATGATTAGAGTTCATCTACTGCCAATTGGTTAGGTACCAACTACAGGAAACAAACATTTGGATTAGAGCAATGGTTCTTAACCTTCCTAATGCAGTAACCCTTGAATACAGTTCCTCATGTTATGGTGACCCTAACCATAAGAATAATTTTATTGCTACTTCATATCTGTAATGTTGCTACTGTTATGAATCATAATGTAAATATGTGATATGCAAGGTATCTGACTGTTCAACCCCTGTGAAATGGTGTTCAACCCCATAGGGGTTTTGACCCACAGATTGAGAACCTGCTGTATTAGAGATTAGCGTATCTCTAGTGCTTTCTTTCTTTATCATTTGAGTCTGCTTCCTTTAGGATATTGCCTCATTCTCTCCTATGAACTCATGCTACTGGAAAAGATGCTAGCAGGCCTATACTACCTCAGACTGAGGCAGGGAATTTCAAGAGCCTTTTCTGAACATTTATATGTGAGTTCTAATCAGTGCTTCCCTGGATTACTCATTGTCCTGGGAAATGAGATACCACAACTTAGGGCTAGCCTATTTACATCATGTGACCATTTTCAAGGCATGTATACAAATCATCCTGTTAGCTTTGGCCAAGAAAGGTGAAGATACATTGCATTTGGCCTTTTAAAGACAATGAAATGTTAGCAGATTTGCAGTGTGAAATGTGTATGACTACAGTATAGACTGTATTAGAAGGAGAATAGTTAGGAGCCTATTGCTGTAGTTTAGGCAAGAGACAACAGTAGCTTGATTTAAGGTAGTGGCAATAGTGGCAGTGAAGATAGTAGATAGTTATATTTAGGAAGTACAGTTCATACAGGAGGCAAATTGCATAGAGAAAAAATTATCAAAGATAATTATTAATTATCTTTTGATGATACCAAGTTTTTAAGCTGTCTATCAGACAAATAATTATCACTGTAAATCTGAATTTTAAAATTCCATAACTGTGTATATTACAGATAGAGTTTTGGTTCGAGTTAAGGACCTGACAGTACAAAAAGCTGATGATGTTGTTTGGGTCCGTGCAAGAGTTCATACAAGCAGAGCAAAAGGTAAGATTGGCTAATGGTTATAGCTCTTTTGATGCGTATACATTAAAAAAACTTAATGTGTATGATGAAGCATGTATGTATGCCTTTATTTGGGTATGTGTATATATATATATATATATATATATATATATATATATATATATATATGAGTGCAGGTGCCTGCAGAATCCAAAAGAGGGCATTGTATCTCCTGGGGTTGGAGTTACAGGCATTTGTGAGCTGCCTAATATTGGTGCTGGGAATGGAACACAGGTCCTGAGTAAAAGCAAAAAGCAAAACATACTCCTAACTTCCAGTCAGTCTATCTATTCCCTGTTCATATGTTATGTTCTTTTATTTGTTTGTTTTATTTTTTGAGAAAGGTTTTCTTTTCTTTTGTATAGCCCTGGCTATCCTGGAACTCACTCTGTAGACCAGGCTAACCTTGAACTCACAGAGATCCTCCTGCCTCTACCTCCCGAGTGCTGGGATTAAAGGTATGTACCACCACACTGGGCCTCATATATTATGTTCTTATAGTTGTAATTATTTATGTAAGAGAATATCAACAGAAACATTAGGGTTGTTTAAATCTAATTTTTTATGGAATAATGGTCTTGCCCTGCTGTTCAGAATTTTCTAAAAATTTAATGACATTTATATTTGTTATAACCTTGTTTGTATCTTCCTGCTTTTCAGATCTAATCATGCCTATTGGTATATGAAGTAGGCAGAACAAACATTACTAACTCACTTTGTAAAGAACGATAAAGCTGCTTACCCAGTCTCATAGTAATTGGTAGAATTCAAAAAGCTATGACCTCTTTTTTTTTTTAACAAATTTTTTAAAGATTTAGTTATGGGGCTGGAGAGATGGCGCAGTGGTTAAGAGCACTGGCTGTTCTTCCAGCGGTCATGAGTTCAATTCCCAGCAACCACATGGTGGCTCACAACCATCCATAATGAAATCTGGTGCCCTCTTCTGGCCTGCAGATATACCTGCAGACGGAACACTGTATACATAATAAATAGATCTTAAAAAAAAAAGATTTAGTTATGTATTTTATATATATATGAGTGCTCTGCCTGCATGACAGAAGAGGGCATCAGATCCCGTTATAGATGGTTGTAAAACACTATGTGGTTGCTGGGAAGTGAACTCAGGACCTTTGAAAGAGCAGCCCAGTGGTCTTAACTGCTGAGCCATCTTCTCCAGCCCCAAGCTAAGACATCTTTGTCTCTTCAGAAGAGTTTATTTAATGTGTGTTACATTTCTTAAAATCGCATTTTAAAACATTTTATTACAGATTAATATATGACTATAATTTTAAAAATTCTGACATTCTATACCCCACCTGCCTCTGCCTCCCAAGTGCTGGGATTAAAGGTGTGCATCACCATGCCCAGCTAATAACAAATTCTTAAGTAAATGAATATTGATGTTGGCCTTTGGGAAGTTGTACTGTTTTAAATTGGTCAAAATTTGGGCCATTTATTCTACCAGCAGATAATCACATTGTAATTACTGTCTTTTCTCATTAGACTGAGAACCTATTGTGTGTGTTTGTTTGCTTCTCTTTTTTAATTATTACACATTTATTTTATTGTGTGCATTTGTGTGGGTATGTGCACATGAGTACTAGATTACTGGTGGGAGCCATTGTGTCTAGCTTGGGCACTTATTTTATTTTAATTTTTTTTGGTTTATTTTTGTTTGTTTTGGAGGCAGTGTCTTTCCATGTAGTCCAGGTTGCCTAGAACTCTCTGTGTAGATCAGGCTGGCCTTGAAATTACAGAGATCTGTAAGGGCCGAGGATCGGGTTCCTGAACCCAGATGTGGGCGACCGAGGAATCACCAGGAACTCAAGAACTTTGCAATATGCAAGAGGTTTTTATTAATCAGCATGCTGAGGACACCCCCAAAGTTTCTCCATGCAAGGAGGAGGAGGGGACCCAGAGCAAAATTTCAGTTCAGGTTAAATATGCTTCATCAAGGCAGAACCAAGCATCACTGAGCAACAGTACTTTGATTGGCTAGCATAAGTGACCTAGGAAACAAGGTGGGGATTTCCAAACCCATGACAGTTGGCAGCCTGGAGTTTCTATTGTTCTCTCTGTTGCCCTGAGAACTGGCATACCCAGGCCTCCTGATAATGGTTAGGGCTTCCAAGCCCTGGGAGGTGGTATGTGATAGATTCTGGGGCAAGTGGACCTGCAGCTCAGGGCCTACTCACTTGACCAAACTTTAGTTAGGCTTTAGAAGCCTTCAGGCCTAACTTCTAAAGCCTAACTAAAGTTTGGTCAAGTGAGTTTGAGCCTAACAGATCAACTTACCTTTGCTAGGATTAAAGGCATGCACCAATATGCCTGGCTCTTTTTTCTTTCAGGATTATTTTATTTTCTTAAACTGCATGACATGTGTACTAGAAACTAAATTCTGTTCTTCTGAAAGAACAAATGTTCTTAGCCTGCTGAGCCATCTTTTCAGCCCCATACTTTATTTAGCTGATGGAAAGACAATGAACACATGCCCATGTAAGCCGGAACCAAGACTTCTCTTCAGACCTATTCCCCTCCTTCCTTTTAAATAATTTAAAAACATTTTTTTTTCTGGCCTAGAAAGACTACTCAGTGAGTAAAGTGTTTGCTGCCTAAGCATAAGATCCTGAGTTCAGATCCCTGAACCTGTCCTTGAAAGTCAGACACTGTGGCATGCACCTATAACTCCAGCAGTGAGGTGAGGGAGGTGAAAGCAGGTGGATTCCTCCAAGCTTTCTGGTCAGCCAGTATAGTCAAAATGGCAAGCTGCAGGTTCAAGACTATCTCAAAAAGAAAAGGTGGAGGGCCAGCAAGATGGCTTGGTGGGTGAGAACCCTACCAGCCTTACTACCTGAGTTATAGTCTGGGAATCCACATGATAGAAGGAAGAGCCAACTCCTACAGGTTGTCCTCTGTACATACACACGAACATGGATATATGCACGTATGTATATGGGGGAAGCTATTGAAGAAAGACATCCTGTTATCAGCCTCTGGCCTCCACATGTATGTACATGAATAAGCTCACAACCCACATATATGTGCATACTCCATATACATATTTTTAAACATCTTGACCTCTGGGGCTGGAGAGATGGCTCAGCGGTTAAGAGCACTGACTGTTCTTCCAAAGGACTCAGGTTCAAATCCCATCACTCACATGGCAGTTCACAGCTGTTTGTAATTGCTGGGCGTGCTGGTGCATGCCTTTAATCCCAGCACTCAGGAGACAGAGGCAGGTGGATCTCTGAGAGTTCAAGGCTAGCCTGGTCTACAAAGTGAGTCCAGGACAACCAGGGCTACACAGAGAGACCCTGTCTCAGACAAACAAACAAAATCTTGACCTCGGAGGTATTGGCCTGACTCTGCCTCCAGGGTGCTGAGGTTAAAGGTGTATACTGCCATGCCCAGTCTATAGAAAAACTTGAAAATACAGAAAAATAGAAAGAGCGGAATTCCCTGTAATTTCATCAGTTGTTACTAGTCTCCTTTTGATATTTCTTTCCCCTGTACAATCAACCTTAACATACTTATTTTTTATGTAATTAAAAATTTTTAATTTTTTTTTCATGTGTACCACATGGGTATAGTGTTTGGGGTCACCAGAAAGGTTGTTGGGTCCCTGAAACTGGAGTTACAGAGAATTGTGGGCTGCCATGTGGGTGTTGAAAACTGAACCTGAGTCCTTAGTAAGATCAACAAGTGCACTTAACTGCTGAGCCATCTTTCCAGCTCCTTAATATACTTAAGAAAAACAAAATTGGATCTATACAATTTGATCACTTTTTTCATGTAAATGCCTGCTGAATATTTATTTATCTTCATATTCTCAACATCCAGCATAACTTCTACATAGTTATCCACCTGTAAAACAGGAGCGATATGCAGTCCTCAAATAAACTGCCAGTGTTAGAAATACTGTTAACAATAAAAGTTAATAGTTAATGTTAAGGGGCTCTGCCTTGACTTTAAGTATATAATCCCCAAGATTATAAATCTTTTGGTTTTTCAAGACAGGGTTTCTCTGTAACAGAGCCCTGGCTGTCCTAGAACTCGATCTCTAGACCAGGCTGGCCTCGAACTCACAGAGATCGGCCTGCCTTTGCCTCTTGGGTGCTGGTATTAAAAGGGTGTACCAGGGGCTGGAGAGATGGCCCAGTGGTTAAGAGCACTGACTTTTCTTCCAAAGGACCCAGGTTCAAATCCCAGCACCCACATGGCAGTTCACAGCTGTCTGTAATTGCCAGGTGTGGTGGCTCATGCCAGTAATCCCAGCACTGGGGAGGCAGAGGCAGGCGGATCTCTGTGAGTTCAACGCCAGCCTGCTCTACAAAGTGAGTCCAGGACAGTCAAGGATAAACAGAGAAACCCTGTCTCGAAAAACCTAAAAAAAAAAAAAAAAAAGCGTGTACCACCACTGACCTGCAAGAGTATAAATCTTTATGATAAGAAAACTAAGCCTTTGAGAAGTATGCTAGTTTCCATTTTGCAGATGAGGAATAGAGATTTATGGTGGTTTAATAGTTTTCCCATGAGACCACTTTGTAGCAGTGATAGGATATCCCTTGATCTTCAGATTTCAAAGTCTTGCTGAGTTGGTGGTTGCCCATACCTTTAATCCCAGACCTATCCCTAGTCCACAGAGAGTTCCTGGACAACCAGGGCTATGCAGAGAAACCCTGACTTAGAAAATCCACCCGGCCAACCAAGCAAACAACAAAACAGGTCTCAATGTCTTTATCAAAACATTTGGTGGAGTGTTAATCCTTAGTGCTGACCTTAAGCTCCTTAGACCTGTCCATTCGCTCAGGGTCTTTTGTGTTGCGTTAAAGTTGTATTTTATTGCTGGGCAGCTTATAATGTCAGGAAGACTGGGCTGCTTCTGTCTGAACTACTACAGCAGCTAAAAGGCTGTTTCCTCTGAACCTGCACTGGGTTATGTAAGCACACCACCTTTCATTTCTTACTACATTGTGTTCTAAGTAGGACAAGGTTCAGCTGTGGGTTCAGTAGTAATATACTTAGATAATGTCATTTTGATCATGTGCAAGTTTCCAATACCTTAAATGCCTTTGAATTTGTGTAGTTTGAACCTGGATCTGAATTATATTGTAAAACAAGGGGGGAAGGCAGGGTCTTTTGTCATTATAAAATAAGTGACCGTAGAGTCAATAAATTAATATCTGTTGACACTTTGCTTGCAACCTGCCTTAAAATTTAAAAATTTTAAATTATTTTTGTTTTGAAGTTAATGTAGACCAGGCTAGGGTCAAACTCAAAGAGATCTGCCTGCCTCTGCCTCTGTCTCCAAAGTGTCAGGGTCAAAAGTATGTACCAGCATGCCTCGATAACCTGTCCTTTTAAAATCTGTGATTGCATGCTGGTGCACATTTTAAAATACTGTGTGTTGAAAATAGTAACTTTCTGTTTTCTTATTTCTTAGGGGTTTTTTGTTTGTTTTTTGGCAAGACCAACTCTTAATATAAAAGAATAATAAAAAGTCGTACCCCTGTGATGTTTCATAAGACAATCTGATGAGAAAATTAGTCTTGTAAAGATTAATTCATTTTTATGAGGAAATAGTTTTCTAGAATTTGGTCAGAGACTTAAAATGATCTGCTTTGGAGGCAGAGGGATGGTGACACAAACATTCTTTGGTTGTGAGCCTAGCCTTTAACGGCTGAGCCATCTCTCCAGCCCAAACATTCTTAAGTAATATTTTTCAGGTTAAGAGTAAGGAATGATAGCTCTCTATCAAAGGAGGGGAAGCAAGAGACCCAAACCTATGAAAATAAAACTGGTTATTGGACTCTTTTAAAAATGGCATTTTATTGACAAAAGTAAAATTGCTTGAAGTTTCAAGGTATGGAACTATTTCGAAGGACAGGGAACTGGGAAAATGGAGTGTGGAAGGAACTAGCCTGTTAATGTGTGTGCTCTTTAAAATGGCCTTTGGTAGAAAGCTCTGTAGGTGGACCACCCCAAAGAGCACTTGTATTCTGACCAGTAAATCTTCATTAACACTTCTGTGATTGCACGACTGAAGTTTCCATGGCAGTTAGCTCAGTGTCTCTGCATGTAGAATATAAAAGCAGTTAGTTGAATGGTGAAAGTCATCTGAAATAACTTGTAATTTGTTTAATGTTACAGAACGATCTTCTAGATTTATGTGTCTCTATCTGTAAATCCTTGATTTACCTATATTCTTAAAAGAGACCTGTCAAATGCATTTTCTGTTACTCATAGAAACTGGTGTTAAACCTGTCAGTTGAGTATGGGTATTTTGCTTTGGAAGCTGATAGATGAACACATACATATACTGATGAGTATGTAAGTTTTTTACCTAACTTTAAAGTAGAGAAGCTTTTTTTTTTTGTAAAACCTGAAATAATGTGTTCCTAATGTACCATGGTCATTCTATCTCCTGCAGGGAAGCAGTGCTTCTTAGTCCTGAGGCAGCAGCAGTTTAACGTCCAGGCTCTCGTGGCAGTGGGCGACCACGCGAGCAAGCAGATGGTTAAATTTGCTGCCAAGTAAGTAAGCAATTATATCCTGTTGTCAGAATAAACAATGGTGGGAACCAAGACTCCCAGGGGTTTGGACCATTTTCATACATTAACATCAATGCTTCGTTTGTTTAAAAATGTAGTTATTTAAATTGTCAGTTCAGTGTTGCTTGAATACATTAAACTCACAAAAGAGAAAATATGGAGCACAGGCTTGTGATTCATTTGGAACTGCTGAAGCTGCACTCTTCACAGACAAGTCACATTACTTTCAAGTAGAGCCACAAAAGGCCTGGCACCCTCAGCAGGGCCCAACAACTGCAGGTTGCTGTGTGCTGAGCTTTGCTTCCTCCCTGCCCCTTTGACATTTGCATACTGAGCAACAAGTTTTCTAACTAATAAAAATACATGAAATAAGACAATGTGCTTTTGCAGATTATTTTCTTATGAAGTCAGACATGTATTAACAATTTTACAACTTTTAACTTTGACACGAAAGAGTCTAGAAGAAAAAAAGGAGATAAAGCTTGCTTTTTCCCTAGCTGTAAAGGAATTGCTGCTTGGCTCAGAGCTCCTTAGAAGCATACTGTTTTGTTTGGCTTGCAAGAAGCAGGACATTGAGATAGGAAAGAAGGGTGGTTTAGTATTCTGACTCTAAGGTAATGAGAGTTTTGTTTGTGGCTCATGATGTGGCCATTTTGTTAGCATGTTTTTCTTAATTTAGTATTCCTAAGATAATGATTAAAAAAGACATGGGGAAATGGATGGATGGTGTTTGTTTTTTGTTTTGTTTTAGGTTTGTTTGTTTTGTTGTTGTTGTTTTTGTTTCTTTTTTTGGCTTTTTGAGACAGGGTTTCTCTTGTGTATCCCTGGCTCTCCTGGACAGATGCAGTAGACCAGGCTGGCCTTGAACTCATGGAGCTCCATCTGCCTCTGCTGTTCCCCTACCCCTATCCCCCATCCCCCACTCCTAAATGCTGGGATTAAACGCATGTGCCACAATTGCCCAGTTTGGTCTTTACATCTTAAGTAAAATACGTTCCACAGATGTAGATGTTTTTAAAATAAGTTAAATCTAAAATAAATAATGTATTTTTCTGTTTATTATTTTTAAATCCTTGTTCTTTATATGCAGGCTTTTTAAATTTTTTAATTTATCTCTATTGTTTGTGTGTGTGAATGTCTTCCTTACATGTATGTATGTACAACCCATGTGTGCCTGGTGCCAAGAGACCAGGACAGGACATCAGGTCCTCTGACACTGGAGTTACAGTGGGTGTAAGCAGCCATGTGTGAGTTCTGGGAACTGAACCTGAGTCCTCTGAAAGAATAGCAAGTGCTCTTAACCACTGAGCCATATCTCCCATCCCTAGGTGCATGTCTTCCAAGAGAAGTTAGTGTAGATGGGATCATGAGTTCTAGAATTAGAGAGAAACTAATGAGTGATCTATTGTAGTGTCTGAATTTGTGTTGGACTCTCCATGGTCCCAAGACAATGAAGTGCTTTAGCAACTGAGTTTGGTTTAGAGATTTACTTAGATCAGTTTTATTTTTATTTTTTTTTAATAATTTATTTTTTATTTCTTCAAGTTACATCTCAATCACAATCCCCTCCCTAATCCCCCCTCCAGTCCCACCCTTCCACCCTCCTCCCCCTCAGCCCCACCATCCTCTTCCCTTCTTTTTTTTTTTTTTTAGTTTAAGGTATTTATTTTTCCCCCCAACAACTCTCCCTTTCAGTCCAAATGATGGTTCTTTTTCTTATAACTATAAATACAATACAAAACAACAGAAATAAATAGGCCACGATTATAAGAGTTATATGGCTTAGCATACATTCCCAATGCCCAGTCCATATGTATTTGGCACCTGACTTTAACATTCTACTATCTAACCATCTCCATGAGTTTAAAGTTCTATATCTAACTCAGCTTTCATACTAACTTGCCTCATAATTTTAAAAATACCTTCTTAGATCCAGAACACCCTCTTGATTCCTAAACAACTCAAAATTTAACTATGAGACTCTAGCTATCTATTCTTCAACCACCTCAGAGACCTGAGAGGGATAAATATATCTGATTATATAGGAAGTGCAGGGCCTACAGCTTCCAAAACTAAAAAATGACATACCAGTGGCTGCCTGGACAGTTCCCATTTTCTCTCCATACATTACAGCATCAATCTTCAGTCATTTGGCCCCATTTCTCTGACAGACATTGGTTGTAGAGCAGGAATTATGAAGGACTTACCTACCCTGTCTTGGCAGAGCTAGGCTGTCGACTTACCTGCTTCCAAGTTTTGTCCTTTTTGGACAGAAGTCTGTCTACAGTTGAAGCAAGTGGTTTTTCTTGCCAAGAGAATGGCTTACCACCAATTCAATCATCTCCCACTGGAGATTCTTCGATGCTCATCTTCTACTTGGAGTAATATAGGGGGTGCTGTCAGGAGCTGACATGTCTCGATATCAAAAAATCTTAAGTTAAGAAAACATCTTTGAATGCCATGTTCTGAAGATCTCTTGAGGTTTTTGAAGATGCCCTATCTATCTCTTATATTTAGATAAGCAAATATTGCTTGTCTCTTAGCAACTTGATTTCTGAGTAGCTTAGAAAATAACTGTGATAGACTGTCATAGTAACTAACAAAATGACACGTTTTCATGACTGTTAGTTTCCGTTTCTTAATTATCCTAAACAGTTTATGTCGGTTGGTAGCGAGAGGTCAAAACTTGACATTTCATTTTTAAGTATTACTACAAACAATACCTTTAAGAAGCATTACCCTTAATTTTGTATCAATATACAAAGATCAATACCAATGTGGCCAAATATAATCTTAATTTTGTATCAATATACAAAGATCAGTACCGATGTAGCCCAATACAATCTTAATTTTACATTAATATACTAGGGTCAATACCATTGTGGCCAAATATAATCTTAATTTTGTATCAATATACAAAGATCAATACCGATGTAGCCCTATACAATCTTAAATTTGCATTAATATACAATGATCAATACCAATTTAGCCAAATATAATATTAATTTTGTATCAGTATACAAAGGTATAAAGCTATATTCAATAATCTGTCCTTTTTTCTTGTTCTTTCCTATACTATGTCTATGTCCCATTTTTCTCAAGTCTGTTCACTCCTATATAGGAGAGAAAGGAGGATACAGAAAAGCGAAAGAGAGAAGTCCCTGGGTCTAACCTCCAAAACCCATTTAACAAGACCATTTAACAGCTTGTAGTCTTTTCCCCTAAATAACAAAATTTTCTATTATCTATCAAATAACCAAAGGGGGAGAACACCCTCCCCACCTTCTGGGGATGGGACGTTGTTCTCTTAAAATGACTTCCTGCTGATTTGGGACGTAGTAAACCTGTTTGGGGCCCAAATAAGAATGGAAAAATGGTTAAAAATCTGTCACCCCATTGATCGCCAGGGTTGATTCGGCTGATCTGGCTGGCTAGGCGGGTGTCCCCTTCCTCCCTCACCGCTCCATGTGCGTCCCTCCCGAAGCTGCGCGCTCGGTCGAAGAGGACGACCTTCCCCGAATAGAGGAGGACCGGTCTTCTGTCAAGGGTATACGAGTAGCTGCGCTCCCCTGCTAGAACCTCCAAACAAGCTCTCAAGATCAGTTTTATTTTACATAGTAACATCTGTATTTATGTTTAAAATTCAGCACCATGAATTTCATGCTCACTGGTAAATGTAGTAGTTTTAGTTCTATTACTGTGGTAGCCCATCTCTTCCTTGGTTTTAGACTTGCTGTCAGAGACCCACTCTAGTCATTTTCTGGTCATGAGGTTTGTTTATTTCCATAGACTCTAGTGTGCTTGTGAGATACTTTTTCCGCCCAGCATCTGAAGGTCAGTGTGTGTCCACACCTAAATAAATGACTGGTCCCTAAGCAATAAGCTGTGCCTATGTAGAAAACCTTCTATACAAATGAAAAGGATGGCCACGGAAATCACATGACCATGCTACATTATATTTAATATACTCAAAATACTAGTTAAAAACCTACCTCAGACAAAAGATCTATGGATTTTTGTCTTTTATATATTATTTAGTTCTGGAAAACTAGTAAATCATACTGATGGTTTTATATAGTATATACTTCTATTAGGTTGTTATAACCTCAGTGTTAGATTTCTAAAGAAAATACTGTAGTTGAAAAGTCTCTTGAAAATCCATTAACCCTAGCCAGGTGGCAGTGGCACACACCTTTAATCTCAACACTTAGGCGGCAGAGGCAAGTGGAGTTTAAGGCTAGCCTGGTCTGCAGAGTGAGTTCCAAAACTGCAAGGACCACACAGAGAAACCCTGTCTTGAAAAGTCGAAAAGAGAGAGAGAAAGAAAGTCCATTAAATCTTAATATTCACTCAGGGCCTCCTACTGATTCTAGGCAGTCAGTATATGTGATATGTAACAAAAAAGAATTCACATTGTTTGGATCTTTCAGAAATTCCTGTGAATTAAACAAGTAACAGTAATCGATCTGCCAGCCAAAACTTATTAGCTGGTAGAAGTACTTACAAATAGTCTCCCAAACTTCCTATATAATCAGATATATTTATCCCTCTCAGGTCTCTGAGGTGGTTGAAGAATAGATAGCTAGAGTCTCATAGTTAAATTTTGAGTTGTTTAGGAATCAAGAGGGTGTTCTGGATCTAAGAAGATATTTTTAAAATTGTGAGGCAAGTTAGTATGAAAGCTGAGTTAGATATAGAACTTTAAACTCATGGAGATGGTTAGATAGTAGAATGTTAAAGTCAGGTGCCAAATACATATGGACTGGACATTGGGAATGTATGCTAAGCCATATAACTCTCATAATTGTGGCCTATTTATTTCTGTTGTTTTGTATTGTATTTATTGTTATAAGAGAAAGTACTATTTGTTGGACTGAAAGGGGGAGCTGTTAGGGGGGGAAAGATATACCTTAAACTGAAAAAAAAAGGGTAGAGGATGGGAGGTTGAGGGGGAAGAGGGGGGAAGGGTGGGACTGGAGGGGGAGTAGGGAGGGGATTGTGATTGAGATGTAACTTGAAGAAATAAAAAATAAATTATAAAAAAACTTTTAAAACGAATCCCATAAATGGCCTTGCTTCTTACCAGCATGGCTTCAGCAATATATTTTATAATTCTTCTCATTCCCATTGTGAGGAATGAGGTTCGAAGTCACCCAGAGAAGCAGCTGTGTGGTAACTATTGGGGAGAATGTGACTATAAACTTGGAATTCAGAGTAACAATCTGTCCTCTGTGGGGCATGAGCTCTCCTGGCTGACTGATGTGCTCGCTCACCTGCTGCCTTTCGAGTGTTTGTTGCCCAGCTGCACAAGGTGAGACCTCCTAAATTGCTCCATCTTTCCCCTCCAGAAAGCGTTCCTGGGACATTTAGATATGAGCATCCTTTTAAATTACATTTTTAAAAACTTTTTAAAACATTTTATGTATATTGATGTTTTGCGTGTAAGTATGTTTGGGAGGTGTCAGATCTGGAGTTACAGACAGGTGTGAGGTGCCATGTCATGACTGGGAATTGAACCCAGGTCAATGGCTTTTTTTTTTTTTTTTTTTTTTTTTGGTTTTACAAGATAGGGTTTCTCTGTGTATCTCTGGGTGTCCTGTACTCATTCTATAGACCAGGATAGCCTGAACTCACAGAGATCCACCTGCCTCTGCCTCCTGAGTGCTGGGATTAAAGGTGCACTCCACCACGCCTGGCAATTACAGATTCAAGCTGCTATGTGGGTGCTGGGATGTAAACCCGGGTCCTTTAGAAGAGGAGCCAGTGCTCTTAACCGCTGAGCCATCTCTCCAGTCCCCTCAGTGGCACATTTTTAAAATGCAGGAATGAGTTTTTTAAAGGTAGGTTAAATAACTTTACAAATGTTGGGTAGTTAATAAATACACAAATATGCTGAGCGTGGTGGCACACGCCTTTAATCCCAGCACTCGGGAGGCAGAGGCAGGCAAACTCTGCAAGTTCAAGGCCACCCTGGTCTACAAAGTGAATCCATGACAGCCAAGGCTACACAGAGAAACCCTGCCTCTAAATAAATAAATACACAAATAGTAAAATGGCACTTTACATTGAAGAAAATATCTGTAATTTGCTTGTGAAAGAGGTATAGCTCATGCTGTTGTAAAGCAGTTGTGGAAGTAGGGGGGAAGTGGTATACCAAGTGTAAATGGGTATGGCTAGTAACTCAGATCACAGGGGTTGTAAGCAGTGTGTGTTCCAAATGTAGTTCATGTTTGAGGTCACTGATATTACCACTGGGATTGTTGGTCTCGCGTTTCTTGTTGGTGATGTCTAACATAAACAGATAACAAATTATCTTGTTGGCATTGACCTTAAGCAAATGTTACATTAAAATTGTCCTTTTGAAAAAGGTCTTACCTGTTTGTTGACTACTCCTGTGTGGGAATGAGGAAAATAACAGAGTGAAAGATGGCTTCTAAGTCTTAGGAACTCAGTAGAAATAACCCCGCTCTTCCCATCATTCTGATCTTAACCCCTCACTCACTGCTCCCCATCATCATCCTGATCTTAACCCCTCACTCACTGCTCCCCATCATCATCCTGATCTTAGACCCCTCACTGCTCC
>CAJQZJ010033263.1:3821631-3836109 GCA_907164525.1 Lophiomys imhausi
AGACCCCTCTCACTGCTCCCCATCATCATCCTGATCTTAGACCCCTCTCACTGCTCCTCACCATGCTGCTCCTCACCCAGAACTCCCTGGCAACATCTGTAAGTTCCTTGTTCCTCAGACTCCTGGTGCTTATCACACCCTGACACCGAGGGCATTGTGTGGGGCTGTGGCAGGATGTGTCCCTCAGCTGGGCCACATATTGTGCCTGACAGTGGGAATCAAGATGCAAGACTTACATTTACAGACTTTACATTCTTTCATTAGTTAGTAGAAACCTTGAGTCTCGTTTATTTTTATGCTTTAATTTATAAGTATAATTACACAACAATTTGGAAAACAGTGAGTTCTGTAACATATGCAGTTGGCTCCTATTAAAATCAAAGCAGCACATGACCGGCTTTTAAATCAGTTCTGTGTGTCATGCTTTAATAAAATGAAAAGCGTACTTACTTTTAGCTGACGTTAAAATTTTGAAGACCAATGAAGCGTGAAGTGATTGAAAAGAATATTTTGTAGCACATTGTTTGGAGGAAGCCAGCTGCTTAGGGAGTGGGCCAGCTAACAGTGCTGCCAGAATCTGGTTTCGAAAATAATACTCGCAGAACTATGTGGATGAGAAAAAGGCTGCTTTTAATCCTCACTTAATTTTCATTGTCTCCTGGGCCAGCTTTTATATATGAAATGCGTGTGGCTGATTTTACTGCAAGAGGAGCACCTGAACAATGTTGCCTCGTAGGTGTTTCCATTTTGAAGATTGCAACTCAAGGACACTGGGCAATAGCACATGTGAACTCTTATACAACAAAGTGGGAGAAAGAATGGTATTTGTATGTTAATTCCATACAGCCCTACATGTAACCCTATTCCCATTGGCCTTTTACCAGGTGGAGAAAAGCTACAACTCCACTATTAAAAATATCAAATCAGATAGTTCCAGCTGGGGTTTCCTAATCACTTAAAAGGCAAAATTCAAGGTCACTTGTAATATCTTAAGTAGATAATGATCTTAGCATTTACTTTAGGTATTAAATCTGAGGTTCTTGTCTTTTGCCTTTTTGACTAAACTGTATTGCTAATTTTGAGCTTTTGAAATTTTTTTTCTTGAAAAGAAACATTGACGCTTAATGTGGAGGAAAGCAGGTGTCCTGGGATCATCCAGTTATCAATATTCTCACCCAAAAGTTGGCTCACTAATTAGATTCAGTGCCATAGGACGCTTGAGTAGATCATTTTAATCAATCTTTTGGGAAGATCAATTTTCTTGTGACTGAATGAATAGAAAAATGAAGCAACCGAATGAATTACAGAGGGAGGTTGACACATCTGACTCCATAGGGATTTTAAGGCCAGAATCTTAATTGTGTATCTGAAGTGGTTGGCAGTCTTTCTGTAAATGAAATTTCTCTGCAAGCAGAAGACATGGTTCCTGTTCAAGGCTGTGCTTTTGACCTCATTTACATTGTCACCTGATTCCTTTAAAGAGTTGAGCAAGAAGTCACACTTTTTTTTCTTTTTTTAAAAATTCTTTTTAATTCAGTGTCATTTAAAAGTTACAGAGTAATTTGTTTTGGTTACAATTAAGTCTTATGAAGTCAAATTTTTTTTTTATTTGTAAGGTGCCCTGAAAGACTTTCAGTATCAACTGTTAGTAAAGGACAACAGTTAATATAAATGCACGTTTTTGAGGTTTAAGGCTGACCTTATAGCAAAGAACTATAACTAATATGGATAGTAATTTTGATGTTTGTTTTGTTTGGGACTGTCTTTCTCACAATGTCATCCTGGCTGGCCTGGAACTTGCTATGTTGATGAGTCTGATTTCGAATCATAGAGATCTCCCATCCTCTGCTTCAGTAGTTTTTGAAGTTAAAAATTACATATCGCTATTTGTGCTTGTTCAACAACCCTCCTTCTGCCTTAAACTTCAGGCAGTTTTGATTCTGGAAATAGCTTATTCTGTACATAAATGTATGTGTTTGACTTTATTTCTCTTTGTTTTAGTCATTGTGGTTAAATGATTTATTGATAGCTGGTGAGTCACAAGTGTACTCCACATTCTCTAATGAGTCACCTAGCGACATACCAGTTTTGTTTGTTTTCTTTCCTATTTCACCTAAGTAGATATTTCACTGGTTGGTAGGTATAAAAATTCTGTTTACTATATTAACTATTAGAGCTGAGGAATAGAAAAAATAGTACTCAGAAGTCTCGCTGACTTAGAAAATTTACTTAGCACCTGCTCTGGTCCAGACAGTTGGCTAGGCTTGGGTCAACAAAGGGAAAGAGATTAGAAACTGCAGAGACAATTGTTAGAAATTAGGAGTCGATGCTTATCTAGAGTTAAGGCCCAGTGTGCGCCTGGGTGAGTTGGTGGCTTAGGCTAAGCCTTTGCACTGTTTGTTGCTCATTGCTGTTCCTTGGACACTGTACCTGCATGGTTTGACTCTTTGTTGGAGCCAATTGCTTATCTGCTAGGGAAAGAATGTGTGTAGCCCTGTCCAGTTCAACATTGAAATTTTGGATAAAGATGTGCTTTAAAAATTAAGTCTAGGAGGCCTGGAGAGGTGGCTCAGCAGTTAAGGGAACTAGTTATTCTTTTTTTTTTTTTCGAGACAGGGTTTCTCTGTTTAACAGCTCTGGCTGTCCTGGACTCGCTTTGTAGACCAGGCTGGCCTCGAACTCGCAAAGATCCGCCTGCCTCTGCCTCCCAAGTGCTGGGATTAAAGGCGTGCGCCACCACCGCCCGGCGGAACTAGTTATTCTTAAGGAGAACTGGGTTTGATTTGAGCTGTATGGCAGCTCATACCTGTTTGTAACTCCAGTTGCAGGGGATCTGACACCTTCTTCTGGCCTCCATGAGCACTGGGCACACACATGGTACACAGGTAAAACAATTGTGTACATAGCAATAAATACATAAATTAAAAAAAAAAAGTCCAGGCCTGGGAAGATTTCTCTGGATAAAGCACTTGCCATACCATACAAGTTTCATGACCTGAATTTGAATCTCCCATGTTAAAACTGGACCCAGTATCCTTCAGGTTTGTAGTCCCAGCACATCTAAGGGAGATGGGAGGGTAAAGACAGAATTCCTGAAAGCTCCAGCTGGCTAGCCTAACATATAAAGCAAGGAAATTAAAAAGAGCCCCTGTCTCAAACAAACTAGAAGGCAAGGACTGATACTCCATGTTATTCTCTGACCTCATGAGCCCATGGTAAACACATACACACAAAATTAAGCCTAAAATCTGGAGTCAGAAATTCCCAGGTAGTTTATGCATTAATTCACTTAGCTTAAATATAACTAGTGGCTTATTATTTCATACAAAAATTGTGCTAACCTCTGCTAAAGTTGGCAACATTAGGCCATGGAACTATATCAGTGCTATTGAAGAAAATAATAATATGATTCTTGGACACTGGAAAACCTTTAGCATGTGGCCCATTACATGATGTCACATAAGCTTTAGAGAAATGTTGCAGTTCATAGGGTCTTACGAATGAAAGTGTTTTGTTTGCAAGTGTGGTGAAGATGCACTCAGATACTTAAATTTAGTGTTAATTTTTGAGACAGTAACAGTTAACCTTTGCTTTATTTGTGGCCAGCTGCATGGTGGTCAGCTAATTATTTACCCTCTCAGAGTCTGGTTTTTCATCTTTAAATGATAATGCCTATCTTATTGGTACTTGTAAAGTTTAAATGGAATGGTATATGCATGTCTAAAGCACTTCACACATAACTGGAACTTAGAAGGAAGTGGCTGAGTAATAATGGGGGCAGTACTTTAGAGATTTGCATAGTAAGATGACTTTAAGAGCTACAAAATAAAAGTGTGTTAAAGCTCTTCAACATTAAAAAAGTACAGATAAATTCAACAAAATACCATGGATTGGTGTCATAAAATTTATAAAGCATTCCATATTCTCCGCAAATGAGAAAAAAATGTGGGGGAGTTATGTACCAAATAGAAAACAGTGACCATAGTGGATGAAGTTGGATTAGCATTGAATCCAGATATAAGTATTCTTTTATAATTAAAGAATAAATTTTTAAAGCATCTTTTATTTTATGTGTATGAGTGTTTTGCTTGCATGTTTGTAAGTGTGTGACTTGTGTGCCTGGTGCCTGTGCAGGCCAGAGTGTGGTGCCTCTGCAAGAGCAACGGGTTCTCTTAACTACTAACCCAAAAATAAGGTTGGTTTTGTTTTGTTTATTTATTTTTAATGTATATTTATATAACCAGAAGAGGGCACCACATTTCATTATAGATGGTTGTTAGCCATCATGTGGTTGCTGAGAATTTAACTCAGGACTTCTGGAAGGGCAGTCAGTGCTCTTAACCTCTGAGCCATCTCTTCAGCCCCCAAAAATAGGTTTTAAAGCCTTATTTTCTTTTTTTTTTGGTTTTTCGAGACAGGGTTTCTTTGTGTAGCCCTGGCTGTCCTGGACTCACTTTGTAGACCAGGCTGGCCTCGAACTCGCAAAGATCCGCCTGCCTCTGCCTCCCAAGTGCTGGGATTAAAGGCGTGCGCCACCACTGCCCGGCTAAAGCCTTATTTTCTAAACTTAAGAAAAAAAGCTTAAAGGATGGTAATGTGGCTCAGTAGTAAGCAGAACCCTTCCCTAGCATGAGTGATGAAGCCACAGATTCCAGCCTTAGCAAAGGCAATAAATAGCTTAAAATCCTAAGAGCAAACTCTGCTGCCACTTTTTGGTTTTTCAAGACAGGGTTTCTCTGTGCATGCTTGGCTGTCCTGGACTCACTTTGTAGACCAGGCTAGCCTTGAATTTACAGAGATCCACCTACCTTTGTCTCCTGAATGCTGGGATTAAAGGTGTGCACAACCACACCCGGCAATTACTACATACAGCTATGAACTGCCATATGGTGCCGGGATTTGAACTGGGGTCCTTTGGAAGAGCAGCCAGTGCTCTTAACCACTGAGCCATCTCTCCAGCCCCAAACTCTTCCACTTTTGTCATTCACAGATGAGTGACCGTCTAAGCTGGAGGTTTTGTTTGTTTTGATGTTTTTAGATGTGTTATACCCCAGAATGGCTTCTAGTTCACTTTGTAATTCAGGTTGTCTTTTTAACTCACATCAGTCCTCCTACCTCAGCTTCCTGAGGTGCTAGGATCACAAATATTTGCTAACACCCATTTTTTTTTTTTTTTTTTTTTTTGGTTTTTCGAGACAGGGTTTCTCTGTGTATCCTTGGCTATCCTGGACTCACTTTGTAGACCAGGCTGGCCTCGAACTCACAGTGATCCGCCTGCCTCTGCCTCCCAAGTGCTGGGATTAAAGGCGTGCGCCACCACCGCCCGGCACTAACACCCATTTTATGTGATTCTTTATACTCCAGAAAGACAGTACAGAAAATTTGGATGAACCGAAGGAAGGAGAGTGAGAGAGTTAACACCTGGCTCTAGGACCCAGCAGTAAGAAAGATGAGCTGTGCTCTCCTCCACTGGGTTTATTCCTTCCCATATGCGTGCAGTATCGTCATCTCTTCAACCAGAGCTGTGTGGTTTTTATACTCTGTCTAATTCCTATGCAAAAATGGAAAGGAATTTGAGCAATGACCTTCAGATTGTCGACTCCAACAGGAGCTTTTTCACAGCATTTATGAGTTTTGTTCGTTAGCCCGGTGATCTCCAGGGTACAATGGCCCACTGAGGGAAAGAAAATTCATCCTTCCTTCTTCCTTTTCTTTCCTCCCTTCCTTCCTTGCTTCTTCATCTCCTATCTCCTTCCTCCCTCCCTCCCTCCCATCCTTTCGTATTTTCCTACTTTTATTTTTTTATCTGAAAGGATGAGAAAGTATTTGAGTCTTTCTACTGCTTAATGTTTGGGTAAACACAGGGCTTGTTACAGAAGGTCGGGTCACCTGTGGCATTTGATGTCTCTGAAGACCCCAGTCATGAGAAGGGTCAGTGCTGACACCCTCATGTTCTGGTTTACTGGCAGTGTATTATAACCAATTCAGTTACTGTCTTTAATTAACTGGATTTTTTCTTTTATTATTTGTTTGTTTGGTTTTTGGTTTTTTGAGGCAGAGTTTCTCTGGTATCAAGCCTTGGCTATCTTGGAACTCACTTTGTAGACCAGGCTGGCCTTGAACTCAGAGGGATCTACCTGCCTCTGTCTCCTGAATGCTGGCATTAAAGGTGTGTGCCACCATGCTAACGACTTAAGCTTTATTGTGCAAACAAGATTGAGTTAATTATACCAGGAAAACTCTCACCAAGTTGCTGTACTTAAATATGTCTAAAAAACTTTTGGTGTCAGATTCCTGAAGTTTGGAGTTTGAACCAACATCAGAAACTGAACTACCTTCTTGCCTCTCACAGATCATTATTCTGGCCATGGTGGTCACAGAGACCTCTGCAGGGATCATTTGGGAAGAGAGAACCTCAGTTGAGAAAATGCCCTTACCAGAATGGCCTGTGGGGATTTATTTGATTGATTGATGTGGGAGGGCCCAGCCCATGGTGGACTGTGCTGCCCCTGGGCAGGTGGCCACTGGCTGTATAAGGAAAGCAGGCTGAGCAAGCCAATAAGCAGCACTCCTCCATGATTCTGCTTCAGTTCCTGCCTCAGGCTCCTTACTGCCTTGAGTTCCTACCCTGAGTCCCTTCTTGATGGACTACAACTAAAAGATGAAATGAACCTTTTCTCTCCAAGTTGTTCTTTGTCATTGTGTTTATCACAGTAATAGAATCCTAACTAGGACAGGGGATTATGTTTTAATAAATTGACCCACCAAAAATGAGTAAGTGGACTAACATGATGGCACACACCTGTAATCCTAGCACTCAGGAAACTGAGGACCGTGAGCTCAAAGCCAACATGAATTATATAACAATACTTTCAAAACCAAACCAAAATCATTATAGAAGGATTTTATAAACTGTAAAGGATGATCCTTTCGTAATTTTATTCTATGGAAACTGTTGGTTATAAGTAAAGTTTTAAGTTGCTATTGGCAGTGCCTAATGGATGGCATAAAATCTGTTCTGCCTATTTAACTGTGGTATGAGTTTATTAAAATAACCAATTATGAGAATGTTTAATCCCAAGTGTGAGGCTGTTTAAGACACAGGTGTAAAGTATTAACTGTCTCATGAGCCAGCAGGGGCGTGGGTTAGCCTGATGAGCAAGTTTAACTCAGAGGACTTGAGAAAGGAGTAAAAAGCCAGAGCCCCGAGGAGAAGGGGGCTCTACAAAGAAGGAGAAAAGGCTCTACAAAGAGAAAGAGCTACAATGAAAAAAGAGGTCGCTGCTCTCCCAGCTGCTGGCTCCCCCAAACTGCTGCTTGTTTTTCCTGCTGTTGTCTCCTGGTTTATTGGACTTCTACTGAAAGTGGTAGAAGAACCCAGTGACCCTAATCAGCAGGAAGTAGCTCAAAGAGACCTATGTCCCTTCTCCCTCTAACCTTCTTTCTCTCCCATTTAGTGTTGGGGGGTTGGGAGGAACAAGGGGTGGAAGGGAGGTAGAGGTACAGTAAAATAAATTAAGTATAGTAAAAAATAAAAATAAAAGTCACCTTGTTACACTTAATAATATCTTGATATCAAGACTATACTAATTTATTTGCTGACTGACTACTTTTATAGAGAGTCAAAAAGTGGTTGAAAAATGAAAGAGGCATAGAATACAATGCAGTGACAGTGTTTCAGCCATTGATAATAAAAACAGCTGACTTGGCTCTTGAAAAGATGTGGTTAATTTACTTCATCCATATCTCTTGTGTTGAAACAGCTCCTGGGAGTCCCTTTGCTTTCTACCAGGGATTATTTTGCACTGCACATCATCGTAAAACTCAGGTTGTCTAATTACCTGATAGATGCAATCCTTTACATAGAGGCATGTTTTGTTTTGTTTTGAATGTGGAATTGAAAGCTTCCTAGTCCAATGTCTTTCTGGTAGCAGACTGTGTCATGTACACTGGCTGTCTTTACGTGTAAGCCAGTGAAAAATCATATGGTTAGACTGGGGTTGGTGCAGTGGTACACATCAGTAATCTCAGATGGAGGCAGAAGGATAAGGAGTTTAAGGCAAGATTAGGCTACATAATGAACTAAAAGCCAGCCTGGACCTTTGTGAAACTGTCTCAACCCCCCTGCCCTGGAAAAAATTATATTAGTGGTAGTTCTGTCATTGTGTTGGCTGTAAGTGTGCATGTCTGTGCACGCACACACAAACACAAAAAATTACCAGCTTTTCACAGGCTCTACTGCAAGTTTTATAGTTAATCCTTTGTTATAAATGAATTTTCTGTTTGTGGGTATTTTTCCTTTTAAATTTGTTCATTTCTGTAAATAGGGGTGGATAAACACAAATTGAGATATGTAAAGATATTAGAAATGGATTATCAAGAATTTAAAGAACATGAAAACAAGAAATAGGAAAAGGGAACATGACTGCTCCTGGGTATGGTGGAGGGGAGTTTATTGTAGATATGTGGAGAGCATAGCCAGAGCCAGGGGCATCTGGGAGAGTTTAGAGAGGACATGAGCAGACTAAGCTGTGCCATGTGAGGAGGGGAGAAGGAGGAGAAGGGAGCCAGTTGCAGCAGCCAAGAGGTCCAAAAACCAAAATTGTTGGATTATATAGGGAAGAGCACTGGAGAATTCAGGGTAGGAGATGGGACTGAAGGATGCAGGGAGAACTGGCCCACAGTTCCGCTTTGTTATGTTAAATCGGCACCTCATCCGCTTGTCCCAGGTTTGAAGCCTAACATCTGGTATTAATTAGGAAATCTCCAGCCAGGCCTAAGCAGAGGATCTCTGCCCACATTTCAGTGTCTTTCTCGAAGGAAACTAGTGTGAAACACGGTTAAGAATAGAAGTGGCCTGGTGTGGTGATGCAAGCCTTGATCCCAGCACTCGGGAGGCAGAGGCAGGCAGATCTCTGTGAATTTGAGGCCAGCCTGGTCTACAGAGTGAGTCCAGGACAGCCAGGGATACCCAGAGAAACCCTGTCTCAAAAAAAAAAAAAGAAAGAAAAAGAGTAAGTCTAAGGGATGGGGTGGAGAGTGGATAAAACTACTTGTTCTACAGAGGACCTAGATTCAGTTCCCACAACAGAGCAGTTCACAACCATCTGTAACTTGGCCTCTTCAGGCACCAGGCATACACATACTTACATATAAGCAAAACATACACACAAATGAATCTTTGAAAATAAATTTAAAAGATGTAGAGATTGGGCCAGCAAGGTGGTCTGGCAAGGAGAGGTACTTGCTGCCATACCTGACAACCAGAGTTTGATCCCTTGGATCCACATGGTCAAATGAAAGAACTGACTTCCCCACGTTGTCATCTGACTTCTTTTTTTTTTTTTGGTTTTTCGAGACAGGGTTTCTCTGTTTAACAGCTCTGGCTGTCCTGGACTCTCTTTGTAGACCAGGCTGGCCTCGAACTCAATAAAAAAGATTCGCCTGCCTCTGCCTCCCAAGTGCTGGGATTAAAGGCGTGCGCCACCACTGCCCGGCTTTGTCATCTCACTTCTACACTCATGCTGTGGTATATGCAGAATCCTGGTATGGTTCCAGGGATTTGGTTTGACTGAGGGGCGCAGGGGAGATGAAGAAAAGACAAACACGGGGACACAGAAAAGCTTGGATTGGGTGCACTGGACTATCTGATGGGAAGACCTCAGCACCTAGGTATTTCTGCATGTTTATAGAAGTAAACAGAGGCACAGTGTTGCATACAGTTCAATCAAGGAAGAAAGGTTTGTAGTATACAGCTGGATCGAGGAGACAGGTTTAGCTAATCTTACGAGTAATGTCTGTAGGGGCACAGTCTTCAGGCAGTGAATACCTAGTGGGGAGTAAGCTGTGGTGAACATTTTCTGCTCATACTGTCAACATCTGCACATGGACCAGAGGAAGTCTTTGCCATTTTCCCATGAGTCTGAGGCTTTGGGGTCCTTGTCATGGCTGTGTTTATGTCAACAACAAATAGTCATTTAGGACTTAGGGCTTCCTACATGTTTACACCCCCCCCCACACACACACATATATAAGCACCCCAAAAAAGTCAATGTGAATTTTTTTAAAGAGTGATGTTACTGGGCATGGTGGCACACATCTTTTTTTGTTTTGTTTTGTTTGAGACGGGATTTGTCTGTGTAGCCCTGGCTGTCCTGGACTCACTTTGTGGACCAGGCTGGCCTTGAACTCGCAGAGATCTGCCTGTCTCTGCCTCCTGAGTGCTGGGACTAAAGGTGTGCGGCACCACGCCCAGCGGTGTCACACATCTTTAGTCCCAGTACTCAGGAGGAAGAAGCAGGGAGATCCCTGAGTTCAAGGCCAGCCAGAGCTACATAGTAAGTTCTAGGCCAGCCAGGTATACTTAATGAAACCTCTCAAAAAAAAAAAAAAAGGTGATGTTTAACTTAAGTGGCTTTGAAGAAGGCTATCTGCTAACAGAAATTCCAGAAGATTATCAAAGGCCTCTACATGGGCATCAGAGGGGGCAAAACTAAAGAGCCATTAGCTTGGGGACAGCAGTACGATTGGCACTGTGGTTGGAGTAGGCTTGGTTACCATTGTACTGTATTGATCAGTGAGGGAAAACTTTCCTCCTGGAGACATGTGAGACAAGCCCTCAGTCATCTGTTGTGGTATCAGGTTGGCTTATGCATACAGATGAGGCAGCTGTTGGAAGATAGATTGACACCACACTGCCAATGTCAGAAAATGCTTTTAATAGTAAATACAAGCCCCCCATCCTTCAGGTTTAGAGGTAATCACCTAGTTTTTAATTACAAATTATGGTTTTTCTTTAGGTATTCAGTGATGGCTGTGGTACAGGATACTTAAGAAAGAAGAGCTACATGTACGAAGAGTACATGAATTAACAATTCTTTTTTGTTTTTCAAGACAGGGTTTCTCTGTATAGCCCTGGCTTTCCTTAACTCACTCTGTAGACCAGGTTGGCCCTAGAACTCAGAGATCCACCTGCCTCTGCTTCTAAATGGTGGGATTAAAGTCAAGCACTTCCACTGCTTGGCCTGTTCTTTTTTAAAAGGTAGTTGTTGAGAGAATCCTAGGCAGAATGTGTAGGCCTTCCCAGCCCTTTGCAGATTACTTGTAGCGCACTGTGGTATCGTGGTGTAAAGGTAACAGTGTGTGGCTTCTAGGGTGTCTAGTAACACCACAACTACTGAAGGTGCAATTCTGTATCAAAATGAAGGAACTTGGACTGCTAAATCTTACATTTTCCACCAAATATATCATCACATTCTGTTACAGAAGAATATGCAAAACAAAAAACAAACCTAGTTTAGTTTGTTTGAGAATCATGACTTCAAATTATACCTTTTCTTGGTTATATATGAAATGATTGGATGCTTAATAGGCAACTTAATAAAATTCTGCTTCAGAATTTCAGTGTCTAATGTTCACAACTCAGGTTTGTTAAAGGACAACCCAGAAGATGCAGATATTTTATACTTGTCTTATATTAAGTGTCACACAAACACGCCTTACATGTGAGTGCATGGCTAGATCATCAGTCACAATCCAGAGACAAGGTGAGCATAGAAACCTTAGGTAAAGAAGGTGTGATTGCAAAGTGGCAACCGAATGTTCTTAGTACTCGGAAAACTTTTCAGCTGACCTTCTATTATTTAATTCTATTACATAACAGTAATTGCATTTATTGAAACCAGTGTTTCTTATTATAGGAAATGCTGATCTTAGTGAATCTCAAGAAGGAAAGAGTTCTTTAATAATTCAGAGACTTTGCTACATTTCACAGTTCACTTGGTCCTATTGCTTTTTATGTCCCAACTAAACTATGGCATCTTAAAAAAAAAAAGTCATCTCTTTAAAGGAACCTCACAAGGTGTACTGTGTAATAGCGTGTTTTTTTTTTTTTTTTTTTTTTTTTTTTTGGTTTTTCGAGACAGGGTGGGTTTCTCTGTGTATCCTTGGCTGTCCTGGACTCACTTTGTAGACCAGGCTGGCCTCGAACTCACAGAGATCCGCCTGCCTCTGCCTCCCAAGTGCTGGGATTAAAGGCGTGCGCCACCACCGCCCGGCTATATATTCATTTTTTTTTTTTTTTTTTGTTTTTTTCGAGACAGGGTTTCTCTGTGTAGCCCTGGCTGTCCTGGACTCACTTTTGTAGACCAGGCTGGCCTCGAACTCACAAAGATCCACCTGCCTCTGCCTCCCGAGTGCTGGGATTAAAGGCGTGCGCCACCACCGCCCGGCGTAATAGCGTGTTTTAAATAGATTGAAGAGACTGGCTACATTGAAAGAGTCTACCGTATTAAAGAATGATTTGACATATTCTACTGCTTAAATATCAAATGAGTTCTGACACCTCTAATGAGATTATTAAAGTTGAGGATTTTTTTTCTCTTGACAGCATCAACAAAGAAAGTATTATTGATGTAGAAGGCATTGTGAAAAAAGTAAATCAGAAAATTGGAAGCTGTACACAGCAAGATGTTGAGTTGCATGTTCAGAAGGTAACTTATTTTATAATACAATGTCATGAAAACTGGAGATACAGCCTAGCATGCATGGTACCCAGGATTTGACACCCCCACCCCCAGCACCACAAGTAAAGAAAGAATAAGGGAGAAATAAAATTTACTTGAGTAATTCTTAGACTGTTTTATGTCAAGTCTGTATGTTCTTAATAATGGGTATAGTGGTGCAGACTTTTAATCCCAGCACCTGGGAGGCAAGAGGTAGACAGATCTCTGTGAGTTTGAGAACAACCTGTTCTATGTGAGACCCTGTCTCAGAAAAAAACAAGCCAAAATAACCACAACAATTCTGAGGTTTTTGTGAATTACTGAATCAGTTAGTTTGTGCTGTAGGACCCACTTAATAGAAGGAGAGAACCAACTCCTAAAAATGACCCTCTGACCTCTACTCTTGTCCTATGGTATGAGCATAAAAGCTCAGATGTGTGCACACATTCATATAAAGAAATAAATGGATGTTTGCTTAAGTAGTTTTCAAGACAAGGGATAGTTTCTTCCCTCCCTCAACCTTGAGGGACCTGAAGCCAGAAAGAGTATATACACAGAAACCCCTCCCACAGAAGGGAGGAGTAGAGTACTTAGGATCATGCACACAAAGGACAGATTGGCAGATTCAGAGAGATCAGCACATCTGTACCCACTGATTTGGGAATGAAGTAAAACTTAATAGGAGTTCGTTGTCATGGAACTCTGAGATATGGAAAATCGTGTATTTTTGCTGAGCTGACCTGACACATTATTTTGTTCTTTGTTAAGTCTACTAAAGAAGTCCATTTGTATTGACAAAGGATACACCACCACTGTCTTCCAACTAACAAGTTTTCATTACTCTACTAAAGAAAATTTAATGACTAAAAAACCATGTGTTTTTATGATTCTTACTGGGAGGGATCCATCTCAACAGCAGAGCACATATCTTTCATTAGAAGTGTCAATAATAAATTTTAAGTCTTAGGAACTTTTTAAAGTTTAAGTTTTGCCACAATAATAATACAGTGTTTTACAAAACATTGAATTGTATCATAAGTAACTGACTGTCCCTCACTCTTATGTATTATTCAACCAACATTTACTGCTTTTATATATTTGTGCCAAGTACTATGTGGACTCAGACCCAATGAAGGAAAGGTAAATTTCAACTGGTTATGAAAGTCATAGCTCATGGGTTCTCCAGTTTTAGGTTTAAAGGTCAAGATTCTGTTAACCAAAGGAAGCCTAAAACTTGGGTGTAGGGACCCATGGTAGATAATTCTACTTTTGAATGTGGCAAGAGTAAAGCCTTCTGATACTTTCTCTTAATGCCAAGTGTAATCTATAAACTGGGAAAATATAGCTTCCTTTCCTGACTTAACTAAATAAAGGTAATTCTCCTTTGTGATTCACCAGGTTTACTAACCATAGTTCAGGTACAAATGGTGAGGTAATATGTTTTTAAAGTGCTCAGAAAACCCTACCTTAGCCATGAACTCACTGATTTTTATCACTAAAATGTGAAATTAGCATGTGTGAGAATTTGAAACCATAAAAGAACATCCTTTGTGCCAGCTCCTGACCAAAACAGCAGGAAATGAGATGTGATGTTTGATGGGAGGAGACAGTTGGGGAGACAACAAAGAATAAAGAAAAGAAAGTGGGTGTAGTCTAGCTGGGCTGAAGTTGGTCATAGTGGTAGCAGTGGCTGGAGACTGATAACAATAATAGCAGGGGCGGTGGTGGCGCACGCCTTTAATCCCAGCACTTGGGAGGCAGAGGCAGGTGGATCACTGTGAGTTTGAGGCCAGCCTGGTCTACAAAGTGAGTCCAGGACAGCCAAGGATACACAGAGAAACCCTGTCTCGAAAAACCAAAAAAAAAAAAAGACATATTACCGCCGGGCGGTGGTGGCACACGCCTTTAATCCCAGCACTTGGGAGGCAGAGGCAGGAGGATCTTTGTGAGTTCGAGGCCAGCCTGGTCTACAAAG
>CAJQZJ010033263.1:3836209-3849947 GCA_907164525.1 Lophiomys imhausi
AAAAAAAAAAAAAAAAAAAAAAAAAAAAAAAAAAAAAAACAATAATAGCAACTCCTATGGTAATGCTTTGGTTCTTGTGACAGACCCCATTTTAATTGAAGTTTTGGGATTGATTTCTCTAATTACAGATTTGTTGACATAGCTAGTCCTTATTTATTACATTGGTGTCTACCTAGGGTTTATAAAGTATTTATGTTATCTTAGTTAACTTCAGACAATCCAGAGACCCAACAATATTATCCGGTTACATAGATTATAATTGTGCATCATCGGGGCTGGAGATATGGCTCAGCAGTTAAGAGCACTGATATTCCAGAAGACCCCACTTCAGTTCCCAGCACCCATGTGGCAGCTCACAGCTGTCTGTAACCTAGTTCCAGGGAACCCGACACCCTCACTCATACATACAGGTAAAAAACACCAGGGCTGGAGAGATGGCTCAGCGGTTAAGAGCACTGGCTGCTCTTCCAGAGGTCATGAGTTCAATTCCCAGCAACCACATGGTGGCTCACAACCATCCATAATGAAATCTGGTGCCCTCTTCTGGCCTGCAGATATACCTGCAGACAGAACACTGTATACATAATAAATAAATCTTTAAAAAAAAAAAAAACAAATGCACATAAAATAAAAAAATAATTTTTAAAAATGAATATCATCTTATTTTATTTCACCAAGTGGTTTCAGTTAAAGATGTATGTAAATATCATTTCATGTACATTGTCTTTAAACAGAAGATATCATGCTGGGCATGGTGGCGCACGCCTTTAACTCCAGCACTCAGGAGGCAGAGGCAGGTGGATCTCTGTGAGTTCAAGGCCAGCCTGGTCTACAGAGTGAGTCCAGGACAGCCAGGGCTATTACACAGAGAAACCCTGTCTCGAAAAACCAAAAAAGAAAAAAAAAGAAAAGAAGCCGGGCAGTGGTGGCGCATGCCTTTAATCCCAGCACTCGGGAGGCAGAGGCAGGCGGATCTCTGTGAGTTCGAGGCCAGCCTGGTCTACAAAGCGAGTCCAGGACAGCCAGAGCTACACAGAGAAACCCTGTCTCGAAAAAACCAAAAAAAAAAAAAAAAAGAAAGAAAGAAAGAAAGAAAAGAAAGAAGAAAAAAAGAAGATATCAGGTTTTGTTCACTTAATATTTTTGGCAATTTCTCATTTTCAGATTTACGTGATCAGTTTGGCTGAGCCTCGACTGCCTTTGCAGCTGGAGGATGCCATTCGGCCTGAAGTGGAAGGAGAAGAGGTAAAGTTTATGTCACATTATGTGGTTGCTCTGGATAGTTTGTAACATTGGAAATCCAGTGCCCCACCTGTATTAAGTGTACCTGTAAATTGATTTGAGTTCCATTTTTATTTAAATTTACAGGGGCTGGGGATGTAGCTCAGTATAGAGGGTTTATCTAGCATTAGGGAGGCCTAGGTTCATATCCCAGAATTTTTGGTATCCTAATTTGTTTTATAGCTAGGGATGTAGCTCAGGGTAGAGGCTTATTTAACAAGCAGGAGTCACAGAATCCAAAAGGGAAAAAAGTCCTTTTTATTTTCTTAAAAATATAAAAGATACCACCCATAAGCTGCAATGTTTTAAAGTATTACTTTATTAAAATGTTAATATGAATGTATTGCATGCTTGAATATGTTTTAGATAAATAGTAAAAGTGACCAAAGCATACTTTATATTTTCCAAAACAAAACTTTCCTGTTACAAGAGACATCATGTTAAATATGGACAAAGTTTGTAAAATGTCTGACTATGTGTGCATCTAAGTTCTCATATGGTCCTTGGACTCACAAGTCGGGTGATGGTGGCGCACGCCTTTAATCCCAGCCCTTGGGAGGGAGACGCAGGTGGATCTCTGAGTTTGAGGCTTACCTAGTTTATAGAGCAAGTTCCAGCAGAGCCGGAGCTACACAGAGAAACCCTGTCTCAGAAAAACCAAAAGACAAAAAAAGAGAGATTTTGTTGTTGTTGTTTTTGTTTTTGTTTGTTTTTTGAGACAGGATTTCTCTGTGTAGCTCTGGCTGTCCTGGTCTCACTTTTGTAGACCAGGCTGGCCTCGAACTCACAGAGATCCGCCTGCCTCTGCCTCCCAGGTGCTGGGATTAAAGGTGTGTGCCACCACCACCCGGCAAGAAGAGAGATTTGACTTCAGGAATTCCCTGAAAGTCTTGAGGGACCTTTGGTGGTCCCTAGAGCACACTTTTAAAACCTGCTGGTCTCTGTTATTCTTCCTGTTAGGTTTTACCAAGGGCATACAGGTTAAATCTAGAGTACAGTGAAGTTGAAGTGGGCAATTCTGGTGCTCCACTAATGAGCACGTTTGGAGATGGGAACGAAAGCAGTAGCATTTATCTGTTTTCTCATTTTACCATCTCTTTCTGTTTTGTTTGTGGAGGTGGGGCAGTGCATGTGTATGTATGTATGTGCATGTTCCCATGTGTTAGGTGCCAGAGATTGATACTGAGTGTCTTCCTTAATCATTCTCCAATTTATATATTAAGACAGGATAACTCACTCTGAACCTAGAGCTTACTGACTGAGCTAGTCAAGCTAGCTCCATGTTTTGCAGCCAGGGATAACTGGAATTTGAAGTCCAGTATTCATACCTTTATAACGTATGCTTTGCTCAGTGAGCCATGTCTGGTCTAAGTCTACCTCTCCTTCACTCCCTTCTCCTTTTGTTGGTTTGTGAGTATTTGAGACAGAATCTCACTATGTAGTCTGTTAGCCTCAGACTCACAGAGATCTCCCTGCCTCTGCTTCCCAAGTGCTGGCATTAAAGGAGTGCCGTATTATCCCCAGCATCATCTCTGCCTTCTAACAGTTACTTCTCCCTGACTTTCCTCTTATTCTGTTCATTATCTTGGCTCCTTAGTTTCCATATACAATACTTCAAAATACTGATAGAATTTGTTTTTCTCACCCCCTCCTTTTTTTTTTTTTTTTTTAAAGGAAGGAAGAGCTACCGTTAACCAGGATACAAGATTAGACAACAGAGTCATTGATCTTAGGGTATGCCTCATTTGTCTGTTGATATGGTTATGCCAACCCTGAGCTAGGTGGGGACACCATAGTAATTGCCATCTGCCTATGTGTAAGTATTACGATGCAAGACATAGTGCACCTCTCTCTGACTGACCCTTCCCCTAGAAAGAGCTGCCGGGCACAGGTGCAGGTGAGTACTGTAGTTCACAAGGTGCTGACATGCTTTGTTTGAAAATAGCAGATGATTATAAGGCCAATGTTTGGGTGGCTTTCAGGTGATGTCTGTTTTGTAAAGGCTTAGTCCACAAGTGGAAACACAACAATTAAATCACCACAAGATGTGAAAGAAATTGAGTACAGTTTAGTGCAACCAGGTAGAGACAGGCGTTATGAAGTAGTAAGTCACTATCTGTCGTGGTTTACACTGTCGTCTCATGGGGCTTCTATTTCCCTTTTGGTTTGGTTGCAAGTGAAAGAGTGCAGTGGTTTCATCATCGGTTTGTCATCTTCTTATGTTTGACCACATCTTCCTCCTTACATGTCTTATCTCATGCTCAGGTTCTTTGCTGCCCCAAGTCTTGTCTGACTTTGATTCTTGTGTAGTTGTGAGTGTCCCCTTGTAGTACATTTAGCATTTCTTCTATTTGTTTTCTGTTTTGTTTTGTTTTTTAACCTTCTCCATTTTAACTTATATTGGAAAAACTAATCCCTGGTACTACCTAGAAAGCTCAGGTTTTTTCATGTATTTTGGCCATAAGAGTTAGATATACTGTGTTTGCCCAAACTATTTGTTCATCATTGTTACTGGCTTATTTTACAGTTTGGCCCAGAAAAATTTTGTGTGTGGTGTTGGTATTTTAATGTATTGCCACCAATGTAATAACACAAGCCTGTGATCCCAGATATTTGGGAGGCTGAGACAGAAGGATCACTTAAACTCAGGATTTGGCCAGGCTTGGTTATGTGCTCCAGTAATCCCAACATTCAAAATCTGAGACAGGAAAGTTCAAAGTCAGCTTGGATTACATAGGCAATTGGAGGTTAGCCTTATCTACAGTAATGAGAATGAGACCATAGCTCAAAAACAAATAAAAGAAAAAGGAGTTGGGGCCATCTTAGACAAAATAGTGTGACCTATGGGAGGAAAAGAAGGATGGGAAGGTTTTCATACATCCAGATGACATTTCTTGAAAAAAATCCTAGCAGTACTGGGCCCATGTTGGCTAAAATACTAGGTATGGCATGTGCCCTTTGTGTTGTCCTATACCAGAAAATACTGTGCATTTATTACATTCATGTTGTTTCTCTGATCTTTATAAACACCTTTTTTTCATGTGTGTGTGGTTTGCATATACATATGTGCCTGCTCACCTATATGGAGGTACATGTGTAAAGGTGTGTGTAGGTGTGTGTGTGTGTGTGTGCCCATGCCCTTTCTGCATCTGTGTGTTGGGGCCCGAGGAGGTTGTCCAGCTCTTTCTAGACCATTCTCCACTTTATCTAGTGGTAGGGTCTCTTACTGAACCCAGAGTTCACTGCTTGGGGCTGGGCTGCCTAACCAGCTTGCTCCAGGGGTCTCTAGCTCCATAGTGCTGTGGTTGTAAGCAGATCATATACCCACTTGCCTTTTTATGTACTAGTGATCCAAACTCTTGTCCTCACATTTGCATAGGCTATCTTATGTATTTTTTGGAGGGTCAGGGGAAGGCAGGCATGTTCCATGGTGTACATGTGGAAGTCAAAAGACAATTTGTGTGAGTTTGTTCTCTCCTTAGGGATCAAACTCAGGTCATCAGGCTTCACAACAAGCGTCTCTTCTGGCTGAACAATCTCTCCAGCCTCTTTTATTTATTTGTTTGTTTGTTTGTTTATTTTTTGAGGCAAGTCCTCATGTATCCCAAGCTGACTTTAAGAACTTTCTGTATAGTTGAGAATGACTTGAGCTTCTGAACCTTTTACTTTTACTTTTCAAGTTCTGATATTCTAGGTATACATTATCGTATCTGGTTGTCCTGGGGTTGAACCTAGGGCCTCATACATGTTGGGCAAGCACTCTACCCACTTAGCGAGATCCCTACCCTATGAGGGTCCCCCCCCCCCCCGCAGGGTTTCTCTGTGTAGACCTAGCTGTCCTGGACTAGCTTTGTAGAGCAGACTGGCCTCAAACTCACTGAAATGTGCCTGCCTCTGCCTCCTGAGTGCTGGGATTAAAGGCATGTGAAACTGAAACTTAGTTAACAAATATATTAGTATCTGTAAACTGTTATATTAGGCCAGCAGAGCAGCCAGCAGTAGCCAGACAGGAAGCCTGTAGGCCTGGAGGGCCTGACTTGCCTTACTTAGATGGTGGCTTGACCTGTTCTGAGGATAAAGCCCTGGGTCAAAGTTGCCCTTCACTACCCTTGAAACTGCAACTCTGTTAACTAATGTTTATTAATAACTATGAACTGTTATATTAGGCCAGTGGACCAGCTAACAGCCTGGCTCACCTGACTCGTCTTAGCTGGAGGCTTGAACCCTGCAGCGGTCTTTTCCCAGTAATTAAATACACTAAGACCTTTTACTGTTTCAATGTTTAACTGACTCTTAATTAGCTAATCCAAGTTAACCCGACCAACTATTCTCAATCTGCCATGTGGTTTGCTGTGCCTTCAGAGCTCACTCCAAGATGTCTGTCCTGCTACTCCCTAGTCGGGAAGAGAGCGCTTCCCCTGTATTTCTCCATGGTTCCTTTCTTCCTCTCAGGAAGTCCTGCCTTCCTATTCTCTCTCTGCCCAGCTAAATGGCCTTCAGCGACTTTTATTGTCCAATTTGAGAGTGCCTCAGAAAGTATGGTACAGACCTTCCTCCAACAGGCATGCACCACCACAGCCGGCTTTGATATGCTTTTTTAAATAGTTCAACCTCTATGATAACCTGACAACCCGAGGGAGGTGGTTTACATTGAGACCACATACAACAGTCTAATCTCCTAAAAACACTTAGGAGTTCTTTGATGTAGGTAACTGCTATTTATTCCAGTGTTTGTATAAAATTGGTAATATGAGCACAAAAGCTTTAGTGCAGGGCGTCAATTAAAAGAAAAATAAAATTGTGGCCTGGAGAGACGGCTCAGTGGATAAGAATGCTGACTGCTCTTCCAGAAGGCCTGAATTCAGTTCCAGCACCCATATGACTAGTCACAACTGTCTGTAATGCCTAGTTTTAGGGGTTCTTAGCAGTTAAGAGCACTTGCTCCTCTTGCCAAGGACACATGTTTGTTTTCAGGCACTGCCATGGAAGCTTGTAAGTATCTGGAACTCCAGTTTCAGAGGATCTAATAGAGGCCATCCTTTTCAGAACTCTGAGGGCAATGAGCGTGCACATATATACATTCAGATAAAACATTTATATACATAAAATCTAAAAAGCAAAAAACAAACTTAAATGTATCCCTTTCTAAGAGTGTATTAGCAAATCCATGGAATCCTGAAACACACAGCATTTAGACAGTTCGAAATCAAGTGTGTCTGTCTTCTTTTTCAAGTAGAGAATGAAAATCTGTATTTCTAAAGAAATTTTACACCCTTGTAATATAAAAGATTTTCTTGGCAATATAGTTTGCATGTTAGCATTTTGGAATTCCTGACATTTCAGTTTTGCAGTGTGTTTCTAAAACTGGAAATATACAATGTTCTCTGGGTGCTAAACAGATGCATACTTTATATTTTAATAATTATGTGATATAACTTAAAAATTCATGTGTTCATGGATGATATGCTAAGGATACACCATTTAAGGTGTGATTTAAAGGGAAATAATGTTAAGAGAAGTAAAACCCACAATGACAGAAATGACTAGAGGCAGAAACAAGTTGAAGTAATGCTGGTTTATGTGAGCAGCAAAGAAAATATTGGGAGTGCTGTGAGAATCATAGGTGGGAGATTGCCATAGCCTATGACATTTTTAATATAGATTTGGATGGTCTGAGGCAGTCCGTGGAGTATCATGGATGTGTGGCAACTGTTGGCCTGAATCAAAGTTGTAGGGAAGCATGACACTGTTGTGTCGCCACCCCTCTCCCCTTCTCAGTCTGCAGCACTTTAGCATGCACAGCAGTGCCTGTGCGACAGACAGAGAGGCTTGGCTGGGTTTAACCTGAGCTCTGCTGAAGTCTTCTTGTCATAGTGATATAATTGCAGTTTTACAGTAATCCCAGTTCTTATTACAGAGGTTACTTGTACTTGATTATAAATTCTACATCAACCTGATTTTAAAAAATAATAGCTCATTTGGAATGAAAAGAGGTATAATTTTAGAAATAGTTTTCTATCCCAGTTTTCAATGATAAGTGAGTGTCTTGTCTGCAGTGCTTGGAACTGGAAATATTTTGTAGTGTTTTCTGATTTAGGAATATGTGTTTACATAGTGAGATACTCTCTGGAGATGGGACTGAAGTCTAAATATGAAATTCACCTATATCTATATATGTATACAGAGTCAGAAGCTAATTTTATATGCAATATTTTACATTAATTTTCTTTATAAAACTTAGTCTTGAGGTGTGGACATCCCTTATTTTGTAGCATCATAACAGTGTTCAGAAAGATTCAGATTTTAGAGCTTTTCAGATTTTCAGGTAAGGAATGTTCACCTGATCTCTCTTGCTCCTCAGTCCAGCTTCACAACAGTCTCTATAAACTAGCTTCATAAACTATTAACTGACAAGTCTGTAGCCACTAGAAGCAAAAGCTATACTGGGTTCAGTCGAAATGGTAATTGAGTATTTTTTTCAAGCCACAAGCTGAACACAGCAACAATAACAAAAATGATTTATTCTGAGAATAGTGAAGTACTCAGTACAATTAACAGTTTGATTGTAAACTTGAGCTTGTTTGATTTGGGGGGGGGGTTGTTGTTTTGGTTTGGTTTTAGTTTTGGTTTTGGTCTCTCTATAGTCTTGGGACTCACTTGGTACTCCAGGCTGGCCTTGAACTCACAGAGATTGCCTGCCTCTGGGACCTGAACACTGGGATTAAAGGTGTGTGCCACCACCTCCCAGCCAAATTTTTTTTTAATTCTTCCTCTTAACAACACTTAAGATTCTTCCCATTAACCACCTATAAAAGACACAATGTTGCTTTCTTTTTTTCTTCTTTTGGTTTTTTGAGACAGGATCTTCCTGTGTAATCCTGGCTGTACTGGAACTCAGAGATCTATCTGCCTGCCTTCCAAGTGCCAGCACTTGGATTAAAAGCATGCACCACCACCGCCCTTTGCAATGTTGTTTTCCAATAGCATGACCTCAGGGAAACTCATTCTGGAAGTACAGAGTCTTGCTTCCCACCCCCCCACCCCCCCTTTTAGGTTTTTCAAGACAGGGTTTCTCTGTGTATCCCAGACTCACTTTGTAGATCAGGCTGGCCTTGAACTCACAGAGATCCACCTGCCTCTGCCTCCCGAGTGCTGAGATTAAAGGCATGCACTCCCTCGCCCGGCAATTACAGACAGCTGTGAACTGCCATGTGGGTGCTGGGATTTGAACCCAGGTCCTTTGGAAGAATAGTCAGTGCTCTTAACCACTGAGCCATCTCTCCAGCCTGCCCCCCTTTATTTTTACCTTGTCTGATAACTGCTGAGTTATCTCCAGCCCCTAAAATTAGTCCATATTTTAAAAGAGTTGACAGAAGTAAGTTTTGGTTCTCTTTAAATATTATTATTCTACCTAGAATGACTGTTTGACCAAGTCAGAAAACTCCCTTTACTGCTTAGATATTAATTACTACATGTTGTCCTGTCATGTTCTAAGGATGCTTTGTGAAGGAGGAGCAGATGCTGAGGCATGATTCTTTATAGACTTAAAGTTTCCCAGGCTCTGCTTTGGTCTGTTGAGCACAGTTCCTCTGAAGACAAAGTTTTCCTCCAGACAACTTTCCATACATGGATATTCAAGCTTCTAAGCGGTAACTTTTTTTTTTTTTTTTTTTTTTTTGGTTTTTCGAGACAAGGTTTCTCTGTGTAGCCCTGGCTGTCCTGGACTCACTTTATAGACCAGGCTGGCCTCGAACTCACAAAGATCCACCTGCCTCTGCCTCCCAAGTGCTGGGATTAAAGGCGTGCGCCACCACCGCCCGGCTCTAAGCGGTAACTTTTAATATCTTGAGCACAAAGATAACTGGCATGCGTTCAGTAGCAAGTGTGGTTCTCTTTGTAAGAATTCTTGTCAGCATTACAAATAATCAAAATAATTCAGGATTTCCTTTGAAGCTTTTTCTTTCTTACTGCTTTTAAAGAACACCGGATGTTTAAAAATTATAATTTTTGATTAACTCTTCTCACCTACCTCAGCCTCCTAAGAGCTGGGCTTTATAGGTATGCGCTACTGTATTCATATTAAACCATTTAAAAGGTAGAATCTGCCAAAGAATATTCTCTAGTATATAGGTGCTAAGTAGAAATTGGGACATGCTGGAATTATCATCTAAATAACTGTGTTCAGTTTCTTGGTGTTGTTTTGTTTTGTTCTTGTGGTGTTGGAGATTAAACCCAGGGTCTTGTGAATGCTAAGCAAGAACTTTACTGCTGTGCTATTCCTGTTTTCTTCTTTTTAATTTTCTTCTCTGTAATACAAACTGAGCACAGGATTTTGAGTAAGTTATTATTCTAGGCAAATGATACAGCCCTGAAATGATACAGCCTCCAGTTCCTTCTTTCTAATAAAATAGGTACCTGTTTTTCTAGCAACCAACAAGTGCCAGGAGGAACCTAAGGGGACGGACGGGGAGGTTTTTCTTATATATAACAGGATCCATTTTCCACACTCATTGACAGACTTGTTGATACAATCAGAAAGCCAAGAATGGGGGTTTAGTATGTGGTGGGGTATATTTATTTTTTGTTTTTTGGTGATTTGGGACTTGTTTTAATTTTTTTAAACATAACTTTATTTATGCTTGCTAAAAGAAATGAATATAAAGTATATTAGTGGCTGTTGTGGAGTATATTTCACTAAAGTGAATTGTGTCTCCATAATGTGTAGCAATATAGTGATATACCTCTCTGATTTATAGGTTGCTAGGTTTTGAAAGCAGAAGAATACAGTTTGTGGTGATTGAGTGAACCAGTGTTTCCTTAAGTTACATAACACAAATTATCGCTTTGTATCTTTGTATTTGAATTGTAAAATAACATTGCTTAAGTATGCCCTGGTTTGGGATGGTAAGATGGTTCAAGGCATAAATGCACTTGCAACTAAGTATGATGATCTGAGTCCCATGCCTGGTTCCCTCGTGGTAGAAAAAGACAGCCAGCTTCCATAAGCTTTGATCTCCAACACAAGGTGTGACACGTGCACACAAAATAAAATAAAGAAAATGTAAAAAATTAGCCTTAGGGCTGGAGAGATGGCTCAGAGGTTAAGAGCAACGACTGCTCTTCCAGAGGTCACAAGTTTAATTCCCAGAAACCACATGGTGACTCACAACCATCCATAATGAGATCTGGTGCTCTCTTCTGGCCTGCAGGCACACATGCATACAGAACACTGTATATATAATAAATAAATAAATCTTTAAAAAATATATTTTAAAAAATTAGCCCCAAGCCCACTGGTGGTGGTACATGCCTTTAATCCCAACATTCATTGGGGTGGGGGGCAGAGGCAGGCGGATCTCTGTGAGTTCAAGGTCAACCTGGTCAAGAATGAGTTCCAGGACAGCTAAGGCTACACAGAGAAATCCTGTCTTGAAAAACAAACAAAAATAAGCCCTGCTCTCCTCCTTTCCTATAAATGAAATGCAGAGTGGCCACCTGGTCCTTAGTGTCCTTCACTAGAGTGCCATGTGTGCCTAAGCTGGAGTGAGCTGTGGCCATAGAGCAGCTCATTGATTACCAGCTCAGCAATCTGTGGCTACCCTAGTGTGGCCTGATGTCAGGTATTTTACCAAACGCCTACCTGGTTATAACATTTGTTTTCTTTAATGTATTAGGCAAGACTTCATGATAAGAAGTCACTTCTTTTGACTGGAGCACAGATAAGTACTAGAAAGCTCTGGCCACTATCAGTCTTGATTGAATCCAGAAGTAAACAAAGGAGCCAGAGTAATTGAGGAGGTAAAGAGGAAAAAAATGAAAAAAAAAATAGAAAAGATGACAGTAGCAAGCTCTTAGAAGACTGCTGCTTTACTGCTTTATGTGCCATTGTGGGTCAAAGTTTTGAAGTGCTTGTGCCTTTTATGTATTCATTTTCTTAGTTTAATGGAACAAATACATGGCTATCTACAGTTAGTATATAATTGGTGATGATTAAGATGAACATTTGTGTTGTCTTTGGTAATGTGTTACTCCGTGCTAAACTCTTGCTTAGGAGAATATTTGCATGCTACATACACATTGATACTTCTCACTGAATGGGTTGCCTTTAAAAACAATCCCCAAGAGAATCTACAAGCAAAGTTTCATTAATTGTTAAGAAATATTTTTCTCAAATAGAATTCTTAAAAATTAGACCATCTGCTCAGGATTCATTTCTGCTGAAAATGACTCATTATGATCTTATATATTCATTAGATTGCAGTGTGTCTTACCACCTTCTGGCTTGGGTTGTTGTATGTTCTGTCTTCTCCAGTACTATTGGACTTAAAAATTATTAAGAATAAGAATAGTTGATTTGCTCTTGGTGTGCCAGGTTGATTTAAGTAGATTTTGATGCTGTCTTACAGACATCAACTAGTCAGGCCATCTTCCGGCTCCAATCTGGCATCTGCCATCTCTTCCGAGAAACTTTAATTAACAAAGGTTTTGTGGAAATCCAAACTCCTAAAATTATCTCAGGTATGCTTCATAATGTTCCCTATAATTAAAAATAATTAATTTTCCTAGGTGTTACTTATGTTAAGTTTTTAAGCTGAATAATCCCAAGAGTTCTTTAAGGTTTAGTGCCATGAGACTGTTTATTTCAAGGTCAGTAATACCACCATCTACAGTGTTCCGTCTTCTTTCTTCAAGAGTCACTTTGTGGTAATGATGAGGAAATGACACAGTAGCAAAGACAGTATAATTCCTACAGTGTAAGTTAGACCACGGGTATTTTTATTGTGTAAATTTCCTTCAAACTTGGTACTTAGTTTAGTTTTATATAAACTGCATTGTAAAGCACCACTAACTACCTGTTGCTGTCATTCTTGCATGAGAAGCTTGTCTTGATGGTTTTACCCTTTTAGGGTTGCTGACATAACACTTAAAAGATGTTACAAATATTATTCTAGCTGGTCCTGCTGGCAAACACCTTTAATCCCAGTATTCTGGAGGGAGAGGCAGGTAGATATCTAAGTTTCAAGTTAGCCAGAGCTACATAATGAAAGCTTGTCTCAAAAAAAATTTTTTTTTCATTTTTTTCATTTCAGGGCCAGTGCACGATGGTTCAGTGGGTAAAGGGGCTTGCCACTGTCACCAAGGCTAGCAATGTGACTTCAGTCTCTCCGGAACACACAGTGGGGGGAGAGGAGGAGAGAACCAGCTTTCATGAGCTGTCCTCTGACCTTCAGACGCACTTCCCACAAGCGGGCATATACACTAAATCAATAGATGTCTTTAAAAACTATCACTCATGGCGCTGGGAAGATGGCTGAGTGGCTAAGAGCACTTGTTGCTCTGGAAGAGGGACCAGGTTCAGTTCCCAGCACCCCCACAGTAGCTAAGAACCATCTGGAACTCCAGTTCCAGGAGATCTAGTACCTTCTTCTGACCTCCTCTGGTACAAGTTATGTGTGTGATACACATACATACGTGCAGGCAAAACTATGCATAAGATGAAGTACATTTTTAAATGATTAGTAGTTAGTTGTAGATAAAAAATTACACATTACATTTTGTGACAATTAGAAAAATAATTAAAGTGCCGGGCATGGTAGCACACACACACCTTTAATCCCAGAGACAGAGGCAGGTAGATCTCTGAGTTCGAGGCCAGCCTGGTCTACAGAGCCAGTTCCAGAGCAGCCAGGGAAATGGAGAGAAACCCTGTCTCAGGAAAAAAAAAATGTGTTTGTTAGCTATTAGAAAAATAATTAAGACAGCAGCCTTACTTGATGAGACCCTGACTCTAAAAAAAGGGAAGGACTAAAAATGTCTTTTTCCCTTTTACTTATTCATTTAGTTCTTATAGCCTTAAAGTAATAAATATGAAATCAATTCAGAAAAGGGAACATTTACCTGCAACTCTTGATTTTCTAAGTTTTCTTTTTTCTCTAAGTGAACTATTTTTAAATTAGCAATTTCATGGATTAACATACACTGATTATAATACAATGTTTGTATTCCAGCTGCCAGTGAAGGAGGAGCCAATGTTTTTACAGTGTCATATTTTAAAAACAATGCTTACCTCGCTCAGTCCCCCCAGCTGTATAAGCAGATGTGCATCTGTGCTGACTTTGAGAAGGTTTTCTGCATTGGACCAGGTGAGACATTGTTATCTATATGTTTACTAATTGTGTAATTATGTGGAGTTAAATAGTTGTATTGAGTCCACTAATTGTAGAGTGGTTATGATATTAGAAACTAGAGTTTAGATACTTTGAAAACTTAAGTCCTTTTATGTGCTGATTATACAAACACTAGAACTTAAGAGCTGGGGATGTGGCTGGCAGAGTGGTAGGTAGGACATTTGTTAGTATATGCAAGGTTCTCAATTCAGTTCTCGATTTCTTCAAGGTAGAAATGACAACGTGTGTGTGTGTGTGTGTGTGTGTGTGTGTGTGTGTGTGTGTGTGTG
>CAJQZJ010033263.1:3852282-3895558 GCA_907164525.1 Lophiomys imhausi
TTAAAATGTTGATAATACTACTTTACATAATAAAACTTAAAATGTTGTATTAGTATTGTCTGACTGTGCTTCAATAATTTTGGCTAACGTTTCATTTTTCTCCCTACTTATAACCCTTTGACTAATGTAGGAAGGCAAACCTGGTGGCACAGGCAAGTAATCCCAAGTACACAGGAGCCAATCAGTTTACTCATTCAAAGTTTGCCTGATCTACAGAACAAATTCTGGGCCAGCCTGAGAAGCTTAGAGAGACATTGCCTCAAAATGAATGAAAAGGAGATCTGGAAAGATGGCTCAGTGGATAAGACTGCATGCTGTTTTTACAGCAGAACACATGCGGACAAACAGTCACACACAACAAATTAAAAAAAATCTTTTATACACACACACATACATATATATATGACTGCAGAGATGTCTCAGCCATTAAGAGCACTTGCTGTTTTTTCAGTGGATCTAGCTTTGGTTCCCAGTACACAGATAGTGGCTTACAAAAATCTGTAATTCCTCTTCTAGGAGATCCATAAGGCACTAGGCATTCATGTACTACACATACATACATGCAGGCAAAACAGTCATACATGTAAAATAAAAGTAAATAAAAATTTAAAAATATTTTATAACTAGGTGGTGGCACACACCTTTAATCCCTGCACTCAGGAAGCAGAAGGAGGTGAATTTCAGTGAGTTTGAGGCCAGCCTGGTCTATCTAGTGAGATCCAGGACAGCCACAGCTATGAAGAGAGACCTTATCTCAAAACAAAACAATCGTGTGTGTGTGTGTGTGTGTGTGTGTGTGTGTGTGTTGAATTAAAAGGGGCATGGAACCTAAAGCTCAGTGATAGAGCCTTATTTTATGTAAGACCCTAGTCTCAATCCCTAGTAATATAGAACAAAAAAGAGAATGTGTAAAGTTTTCCTTGTTTTGTTTTGCTTTGCTTTGTTTTTCTTGGCTTTCCTGGACTTACTGTGTAGACCAGGCTACCTTTGAACTCATAGAAATCCGCCTGCCTCTGCCTCCCTACTGGGATTAAAGGCGTGTGCCTCCACATCTGACTTTTGCCTGTGGCTTTTATTTGTAATGTTACTTTGATTTTCGAAAATCACCATGATGACAAGGGTAAAGAACATTCTAAATCACCCCAAAATACTTATATCCAATATACCATATTCTGTTACCTATAATCTAATTCTCCTTATAATTTAGGAATAAATTACACAGTAAAGATAGAAAGAAAATTGCCATCAATATATATTTCATTCAGCGGTTTCTGGTTAAAACTATTAAATCATCATGATAGTACATAGCAGATATGTGGACGAGAAAGATGATGGTTGTCCTTTTTTTTGTTTTGTTTTGTTTTTTGAGACAGGGTTTCTTTGTTTATCCTTGGCTGTCCTGGACTCACTTTGTAGACCTGGCTGGCCTTGAACTCATAGAGATCCACCTGCCTCTGCCTCCCAAGTGTTGGGATTAAAGTTGTGGACTACCACGCCCGGCTGTCTTTTTTTTTTTTAATGCTCTTATTTTTTTTATCCAAAAAACAAAAAACTTCACTCTAATCCTACTATTTATTAAAGAAAAAATAATATTTTCAGCATGCCTTTTATTGCTAAAAGAAACCATTTATTAGTTCAAGCAATATATTTTTTGAGTACTTTGGGAATTGCTCTTAAGTAACAGACAGTAAAGAAGGTACTTCTCACCCTCATTTTGCCTTTAAAGACGAGTATACCGGTTGTCATATTACAAACCTTTGTGGAGTAATGAAAAGTGAGACTATTTAATAGCAAGACCCTCTAGTGCTGGCCAACTGGATTTTATTTTACATAATTAGTAAAGTGTTTCCCTCCTGTTTCTGGATCAATGGAATACTAAACTCTTCCTCGTTTTAAAGCTGGAGCAGTGTGTTTGTATGTGCACTAAGTAGATGGGGAAGGTGCGCCTATAGGTAGCTTCCTGAAATGCTTGTCTTAAAAAAGAAGCAGGGTGGGCCGGGCGGTGGTGGCGCACGCCTTTAATCCCAGCACTTGGGAGGCAGAGGCAGGCGGATCACTGTGAGTTCGAGGCCAGCCTGGTCTACAAAGTGAGTCCAGGACAGCCAAGGATACACAGAGAAACCCTGTCTCGAAAAACCAAAAAAAAAAAAAAAAAGAAGCAGGGTGGACAGCCGACAGTGTGTTTGGATCAAAGTTTATTATCCTTTGAGAACCTCAAATAGAAAGGCACCTTACCAAAATAAAAAGTATTTTAAGTTGTTACTTGGTGGGATGGGGACTGGAGAGGTGGCTCAGGACTTAGGAGCTCTGACTGCCCTCCAGAAATGTTGAGTTTAGTTCTCTGCACTCATACCAGGCTGCTTCACAACTGCCTGTGTGACTCCAGCTCTAAGGGATCCCACACACACGCGCACACACACAAAGACATCTTAAAAATAAGAGTTTCTGTTTCACCTTCAAACACTACTTTCATGTTTCTTTTTCAGTACACCAAATGAAAAACTTTTGGGTCGTTTGGTGAAGGAAAAGGTAGGATTCATACATGTGTTGTTGTTTTAATCACAAATGTACCCTAAGAAGAGAGAGCAGTAGCAGAATAGTCTACATCTTCCTACAGTAATACGTTTCCAGAGTTAGTAAAGAGAACTATACTTTTGTTCTTAGAAAAAGAAAAAAAAAAAGTTCAGGCAGATTCTGATTCCTACCAACCATTTTAATGCACTGTGTGACAATTATGTAGTCACACTGAAGTGCCACTAAAGGACACTTCAGATTTTTAAATTAGTGAGGACGGGCCTCTGAGCTATAAAAGGGCTTACCTGTGTACTCTTGCTCTTATTTCTAAAACTAAAACCAAATGAGATAAAAGCTTATCTTAGTTGTGTTCTTTTTTAAAAGGACAATAATAATTTAATGAAGTTTAGAAAGCTCTTGAGCTCCTCCTGCTGGCGACACTTGACATAGTTAAGCTTATGGAGATGAGCTTTATCTGAGATCTGCAGTGGTAGCAGCAGGTGCTGAGTATGATGTGTCTGCACTTTGTGGATGCACTGATCTTAACAAAAGGGTATGTAGTCAGGGAAGAGCTGAAATGCAGTTGCTTTTTATTTAACTAAGCCTCAGAGGTGGTAAAAAAAAAACATTGTTTCCATTTGAAGAGCATTACCCAATTTTATTTAGCTATGTAAACAAAAAGCTAATTATTAGGAAAATAATTCAGGGTTTTATAGTAATATAATGATTAATATTATAAATTTTCCACAAAATATTACATAGATTTAACATAGTTTTTTTCTTTTTAATAGTATGATACAGACTTTTATGTTCTTGATAAATACCCATTGGCTGTAAGACCTTTCTATACCATGCCTGATCCAAGAAATCCTGTGAGTAATTTGATCTCAAATCACCTATTTGTGGGGAAGAAAGAGAACTTTATAGTAACACCATTTAAATGTTGTAGCAAATTACTCCTGAGGACTTTAGTTAAAATTCTAGGTCAGTTTTTCTAAAGATTTATTGAGGTAGGGCTGGCTATAAATTCTAAATAGTACTAGATACTCAGAGTTTAGTGAGAGTCTCATTGTTGACTTTGAACTGGGAATTTGGCTTTTTAATTTTACACTAAGGTGGTAAAAAAAATTGTGGGGGTTTCCTTTTTTATAATTTATTTTATATGCAAAGGTATGAGGGTGTCAGGTCTCCTGAAACTGGAGTTACAGACAGTTGTGTGCTCCCGTATGGGTGCTGGGAATTGAACCCAGGTCCTCTGGAAGAGCAGCCAATGCTCTTAACTGCTGAGCCATTTCTCCAGCCCATAAATTGTGTTTTCATTTGATAGATTTGAAGAAAATCAAAGGTTACATCATATTTTAGGAGGTAATAATCCAGATGTCATAGCTTTTTGCTTTGCATTAGTTCCCAACCCTTAGTATTCATAAACCATCTGGAGGACTTGGAGTTTTTTTTTTTTTTTCTTTCTTTTTTAAATACAAGTTCTAACCATATATCTCTAATTGGCCTGGAACTTACTATGTAGTCTATGCTGGCCTGGAACCAGAGATCTGCCTGCCTCTGCCTCTCCAAGGACACACCCCCAGGAACATTCTGGATGGCTTTTTGAAATGGATTGCTGAGCCCTACTCTTAGTGTTTCTAATCATGTTTTGGGCTGGGTTTAGAAGGCAGCATTTATAACAAGTTCCAGGTAATGCTGAAGCGATCTGGGAATCAGAGCCATTGTTTATTTGAAAATTAAAATTGGTAGCATCAACAAGTTAAGCATAGGTTAATTCAGTTTCAGTCTAACTTCCCTTAAAAGAGTTTTCATAAGTACACTAAACATCTATTGGTAATTTGTATTCAGAACTGTCCAAAATTAGTGTCTTTAAAAAAAAAACCTTTTCAGGCAATAAAGTGAAATAAAAAACAGCACCACTGCTTTAGATAAAATGTTCTGATTATTGAGAGGTGTGGTAGAAAAAGAGCAGAATTCTGAATAAAGAAAACAAAAACTATTCTTCCCTTAGTAGTTCTGCCATAAAGAGAAAATTATGTTGGGGGGGTTGTCATTAGCTTGGGAAAGGTAACATAGTTTTTTTCTCCCCACATGTTTATCATGGGGAAAATATGATATAGTCCTTGAAGTTCTTGATAGTGGTTCACTCATTTTTCTTCTGCAGAAACAGTCCAACTCTTATGATATGTTCATGAGAGGAGAAGAAATATTGTCTGGAGCACAAAGGATACATGATCCTCAGTTGCTAACAGAGAGAGCTTTACACCATGGAATTGGTAAGTAATTTAAAATATTTGAGCAGTGTATATTGTAAAAATAATGCATTTTAAGCATTTTAAAGGTATCTCATAAGTCTTTTCCTCCCAGAAAATCTTCATTTTAGTAATAGTTTTTTTTTACATAATAAGATGATAAATTATGTTTTCTTTTTATAGATTTGGAGAAAATCAAAGCTTACATTGATTCCTTCCGCTTTGGAGCCCCTCCTCATGCTGGTGGAGGCATTGGTAATAGTGCTATTGCTTATAGATAATTTTGTAAACTCAAGTGAAAAAAAATTTAAAGGCTATAAAAGGAGCCTTGAGAGATGGCTCAGTGGTTAGGAGAACTTGCTGCCCTTGCAGAGGACCTGAGTTCAGTTCCCAGCACCCACATAGCAGCTCACCATTTATGACTCCAGTTTCAGGGAACTTGATCCCTTCTTCTGGCCTCAGCAGGCTCCTGCATACATAGTAGTGCATATAAACTCACATGTGTTCACACACACATAAATAAAAATATCTATTTTTAAAGCCATAGAACAGTGCCCCCCCCCCGTGAGTAGAACAGAATTGATAGTTACATGTCAAAGAATACAGTTAAACCCTTACCTAATTCCATTTAAAAACAAAAACCCAAAATGGATCCAAGACCTAAATAAGAAGCCTAACATTATAAAACTCTTAGAAGAAAACAGGGCAAAAACATCAGGACATTGGATTGGCCATGGTTTCTTAGATGCAGCACCTATGGCACACACAGCAAAGTAATTAATTAATAGCCAAGTTGAACTTAGGGAAAAATTTAAATTTGTACATAAAAAAATAGTTATCGCCGGGCGGTGGTGGCGCACGCCTTTAATCCCAGCACTTGGGAGGCAGAGGCAGGCGGATCACTGTGAGTTCGAGGCCAGCCTGGTCTACAAAGTGAGTCCAGGACAGCCAAGGATACACAGAGAAACCCTGTCTCGAAAAACCAAAAAAAAAAAAAAATAGTTATCGCCCAACAGTGGTGGCACACGCCCTTAATCCCAGCACTTGGGAGGCAGAGGCAGACAGATCTCTGAGTTCAAGGCCAGCCTGGCGTACAGAGAAACCCTGTCTCAAAAAAAAACAAAAACAAAAAAATTCCAAAAAAATAGTCATCTGCCTAGCATGTACAAGGCTAGGTTTGACTCCCACCACTTAAAAGGGAGAAAAGGCAGTTAAAGTATATAGCTCAATGCTTGCCTTGTCTGCACTGTCCCTGGATTTGATCCCCACTTCTAACTTTGGGGGAAGGGAACAAACTGGGAAAGAAAGCAAAGGAGGCTGGAGCGATGGCTGAGCTTGAGAGTACTTGCTACTCTTTCAGACAACTGGAGCTGAGTTCCTAGCACTCACTTCAGGAGCTTACAATCACCCAAAACTTCAGTTTCAAGTTATCTTATCCCTCTGCAGACACCTGAACACATCTTCATAAACACAGACATGTAATGATATAAACAAATAATCTTCTAAAGCTAAGAGTGAAAAGGCTGCCCGCATAATAACAACAAATATTTACAGGATATATATTTGATAAGAGGTGAATATCCAGAACAAAAAACTCAAGGTCAAAATGGGCAAAGGGCCTGAACAGAAATTTCTTCAAAAGAGCATGCAAATGGTTAGTCAGCAGCACCAGTGATTGGCAAGGTGTGCCTGCCTTCACACTGCGAGGATTGCTGCTGCCTTAAGCTGTAGTAACAATCACCAGAGGAAGTGTGGAGGATCTGTGTGCCTACTGTGGAAAACAGGATTTTAGTTCCTCAACAAGATAAGGATTCCTTTACCATAGGATCCAACAGTCTACGTCTATGTGTATTCTAAAGAAAGAATTACTATATGATCTAGCATCCAGTTCTGTGTATGTGCCCAAAAGGATTTGAAATGGCACATAAAAGAAATATTTATGCAGGCTGGAGAGATGTCTCAGCGGTTAAGAGCACTGGTTGTTCTTCCAGAGGTCCTGAGTTCAATTCCCAGCAATCACATGGTGGCTCACAATCATCCACAATGTGATCTGATGCCCTCTTGTGGTTGCAGGCTCTACTTGCAGATAGAGCCCTCATAAATAAATAACTAAGAAATACTTATGCATGTATCTTCACAGTGATATTTTTCACAATGGCTGAGACATGGATGCAGCCAAGTATTCATCATAGAGAAATGGGCCAGCAGATTGTGGTTTTGGTTAAGGGTCCCTGCCTGGACTTTACAACCAAGAATCCTTGAGTGGTGCCTGATGCTCCCAAAACTTCAGATTTTAGAATATTTTGGGTTTCTGAAATAAGATGTTCAACCTATATGGCCAGTCAGTCTTAAAAAGAAAGAAACTTTGATGTATGCTACAGCATAGATGAACTGTGAAGAAATAAATGAATAAGTAAACCTGCAAAAGGGAAATTCTGTAGGATTCTACTTTGCTGATATCTCAGAGTGGTTAGGTTCAGGAGCAGAAAATAGATTATAAACGTCTGGGTAGAGGGGAGGAAAGAATACTTAACAGATATAGTTTCAGTTTTATAAAATAAAACTTTATGTTCCACAAACAAGCTATTAGAACTGGGAAATGAGAGGGTTTTCAAAAAGAGGATTAACTGTCATTTTCTTGTCTACAGGGTTGGAAAGGGTGACGATGCTGTTTTTAGGATTACATAATGTACGTCAGACCTCAATGTTCCCTCGCGATCCCAAACGACTCACGCCTTAAAGCCACACTTTCTGTGCTTCCGTAGCCTCTGTTGATCAGGTCATGCCCAGGGTACTTAAGATATGTAGTAGAATAAATGTCTTACTAACAGGCTATGAGTATTTTTTAAGTAGTTCAGTACAAAAAACATTTTGGAACTTCAGATATGCTTCAATAGGAAATGCTTGAACATTTTAATGAGAAATTTCTATGGTTGAAATTCATAGTCTCTCACTATAGGAAATGTTAAGAATTTAAACAGTTTAATGTATTTTTTTTCTTTTCTATTTTATGATGGCCACATTACTAATGTCCTAAATTTTCAATATTTAAACTTTTAACTCTTGGAGAAATTACCAAGATTTTAATGTATGTAAAATTGGTATGTCACAGAAAATTAAAGTGTGAGTTCTTAAAAGTTACCTTCAGAAATCATGTGAAGCAGCTAAGAACATTGGCTAGAAACAGGAACACTAAAACATTGTTACAAATCCTGAGGCTAAAATTCAATAAAAACTTAAAGCTAATAATAGTTTTGTGTGACTTTATAGAAATCTGATTTTATAACTGGTTGTTGGCATATATACATTGAGAAAATAAAAAGTAAACTGGCCTTCTATAAATATTAGACATGAAGAGTGATACAGAGCCGAAGACACATGGCAGCATGTGACTGTGATCCCAGCACCAGGGATGTGGGAATAAGAGGGCCAGCAGTTCAGATTATCCTCTGCTACATGAGATCCTGTCTCAAAAGAAAAGTGAGCATGTGGGAGAATCTATATATTGGTGCCACTGAGAAAGAACTCACCACAAGGAAGCACGGGCAGAAGCATTCATCGGTGTGTCGTGGTCATTGCATACCAGACACAACTGATTGAGAACAACTAGGTGGTGGGCTGGGGGCTGCGACTTACCCTGAGATGCGCTAACTGCAATGACTTGTCTGCCAAGAGCAGGAGTTGACACTGTGCTTAAACTGTTTAAACGGTTTGGGGTTTTTTGTTTGTTTGGTTGGTTTGTTTTTTGAAACGGGTTTCTCTGTGTATCCTTGGCTGTACTGGACTCACTTTGTAGAGTATGTGTGTCTTTCTGTCTGTCTGTCTGTCTGTCTATCAGGAGGTAGAGGTAGGTGGATAGATCTCTGAGTTCAAGGCCAGCCTGGTCTACAAAGCGAGTCCAGGAGTCCAGGATAGCCAAGGCTGCACAAAGAAACCCTGTCTCAGACGACCAAATAAAAAATAAATAAATGCACAGATATGTATGAATATATGCATCGGCTGCATAAGTATCTATAGGTATATATGCATATATGTATTTATGTATGCTCGGAGGCTAAAGACAACTTTGGGTGGTGTTGCTTGTTTTGACATAAAGTCTTTTGCTGAACCTGGAGCTTACAAAATTGACTAACCAGTGAGAACCAGGGATCTGCCTGTTTTTGCCTCCCTGTTCCTGGGATTATAGGCACACACTACCACGTCCAGCTTTTTTTGCATGGGTTATCAAGATCAAAGTCAGATCTTTACTATGCTTACAAGCAAGCCCTTTACCAGCTGAGCCATCTATCCAGGTCAGAATAGAGATTCTTGAAGACACCTTGCCCACTGTGACTCAGAACCTTAGTTTTTCGCTCTTCATTCTTATTTCTCATCTTCCCCATCTATGGGGCCAAGAAACTACCCGAGCATTTTGCCCAAGATCCCTTTGTCTGCTGGTCCACCTCACTTCGGAGCACTGTGCCATTTCCCCGAGAAGATGAATCAGAGTCAGCACTTTAGACCTCTGCTTTTAAACATTGCAGGAGGTCTGTTATGAGTTCAGGAATAGCCACACACTGACCATTCGAACACCAAGCTCAGACTGATGGAAGTTTATTGAACGCTGAACCAAGACTGACCAGTTAGGGACCTACTCTGGATTTGGGAAACAAAACTAGGACCCCGAGCTGTTCTCAGAGTGAGTTTTTAAAGGGAAAAATAACTAAGCAGAAAGAATCAATTCTATCGCAGGTGTATTGTGTCTAACCAAGCAAGGAAAATCAATTCTATTCCAGGTGCATTGTGCCTAAGCAGCTAGACAAAGCATTTTGAGCTGATTGGCTGAGAGTTAGGGTAGGAGAAACTTGGGGGTTTTCAAGTTGCCCACCGTTCTGGGAGAAAGGAAATACACATCATTAATTCAAGCAACACATTTAACAAAAGCTATTCTTCTGTCAGGCCACAGAGCCTGAGAACTTGAACTTAGTTTCACTGTATGATTAAGATAGAGGCTAAAGGAAAGATGTCTGCAGGTTTACTAAAAACTAAAGTAGGTCCCAACAAGTCACTAAAGGCTTTACTCTTTCACTCCAGTCATAGTCGGCTGCTGACGGCTCTCTCCCTGCTTAGCTACCTTCTGACATTGACCCTATTAACATACCGCACCCACCACCCAGAATCTGTATCCAACCTGCAACCCACAGGCTGTTTTGTATCCCAGAATAGCTATGAATGTGGCCCAACATGTTTGTAGATGATATCGTAGTAGAAACATCAAAAAAATTAGGACACCCCTGCTTTGTTAAAAGAGTAGTAATATGGGGCTGGAGAGATGGCTCAGCGGTTAAGAGCACTGCCTAGTGCTCTTCCAAAGGTCCTGAGTTCAATTCCCAGCAACCACATGGTGGCTCACAACCATCCACAATGTGATCTGGTGCCCTCTTCTGGAATGCAGGTGTACATGCAGACAGAGCACACATATGCATAAAATAAATAAAATAAATCTTTAGCAGGGCGGTGGTGGCACACGCCTTTAATCCCAGCACTTGGGAGGCAGAGGCAGGCGGATCTCTGTGAGTTTGAGGCCAGCCTGGTCTACAAAGCGAGTCCAGGACAGCCAGAGCTGTTACACAGAGAAACCCTGTCTCGAAAAACAAAAAAAAAAAAAAAAAAAAAGAGTAGTAATGTGACTTTTGAAGTTTGGTCAGAGGACCATCTTGAAGATACTATTGTATATGGAGGGGGCACCACATAACTTAGCAAGCAATTTAGAATATATAGTCACCATTAAGTAGACTGCAGGGGTCCAGGATACACAAGTGGAAGCAGTAGCTCTGCTTACCAGCTCTTGCAATAAGTGATTCAATAATTTTGTTCATCCTTCCTATTGCTAGAGTCTGCGGATCTGCATGTCTATATTCCCAAAGAGTTCACACTTCATAGGAGACACAGGAAGAGCCCCCAGAAATGGGAAGGTACTGTTCTGCTCTGCCATTTTAGACCCCTCATACAGAAACAGGCAAAGGTTTAAGGCTACAACACAATCGGTAGAGTGCTTGTGTGAAGCTGTGGTCTTGATTCCCAGCACTGTATAAATGAAGTGTGGCGCTGTATGCCTGTATCCCTAACATTTAGGGATAAAGCAGAAAGATCAGAAGTTCAAGACTGTCCTCAGCTACAAAGGTCAGCCTGAGCTACAAGAGACTGGCTCAAACCCAGAGCATTAAAATGTTTTTCCTCTGATTAGCCAGGTCTGGTGATTACATTTTTGTATATAATTAGTCTTAACACTAGGAAGGCTGAGGCAGTGCAGTAGCATGTAAAGTTTGATTCCAGCCAGGACTGCAAGATTCTATCTTAAAAGAGAAGAAAAATAGCCTTATTGTCTCAATCATTACGAAAAAAAAATCAATATTTAAATTAAACTTGAAAAAAATATACTGCATGAAAGCCGAATGTGGTGATGCAAGCTTTTAATCCCAACACTCAGGCAGACACAGGTGGATCTATGAGTTCGAAGCCAACCTCGAAAAACAAACAAGCAAACAAACAAACAAAAAAAAACAAGCCGGGCGTGGTGGCGCACGCCTTTAATCCCAGCACTCGGGAGGCAGAGGTAGGCGGATCTCTGTGAGTTCGAGGCCAGCCTGGTCTACAAAGTGAGTCCAGGACAGCCAGAAATACACAGAGAAACCCTGTCTCGAAAAACCAAAAAAAAAAAAAACAAAAAAAAACAAACCCACCTTTACAATAATATATATAACCATTAAAATAATTCAGAAAGGGACTGAAAAGATAGCTCAGTGTTTATGAGTCTGTACTACTGTTAGACAGGACTAGAATTTGATTTCCAGCACCCATGTTTGGCAACTCAAAATTACCTATAATTCAAGCTTCAGGGCATCTGCTCTCCATGGCAGCTGCATTCAAGTGCACTTACTCCTAGCATGGCCACATGTACATTATTAAAAATAAGCCCCCCCCAATGCATCTCTTTGAACACAGTATTCGAGCTGGTGCCTACTTAGAGCCTTTACTAGTACTGACTAGCATTTCATGTGCTAGAAGGTACACTGCTCACTACCAGAGGAGAAAGGCAACCACCAACCCAGCTACAGACCCTATGATCTACAATGGTTCCCTGCCTGCATGCATGCCAGTGCAATAGTGGCACAAACATTCTGGGAGTCACCAACTACTGATTGCATTTAAGGCCCACTCCACAACATGGAACCCATGCCTGATTCCATGCACATAGGAATGCAGAGTCCTTGACAGCATGCTCAGAGCCTACATAGGTTCAAGCCAACAGAGTCCCAGTGCTTAGAGCTGGAAATAGACATGAGCACCCATCCCCAGCCAGGAAGCTGTCTCCTATTGACATCCAGTGGCAAGGGAGAAAATTAGATTTCTCCAGTAGAATCTCGTTAGATACATATTGTTTGTTTTTCAAGACAGGGTTTCTCTATATCTGGCTGTCCTGGACTCACTCTGTAGACCAGGCTGGCCTTGAACTCACAGAGATCCTTCTGCCTCTGCCTCCCGAGTGCTGGGATTAAAGGCGTGCATTGGCCTCATTGGATATATTAACAAATTGAGCTCAATGGTATTTTTGTAGACTTTCTATCTCATATTATATTATCTGGGCTTTATCGGGGCTGGAGAGGTGGCTCAGAGGTTAAGAGCACTGGCTGTTCTTCCAGAGGTCCTGAGTTCAATTCCCAGCAACCACATGGTGGCTCACAGCCATCTACAAGAGATCATTTGCCTGGGCATATATGTAGAGCAAATACTGTATACATAATAAATAAATAAATGTTAAAAAATATTATCTGGGCTTTTTTTCCCCATCTTACTGGTGTTTTGCTTGTACATTATGGTTTCCAGTTTTGTGTTTTTATGGGGCTTGTGTGTGTGTTTCTTGTGTGCCTGGAGAGGTGTGTTATGGGTGTTTGGTTTTGTTTTGTGTGTGTGTGGTTTGGTTTTGGGGTTTTTTGTTTTTGTTTTTTTTTTTTTTCAAGACAGGGTGTGTAGCTCTGGCTGTCCTGGAACTCAATTTGTAGACCAGGCTGGCCTCAAACTCAGATCTTCCTACCTTTGCCTCCCAAGGGCTAGAATTACTACCATAATTGGCTTATGTGTGTTTTGGGCTTTGTTTGTTTTGGCCTGTTCCTTTTCTAAAGAGAAAGAAAGAAAGGACATGGAGTTGGCTAGGTGGGAAGAATCTGGAGGGAGCTGTCTAAAAATTTTTTTCAATAGAATAATTTTTTTAAAGTAATATCAGCTGGGCGTGGTAGTGAATGACTGTAATCCCAGCACTTGGGAGGCAGAGGCGAGTAGATCTCTGTTGTGGAGCCTGACTGAATCCATCTTCAAAAAAAGATTCCATTTTGTATTAACTTTGACTCAGAGCTGACCTCCAGTTCCAGAACAACAAAATGTACCCAACCTTGTATTCCAGGGGTGTTCCCTCATCATCACCAGACAGGTCACTCTGAGAAAGCAACCAAAAAGTCTAAACAAACTTTCTGATGGTCAAGCTGACTGCAGCTGGCTAGTCAGTAACAACAAGCCAATCAGAAATGGACATGACTAGCTACCCAAATGTCATCCAATCATATGGTAAAGAACCTGCTTCTTTGTCTGAGTGTATATAAACTCTGTACTGTTGGGTCTGGGGGCTCTCAACTCGAACTGCTGTGTCAGTGAGTGTTGAGAGTCCATGCTCTGAGCATGAATAAAAAACCTTCATGTATTTACATCGGAGTTGGCTCCTGAGTGGTCTTTGGGGTCTCGAGAACCAGGCAGAACACTGTGAGTTTGAGGCTAAGCCTGGTCTATAAAATTTGTCCAGGACAGCCAGGGGCTCTGTTACACAGAGAAAACCCTGTCTCAAAAAACAAACAAAAAAAGTAATGATTCCATTTCTTTACCCTGCTATTCATGTCTCTAGTGGTTTCTGTGGGTATTCTATGTTGTATCCTCACACAGATGAGAGAAAACATATGGAAATAGCAAAAATGAAGTGGGAATAAACACTAAGAATGGGTAAGCCCTACGAACCATACTATTTATTTATTTACCAAAAATTACATGAGTCCATATAGTACATGTGTATGTATATACCATATATAGTTTAAATCATGTCATCCCACTGGGTTGACTATGGTTCCCCCACAAGCCATAGACTATATAAACAAACCCCAGTATCAGGCATGAGAAACTGCCTTCTGAGTTTTTGGTCAAGAGGGGTAAGGGTCTCCCAAAACAATATAGGCTATTGCTGTTTCCCTTTGTTGCCTCCCAGGGGTTGGAGATAAGACCGTATTGCTGAAGACAGTCTGGGCAAAGAACTTGAAGGATCCAAGCTGAATTGGACCCAAAAGTCTCCCTGGGGACTAGCTTTCATAGAACCAGAAAGTGCTATGCAGGCCTAGGGAGGGAAGCATCCAATATTCCTACTCTGCTGGGATGCTTTTGAACCACAATCATGACCAGCACAGCAAGATACCGCTATAAGTTCAATAGTAGCACTCAACTTATCAGTGACAAACAACTATAAATGGGACATTAATGCCAGTTCAACAGGAGGAAGATCATGCCTGGTACTGGAAACCTAGAGAACTACCTGCGACTAGTGAGGTATAGATCTTAGGCGAGAACTTACTACCACCACTTCTAAGCCAGCATAATTCCTAACCATCTGTAGGAAATACAGTTGAGTAGGATTATTAATTGCTTTTCTCCCTTGGTGGCTTGCATAGCATCTTTTAGATCTGGTAAGAGTTGTCAGGGAGGAGACTTCCAGGTCTTCTAGCTTGACTTGTCCAAGTCCTGTGTGTGGTGTCTTCAGCAGTAAGGTTTTACTTTCAAGGTCTGGGAGGCAGCCAAGGACAATAACTGTATTTTGGGGGAGTCTTTTGGACTCCCCTGACCAATAACTCAAAGGAAATATTTTCATGCCTAGGACTAGAATTTTTATTAGTCTATAGCTCTTGAAGGGAGCATCATCACCCCATGTGGAGTAACTTCATAAACATTATTTTCATATGTATACATGTTATAATTTTTCAGCCATCCTTAGTGTTCTTTATCTCTCCCTCTTCCTCTACCTTGTCTTCCCTGTCCCTCTCAAAGCAAAGCCCTTCCCCATTTTAACTGTCTTCCCTTTTATAGCACCTGTGATCTACTATACTCCTTTCTAAAAGCAAGGGAGTGAGTGGTGCATGCCTTTAACCCCAGCACTTGGGAGGCAGAGGTATGTGGATCTCTGAGTTCAAGGCCAGCCTGGTCTACAAATCAGGTTCCAGGACAGTCACTGCTACACAGAGAAACCTTGTCTCAGATAGATGATGGATGGATGGGTGTAGGTAGAAGGCCCACTCTAAATCTGGGCCACACCTCCTGGTGACAGCTTACATAAAATGACACAGAAGAAGAAAGCCTTTTGTTTTTTGCATGTTTGACCTCACTCCCACTGGCAAATTCATTTATCCTGCTGCTGAGGCATTACTTAATGGTATTAGAACCTGTTTCTTCAGGATTCCAACATATAACAAAGACCAGCTGAGACATCCAGCCTTGTAGACTGAACATCTATTGAATTTCTGACCTGTATGATATGCTACTCTTAATAAATTTGTGTGTGTGTCTATCAGTTTTGTTCCTCTAGAAAACCCCAGTATACTCACAATTTAAAGGCCACATTTGGAGTTGAAGGATTGAGGAATTTGAGCTTCAAGTCTTCAATATCTTTGAGTAAGATACCTTAATTGCAGCTCTCTATAGTTCTATGGTATATACCCTTTTCCTTTTTTCCCCCCCTTTTGGTTTTTTTTGAGACAGAGTTTCTCTGTGTAACAGCCCTGGCAGTCCTGGATCTCCCTCTGTAGACCAAGCTGGCCTCGAACTCACAAGAGATCCACCTGTCTCACAAATGCTGAGGTTAAAGGCATGCACCACCATGCCCAGCAGTTTATACCTTAGTAGTATTAAAATATTAAATTTACCCTGCCTAGCATTAATTTTTAACACCCTATAAGCCTCAACAAAGTGATTTATTTATTTATTTATTTATTTTGGTCCAAGTTTACTGTGTCCTCGAAGCCCAGGGAAAAAAAAGTGCTGGTGAACATAACTTCAAGTTACCATCCCCAAAGTATCCAAGCCAAGGAAGGAATGGCAGTGTGGCTCATTTAGTAGTAAGGTAGCCCCTTTCAGCTCTGAGATAGCTCTGTATGCAGTCCCAGCACCACATGAACCCAGAATTAAAGGCCAGCCTGGGCCATGTGAGACTGTCTCGGTAAAAATCAAGATGTCAAACGTCTTGGAGATTTCACTCTGTCAGCAAGATCTGCAAACTATGCCACCTCCTTCAGCGGAGTTTATCTATCTCTGACTTGTTAAAAAGTGTTTGTGTATGCACATGCGCGTGCTGGTGTTCACAGAAGTCAGCAGAGGTACCAACCCCCTGGAGCTGGAGCTAGATGCACAGTCTGATGTAGGTGTTAAGAAGCCATCTTGGGTCGCCCAGAATGAGTTCTCTGAGGCGTCCCCCACCTAATTTTTAAGGGTTCTCTCCTGTGGCTTGTTCACAGCTTATTTCTTCCAACTAGCCAGTTCAGAGTTGGTTTAACTGAGAGAGTCCCTTTCTTTTTTGTTTGTCTGTCTTTCGAGACAGGGCTCCTCTATGTATCTATCCATGCACTGTCCCCACTCACTTTGTAGACTAGGCTGGCCTTGAACTCGCCGATATCCGCTTGCCTCTGCCTGCGCCACCCAGTGTTGGGATTAAAGGAGTGCCCATCATGCCCAGCGAGAGATTCCCTTTCATAGTGCCTCATTATTTCCCAGTACCAGGGAAACGATCCGAAAAACAAAAACAGGAAAAGAGTTATAAGTATGTTACTCCTTCTTTGGGGTTCCTTCCAAACTCTTTGAAGTTATTTTCTCACTTTATAAATCTACATACTCTGGGGGGGGGAAAGGGAGGGAGGTGGGGGAGAAGAAAGGAAGAAAGAGAAAAGTGAAAAATCCATTATGTAGATCCAAACAACCTAAACTCCAGAAGACAAAATAACCTGAGGGTGAGTGCGCATGCGCAAAACCTTCTCTGCGTCTTCATTTGGCGCGAAATTCTCGTGCGGTGGGCGGGGCCCTGGGTGGAGCCGCCATTGATTGGACCGGTTTGGCGCGAAGTAGCCCAGGCCCTGCTTCATGATTGGCTGGTGAAGAGCGGGGCTGGGCGGAGGCGCGCGCAAAGCGGCAGCGCGGAAGGAGCTACGCGTGGAAACTGCGGCTGGGAGGGCCTTCCTCAGCTGCGGACTCCTCCTCGGTGGTCTTTTGTCAGTGGTGCGCACTGTCAGCGCTGCCATGGATCTCGCAACGGCCGCGGACCCCGGCGCCGGAAGCCAGCACCCGGAGGTGCGCGACGAGGTGGCCGAGAAATGCCAGAAGCTGTTCCTAGATTTCCTGGAAGAGTGAGTGGCCTCCGGGGGCTAGCGGACCTGCGGGGCCTGGGGTCGCGTGTGCCGGGGAGGAATGGGGCCCGGCCAGGCCTGAATCCAAAGCCTCACCGAGACCTTCCCCACCGCAGCGCTTCCTTGGGCCATACTTTGCCTCTTCCTGTTTGCTTTTCCGAGACAGGATCTTCTCGGACTCGCCGTGTAGCCAAAGATGATTCTGAACTTGTGGTCCTCCTGCCTCCACTCGGCTAGTGCCGGATGTGCGTCGCCATGCTCGGTTGACGCGATGCTGGGAGTGAACCCCAGCCCTGCTCTTCTATTTCAGTCCTTACATCAGGCCCCAGTGAGGCCGGGGTTTGAGGGGGACCCCTTACCTCATGGGTGGGGTTGAGCACCCAGCCAGGAACTGGGAGCTCGTGGAGCTTGCGGTGCTGCGAGCCTGAGCCACCCTGTGTTGGAGAAAGTTCTAGCAGGGACCTGTGACTTGATGACTGCTCTGTGGGGCGAGTTCTGTTTTGAAAGAGTTGTGGACATCAGCCTCCCTCATCTCTGTCCTTCCTTGCCATCCTATGACCACATAGCTTCCTCCCCTAGCAGCCACAGGCTCCCTACTCCTCTGCTTCCAACATGGAGTACAAACACCTTGGCATGGCTTACGAAATTCTTTTACATTTTAAAGGTTTGTGTCAGCATATGCATGGCATGTATTGCCTATCCATTCATCTTCATTTTGGCTCCTTGGATAATACCGCTATTATTATTATTATTAAATATAGTAGAATTTCCTGAGAAATACTAAAACTATAGGCCGGGCAGTGGTGGCACGCCTTTAATAGGAGTGCTTGAGAGACAGGCAGATCTCTGACTCACATTTTGAGTTCAGATCCTGGGACCCATGTGGAAGGAGAAAACTTCCACAAATGTTTTGGTTTGGTTTGGCTCTTTTGTTTTGTTTGTTTATTTTTTTTTGTGTGTGTGTGTTTTATGCAGAGGCAAGAAAAAGGTGACAGAGCCCCTAGAGCTAGAGTTAACAGTGGTTTTGAGCTTCCTGATACGGGTGTTGAGAACTGAACTCAGGTCCTCTGGAAGAGCAGCAAACACTCTTAACAGCTGAGCCATCTCTCTAGTCCCTACAAGTTGTCCTTTCACCTCCACATGTGAGCAACAGTATACACACAAACATAAGTAAATAAGTGTGTGGGGGCTGAGGTGGCACAGATGGATCTCAGAGTTCAAGGCCAGCCTGGTCTACAGAACAAGTTCCAGGACAGCCAGAAGACTACACAGTGAAACCCTGTCTTATGAAAACAAAAATTAAATGTAAGAAACTGAGATTAGAGTTCAAAGACTGAATTTTCCAAATACTCTAAGCATTGTACAGTTCAAATAATGTAAATACTGGGTGTGGACCTCTCTGATCCTAAAGCTGATGCCCAGTAGCCAATATACTAAGCTACCTAGTTTCTAAATTCCTTTTCTACTGCCTAGTTACTCTGTTTAATGTGACTTAAATATGTATCTGCAGATTCCAGGGTAGTGATGGAGAAATTAAATACTTGCAGTTTGCAGAGGAGCTAATTCGTCCTGAGAGAAACACACTGGTTGTGAGTTTTGCAGACCTGGAACAATTTAACCAACAACTTTCTACCACCATTCAGGAAGAGTTCTATAGGTAAGAGTGTATTCATTTTTTCTTTGAACAGACAGGAAACCTGAGAAGCCAACTTCTTGCTCTGGATGTGTTCCCTGTAAGGAAGAAGGCCAGCTATGGCAATGACTTCCTTCCAAGGAGAGGCCCCTTGGTATAAGTGGTCCTATTAATGGTGGTCTAACTTTAATTAACGTAGGCCTTTGTGGAGCCTGGGTTTCCTGATGTCAGATGTTAAGAAAAACAGTTGCTTCCTAGATACGTAGTTTTTCCAAGAAGAAAGCTGCTCACTTTGTGTCAGGCATTTATTTGTAATGCTTCCTCTTATTTGATCTTTACCTATCCCTTCTCAACCCTGAAATAGGTTCTTGGAATAACTGTCTAGTAATTCCTAGTTTTGCACCAAAGATGTATTTTTTTTAAGATGAGATTTCAGGTTGACCTTGAACTTATGGTTTCCTGAACAGCTGGAATTACAAGCACACACCACTTGTGCCATCTTAGGAGGTCTTTGTAGGAATAATGTTGTATTGGTTCTGTTAAAAGTTTTAATTATTTTCTGGTCATGGAAGTAATTATGTCTCTTAAATTTTTATCTTAAAGGGCAGTGTGCCATGATGCATGTGTGGAACTCATAAAAACTTACATGAACATTTCTGTTCTTCCTCCTTGTAGTTCCTGGAGATTGAACACAAATTCTCAACCTGGGTGACAGCACCTTTGTCCCCCTTTCCATCTTGCCAACCCATGTGTATCCATTCTTTTAAAAAAAATAGAGAAAAAAATCAAATTATCTGTATGCTTTTAACTTTACCACTCTTTGCAGGTCTGTTGAAACAAGCTTTCAAAAGCCTCTCGAGTCTTCAAGTACAGAGTTGTATAAGGATCTCACTGCATTTTGATGTCTTCCTATGTGTATATAGTTTTGGAGATAATATTGCAGATAAAGCATCCTGCCCTTTTTGATCTAATGTATAATTTTCAATATAAAGTTCTTTTTAACTATGTATGACAAGTAATGTATGACACAAACCAACTTTGTTCACCAATACTGATCTATATTTCTTCTAAATAAATATATAACTATGGATATATATATAAATATTTACAAAAGTAAGTAGTGGTAAAAGAGAAGTAAAGGCACACAGATTAGGAGACATGGTTCTGTTTTCATACTGGATTGGAAGCTGAAAGACCCTGAAGTTTTTTAGTCATAGCTGACCAAGAACAGTTGAAGGGGAGGGAACTGGATGAGATAGCCCCATGGGTGAAAGTGTTTGCTGCACAAGCATTAGGGTCAGAGTTCAGTTCCCAGCACCCAGGTGACTACTGATCAGTGATTACCAGGTTCAGTGAGAGACCCTGTGTTTAAAAAAAAAAAAAAACTGATACAGGAAGACAGCTAAGGTTGCTCTCTGGTCTCACACATGTGTTCATGGATGCACACAGCCATATATACAAAGAAAAACATGGATGGAGGAATAAGCAGCAGAGTTTATTATAAAAGCAAGCAGAGGATAACATGCTAGGACTTACCAAATAGAGGTCTGCTTTACTAGCTTGTAAACAATAGAAAGCTAACAGTATTAAGCATAGTGCTGACAAGGTACAGACTGAATTACCTTGTACAGAAGATTGCCCTGTGTTATGAGCACTTCCTGACCCAAAGCAACAGACACTTAGGACAGCACTTTGGCGTTTCTGTATGTGGTGGGATGGGATGATTGATAAACTGTCTTCCAGTTAAATTCTAAAGCTTGTTTGATTGGGACCAGATGGAATGCTGTGGTCTCAAAGTTGACAAACATGAAGAAGGCAGGCTTGCTCAGACTAAACCATCACTGCTCCTGCTTGTTTTTCAGAGTCTACCCTTACCTGTGTCGAGCCTTGAAGACCTTTGTCAAAGACCAAAAGGAGATCCCTTTTGCCAAGGATTTTTATGTTGCATTCCAAGACCTACCTACTAGACACAAGTAAGGAAGGAACCTTTTGGGGGCTAAAGGATCCATCATATCAATACCGCTTACTGGGTGTTCAGGGAACTTGAGGTTGCCCAGCCATACCAATAGCTGGCTATACATATCACTCTAAAACTCTTCCTTTGCTGGGCCACAGTGTCCGCATCTGGTATATCTCTTGTCTTGAGTTTTCTATTTAAGTAATAAAACACAGATTTGTTACTGTAGAAATTTTTATATTTGATAGTGACAAGACTGTAGTAAGAGTAGTTAAACACTATCTCTTGTTTGTGTCTGTCTTTTAAGGGTAAGGTCTTGCTGTATAGCTCATGCTGGCTTCGAACTCCCAGTTCACACCGAGTTCAGATTGACATTTTTGAAGTATTTAAACCTGTTACCCAGGAAATTTAGTTTGGATAAACTTGTTTTTCCATGGAGATAGTATAGGCAGTATTAACTGAAGCAGATACTCACGATTGTGTTTTTTGTTTGTTTGCGTTTTGTTTTTTCTTGGTTTTTTGGAGGTTTTTTTTTTCTTTTCTTTTGTTTTAGGTTTTTCGAGACAAGGTTTCTCTGTGTATCCTTGACTGTCCTGGATTCCCTTTGTAGACCAGGATGGCCTCGAACTCACAGAGATCCGCCTGCCTCTGCCTCCCAAATGCTGGGATTAAAGGCATGTGCCACCACACCTTGCTGTTTTGTTTTTTTTTTTTTGGTTTTTCGAGACAGGGTCTCTCTGTGTATCCTTGGCTGTCCTAGACTCACTTTGTAGACCAGGCTGGCCTCGAACTCACAAAGATCCGCCTGCCTCTGCCTCCCAAGTGCTGGGATTAAAGGCGTGCGCCACCACCGCCCAGCTGTTTTGTTTTTTTTTTTAAGACAAGGTTTCTTTGTGCAGCTCTGACTGTCTTGGACTCACTTTGTAGACCAAGCTGGCCTTGAATTCACAGAGATCCGCTTGCCACTACTTCCCAAATGCTGGGATTAAAGGCATCTGCCACCATGCCTGGCTCATACTATTGTCATTTTTAAAGCATATCTTAGGGAAATTGGGAGACAGGATTTGCCAAGGGGAAAAAATTAAGAGTTAAGAAGTTGCAGACATTCATGAGAAGGCCAGTGATTGGCACATGCCTAATCTCAGCACTCAGGAAGTAAAGGCCAGCTGCTCTACATAATGAGTTTCAGGTGAGCCAGAAATATGTAGTGAAATCCTAGCTCAAAAAAAAAAAAAGAAAAAAGTTTTTAAAAAATCATGAATATTTGGACTTTAATGAATGTAAGTCTGACTGGCTTTGGATTCACAGTTTTCTGTTTTTACAGAGATTGGCTGCTTCTGCCTCCCTGAGTGCTGGGATTAAAGACATGTACCACTGGGATGGGAGAGATGGCTCAGTGGTTAGGCGCACTGGCTGTTCTTCCAGAGGACCTGGTTCAATTCCACAACCCACATGGCAGCTCAAAATTGTCTATAACTTCAGTGCCAGGAAATCCAAGAACCTCACACAAACAGACATACATGCAGGCAAAACACCAATGCACATAATTAAAATAAATAATTTTTAAAAAGAAGGCATTGGTGCCAGGTGTGGTAGTGTATGCCTTTAATCCCAGCACTGGGAAGCAGAGGCAGGTGGATCTCTGTGAGTTCCAGAGCAGCCTGGTCTACAAAGCTAGCCCAGGACAGCCAGGGCTGTTACACACAGAAACCCTGTCTTGAAAAACCAAAAAAAAAAAAGTCATTCACAACCATTCCATCTACCCCCTCACCCCAGGTTACATACATAACTTTGAAACTTTTTTTTTTTTTTTTCAAGACAGGGTTTCTCTGTGTAACAGCCCTGGCTGTTCTGGACTCACTTTAGAGACCAGGCTGGCCTCGAACTCACAGAGATCCACCTGCCTCTGCCTCCCGAGTGCTGGGATTAAAGGCGTGCACCACCACGCCCGGCAAAACATCTTCTTAACATTAGAAAATAATTTAAGAGCTTTGTGTGCACGTGTGTGTGTGTGTGTGTGTGTGTGTGTGTGTGTGTGTGTGTTAGTGAATTCCAAGTGTTTACAGTGCTCAAAGAGGCAAGAAAATGCTGGGTCTTCCAGAGTGAGTTTCATGTTGTTGTGAACTGTCTGAAAGAATTCAGATCATCTGGAAGAGCAGAAAATACTCTTCACCACCAAGTTCTCCAGTCCTGAAACAGTCATTTTCCCTCAGCCTGAGGTGGTCCTCCAGCGAGGCTGACTGGCCATCGAGCGCCCAAGATCTTCCGGTTTACCCCTTCTAATAGCACACTGTGGCTTCATCTGCATGTCACGGCACCCAACTTTTTTCTTCATTCTTTTCATTTTTTCATGCTCATTTTTATTTATTTATTCTAGCTTTTCAAGACAGTTATCTGTGCAGCTCTGGCTGTCCTGGAACGTAGACCAGGCTGGCCTCTGCCTCCTGAGTGCTGAGGACTAAAGATGTTCTCATTTTTATTTTATTGTGAATTTGTTTTACATAATTTAGCAGTGAGAAAGTTGACCAAATCATTCTTTTAGGAGTAATTTGTCACTGTTCTTTGAAAGCACACTTATAGCACTCCTAATAAAAACAGAAATTAAGGACTGGAGAGGAGGCTTAGCAGACGAGAGTGTGAACTGCAGTTTGCGGAAGACCTGAGTTTAGTTTCCAGCAGTAGTATCAGGAGGCTCACGACTACCTGAACTACAGTTCCAGGAGGATTCAATGTCTCTGGCCTTGAAAGCACTTGCCCTCATATGCATATACCCACACAGAGACAGCATACTCATACATAATTAAACATCATTTAAGACCAAAAAAAAAAGAAAACTTTAAAATTTTTTCTTAAGTTTCCTACACTAAGAAGGTGGGAATATGCTAGGGTGGTAGCCCAGTGTATGTATGAGGTCCTAGATTCAATCCCCAGAACTAAATGAAAAGATGGATGTCTATTAATGTGACACTTGTCTTCAACAGGATTCGTGAGCTCACCTCATCCAGGATTGGGCTGCTCACCCGAATCAGTGGGCAGGTGGTGCGCACTCACCCAGTTCACCCTGAGCTTGTGAGTGGGACTTTCCTGTGCCTGGACTGTCAGACAGTGATCAAGGAAGTGGAGCAGCAGTTCAGATACACGCAGCCCAGTATCTGCCGGAATCCAGTGTGTGCCAACAGGAAGAGGTTCCTGCTAGACACTGAGAAATCGAGATTTGTTGACTTTCAGAAGGTATTCGCTGCTGTGTAGATCAGTTTCTTATATGCTTATTAGACAGATTAGATCATTTCACTGCTAATTCATTTTTGGTCCTTATAACTTATTTAGGTGTCAGTTTTTAAGGAATTTATGTTAAGTATTAGGGATTTTTTTTCTCCTACCTTTTTGTAAAGTTTATTGGTATATCATTGGCAAGTTTTATTCCTGAAGATGCTATTTTCTGTGAGGTGGCAGGGACTACAACTATTTATTTCAGAAGAATTGGAAACGGAGAAATAACCAAAACCTGAATATACACATACCCAGGAGGTATTCACAAAGGGATTCCAGTACAACTGAATGTTTTTCTATAAATTCTCATTTCAACTTGAGTATACAATAAGTGTCCCTCCCAAGAGGACCTTTCAAAGCAGGGTTTAAAATTACAAAGCTCGACTTGGTGGTCCACACTTTTATTCCCAGCACTTGGAGGTAGAGGTAGGTGAATCTCTGAGGCCAACATGATCTACATAGCAAATTCAAGACAGCCAGAGGTGCATAATAGAAGAAGAGAAAAATTACAAGATTTCTTCTCCGATACCTTGTCTATTTCAGGGTATCCTGTAACAGTTGTCTCCACTGTGTTAGCAGATTAGCACGAGTAGAGGAGAGTGTTGTATGAGAAGGAAGTGTTCCTGGACTAAGAAGGTACCTCGGTAGATAGAGCTGGCCTAGCAGGCACAGAGCTTTGAATTTGATCCCGAGCATACGTAAGAGGGCGGTGGTGCTGCTGTATGCCTCTAGACTCGGCACTCGGGAGAGGAAGGCAGAAGGATCCGAAATTCAAGGTCATCCTTTGGAAAGTAATTGGAGGCCATGGTGGGCCCTGAGACCCTATCTCCAAAACCAAACCAAAACAATCCCTATGTTCCTGAAAGTGCCCACACCTGTTTCTTTGCTTTCCCGTGAGAAACATTCATTGACCTTAATGTAGCTGATTCCCCCTCCCCCACTTAGAGATCTGTATTAAAATAGCTAGGTGTGAAGGTTTGGTGTGGTTTGATTTTGGAAGGTCTGGGGGGGTCAAAGCAGTTTCTCTATAGCCCTGGCTATCCTGGAACTCTTGTAGACCAGGGTAGCTTCAAGCTTTCCTGCCTCTGCTTCCTTCATGCTGGAGTTAAAGGCATTTGCTGCCATGCACTGCTGAGGTGTGAAGTTTCTTGATGTTTACAGTTTTTAGATACTATAATAAAGCATTCCTATGTGGGCAAGAGGCTTAACAGGTGAAGGTGTCTGCCACAAAGCCTGACCTGAATTTGATCCCTGGGTCCCATATTGTGAAAGAGAGAACTACTCCCAAGAATTGTCCATGCATGCACAAGCATGTGCGCGCGCACACACACACACACACACACACACACACACACCGAAAAAATAAGATTTGTTTTTAAAGAAAGCATCTTTTGTAAGTAATGTTAATGTGTAGGTATGAAAGTTTGTTAGAGACTTTTTTTAAAACTTGTGTAAAGTTTAAGGAGGCTGTGACATAGATCAAATATTTAGTCACTTTGAAGATAGGAAATTGAATTTTAGGGTAAAAGGTAAAGTTTTTTGGGTTTAATTTTGTTTTACTGAATCAGGTTCTCATGTAGTCTAGACAGGTCCTTATCTCAGTGTGGCCAAGGATAACCTAATCTTCCTGCTTCTAGCTACTAAATGCTGGAATTACAGGCCTCCATCACCATATCAAACTAAAACTGAAGTTTTTTTTAACATTTATTTATTTATTGCAGATTTATTTTTATCTATATGATTATTTGTTTGCTTATTTGTATATATGTGCACCCCATGTGTGTAGTGCCCACAGAAGCCAGAAAAGGGTGTCCAATTTTCCGTCACCAGGAAGTTTTCCTAGTTAGGTTCTATTGCTGTGATAAATATAACCAAAATGACTTGGGGAGGAAAGCATTTGTTTTATCTTAAGGTGATAATCCATCATAGAAGGAAGTCAAAGCAGGAACCGAAGAGCAACGGTTCTCAACCAGTGAGTCACAACTCCTTTGGGATTGAATGCCACAGGGGTCTCCTAAGATCATCAGAAAACACAGATATTTACAGTATAATTTATAACAGCAAAATTACAGTTATGAAATAGCAAGAAAAGTAATTTTCTGGTTGGGGTCACCACCACATGAGGAACTGTTTTAAAGAGTCGCAACATTAGGAAGGTTGAGAACTGCTCCCATACAGGAATTTCCTTACTGTTTTCCAAGGCTTGGTCAACCTTGTTTCTTTAACCCAAAACCACTTACCCAGGGAGAGACCCACTGTGGTCTGGGCCTGTCCACATCAATCATTAATCAAGAAAATGCCCCACAGGATTGCCTAGAGGTCAGCATGATGAGACATTTTTCCAGTTGAGGGACCCTCTTCCCAGAAAACTAACCAGGACACAGATAATTATAAGCCTCCATGTGGGTGCTAGGAATCAAATTCTGGTCCTCTGCAAGAACAGTGTTCTTAACCACTGAACCATCTCTCCAGCCCCAATAGATTAATTTCTTTTTTTTTTTTTGGTTTTTCGAGACAGGGTTTCTCTGAATATCTCTGGCTGTCCTGGACTCGCTTTGTAGACCAGGCTGGCCTCGAACTCACAAAGATCCGCCTGCCTCTGCCTCCCAAGTGCTGGGATTAAAGGCGTGCGCCACCACTGCCCGGCTTAGATTAATTTCTTAACTAATGGGCTAATTTGACTAACAGGAATTTTAGGTACAAATTTTTTTTTTATTTGTTTTTGTTTTTTGAGACAGGATTTCTCTGTAATAGTCCTGGCTGTCCTGGACTCACTTTGTAGACAAGGCTGGCCTCGAACTCACAGAGATCCATCTGCCTCTGCTCCCGAGTGCTGGGATTAAAGGAGTGTGCCATCACGCCTGGCTTGGGTACAAAATTTTTATGCACTTGGCCTACATGTGTGTGCAAAGTAGACAGTACTTTTATCTACTGAGCCATCATTTCTCCAGCACCAATGGATGTAATTGCTTAGCCAGTTGGACTATTTGACTAAAGTTTTAGGGTACAAAATATTTATTTTTATGTATATGGGTGATTTGCTTGCGTGTATGTTTATGCACCGTATGCATGTAGTGCCTGTGGTGACCAGAAGGAGGCATTGAAGCCTCTGGGACTGTAGTTATTGATGCTTGTGACCCTCCAAATGGGTGCTGGGAATTAAACCCAACTCCTGGAAGAGCAGCAGTTGATCCTAACTGAGATTTTGCTCCTGCCCCCAGTACAAACTTTTTAGGTCAATATTGGTATGTGTTAAAAGTCTACAGGGCAGGGCATGTGGAGATAGTTTAGTTGGTAACATTTGTCACACAAGTATGAAGACCTGTATTTGATCCCTAGCACCCACATAAAAATGCAAATGTGGTGGCATGTATTTGGAACTCTGTGCAGAGGAGGAAGAGACAGCCAGATCTCTAAAAGCTAGTTGGTCAACCAGCCTAGCCAAATTGACAAGTTGCAGGCCAGTGAGAGACCCTTTCTTAAAGAAGGTGGATGGTGTGTGCGGTGCAACAGCTGAGATAGGTACAAACACCTGCATAGAGGGGGTGCAGTCCGTGAACGTTCATAGCAGTGGATCTCAGTTGTGCAGCGTGTCTTACTTTTGCTGTTGGTCTTGCTTGTAGGTTCGTATTCAAGAGACTCAAGCGGAACTTCCTCGGGGAAGTATCCCCCGAAGTTTAGAGGTCATCCTGAGAGCTGAAGCTGTGGAGTCAGCCCAAGCTGGTGACAGGTGTGACTTCACAGGGACACTGATTGTTGTCCCTGATGTCTCCAAGCTTAGCACACCAGGTCAGTAATTTGTTGTTCAGATTTAACCAGTCCTGGTCACCTGTTCCTCAGGATATCTGGCTTCTTGAATCTTCCTTGAAACCTTTTTGGCTACCAGTCAGGATGAGCACAGAAGTATGAAGAGAGTAAAAAATTTGGTTTTTCTATGAAAGATGCTGTTTCAACTGTGGTTTATTCAAGTATATTAGTTCCTGTTAGCACTGTGAGTATTTGAACTGTGAAACACCTTATCTTTTACTCTTACAGGAGCACGTGCAGAGACTAACTCCCGAGTCAGTGGAGTTGATGGATATGAGACGGAAGGCATTCGAGGGCTCCGGGCCCTGGGTGTCAGAGATCTGTCTTACAGGCTGGTCTTCCTGGCCTGTTATGTTGCGCCAACCAACCCAAGGGTAAGTCTCATTTTTACTTACTTATTTGTTTACCGTGCTAGGGATTGGAATTCATCTTCAGCCCTAATGTGACATTTACTAAGATGGCAAAGCTTCATAAAACCCTCTGCTGAGGTTCATTTTCATCTTCATGTCAGTGGTAAACTTTCCATATAACTCAGAGTAATATAAAACACTAGTAACTTTGGTTTTTCTTCCTGGACAAATGACAAGCTGTTACATATCTCTATTAACTGAAACCTTACTAGTTTAGGGACTAGTCAGTAAATCACAGCTTTGACCTCCCACACAATTTTATTATAGTGAAATTTCTTTTCCTTTGCATTGTCTTGGCTCTCTATAATGTTTTTCATTTTGTTTTTCTTCCACCTCTCAGTTTGGAGGGAAAGAACTCAGAGATGAGGAACAAACAGCTGAGAGTATTAAGAACCAGATGACGGTGAAAGAATGGGAAAAGGTGTTTGAGATGAGTCAGGACAAAAACCTGTACCACAATCTGTGTACTAGCCTCTTCCCTACTATACATGGTAAGAGCTCAGGGGTAAACATTTCATAGGTGGTACTGGTTTGAGGATTTTCATGAAGAGTTTACTGTGGGGGCAATGAAGGAATGACTCAGAAGTTAAGATTACTAGTTGCTGTTTCAGAGAACCTGGGTTTGATTCATAGTATCCACATGGTGGCTCACAACCATCTATAACTCCAGTTCTGGGGACCCAGTGCCTTCTGGCTTCTGAGAGTGCCAGGCCTACATGTACATAGACATAAATGCAGACAAAATACCAACACACTTAATAAAGTTGAGAGGCTATAGGCACCCAAAAGGTAGTCTGGGACTGGAGTAGCAGCCCATGCAGGGCCTCAGATGAGGTGCCTTAGTGCTTGCTGATGGATAGTTGGAGGCTTAAACTCCTTACCATGTGACATATCCACATGGGAAGGTCTTCACCACAAAGGAGCTCACTTAGTTCAGAACACAAGAGAACAAAACAAGGAGGAGACACGGTGCTGTCATGTCCAGTCTTAGAGCTACAGGTCTTTAGTTCAGTTATTTGTTAAAGTTAAAGTCATACTAGACATACTAATACACACCTATATTCTCTGCCCTCAAAGAGGAGGCTGACCCAGGAGGATGCATATGAGTTTGAATGTAGCCTGGGTTCTATAAGAGCTGCTAAATTCGTGCCTACTTTGCAGGTAGAAAATTATGTTCCATTTCCGTTACTTGAGACAAGATCTCACTATGTAATCTTGGTTGTCCTGGAAATATAGACCAGGCTAGTCACAACTCATGGGGCTGGGAATAAAAGTATAACCCACCACAAGCCGCAGGTTTCATCTCAGATTTTGTTGTTTTTAGGCTGTCCTTAACATTTAAGGGATTTGCCAGTCTGTCTCCCAGGTGCTGAGATTAAAAGCTTCTGTCACCATACACAGTTAGGTTCCCTCTCTTAAGTCTTTATGGACTATTTAAAAACTCATCATGCCAGATGTGATGTCGTCCGTCCGTCCGTCCATCCGTGTGTCCCGTTCCCCCCCCCCCCCCGCTTTAATCCCTGCACTTAGGAGGTGGAGGCAGGTGGATCTCTGATTTCAAGGCCAGCCTAGCGTACAAAGCAAGTCCAGGACAGCCAGTGCTGTTACACATAGAAACCCTGTCTTGAAAAACTAATAAATAAATGATAAAACTCATCGTATCTTCACATTTTGTTTCATAGGTTTTGAAACTAAAAAGCCAGTTTTGTTGTTTGTTTATTTGTATGTAGCCTTGGCTATCCTGAAACTCAGTCTAGAGGCTAGAAGTCAACCTCAAATGTCCTCAGGAGTTGTTCACATTGTCATTTGTTTTGCTTTTGTTTTTGAGGCAGTCTTTCTCGTTAGCCTGCAACTTTTCAAGTAAGCAAGGCTGGTTGGTTAGCAAAGCCTAGTATCTGCCTGTGTGCTTCCTCAGCACTGGGAGTACAGGTGTGAGCACAGTGCCTGGCTTTTCATATTGTTTCCAGGAACTGAACACAGCTTCTCCAGCTTGCCTGGCCAGCCCCTTATCAAATGAGCTCTCTCTCAAGCCATTAGTTTTCTTTTTTTAATAAATGGTTAATATACATTTGCCTAGCATTTTGCTAATGGAGTTCAGTCAACAATTCCATAGGAAAAAAATTTTTAACAATACAGTCCTCTGTTTAAAGACTGGTCTTTATATTGGATTTATGAGCAGTTAATAGAAATACTAACTTTCAGCATCTTAACCAGTCCATTTACTTAGCATGCATTTATTAGTCAGCCAAAGAAATGTCACCTCCTCATTCCTGAAGCAACTAGAGCTGCTGCTAACAAGAACTAGCACATGGACTAGAAGGGCCATACAGACATAGGATGCTTGTCTATCAAAATGAGATCCTGGGTTTCATCTCTAACACCCTCTCCACCAACAAAAAAGAAAAAGCTTAGAAATGAGGCAGTATGTGGTGGACAATACTATATTTGTAGAAGTCTTTAAGGGCTAAGGCTGTGGGAAACACCTCATGTAGGAAGAAGTGAGATTGGCGGGCAATGGACAAGAAAAGGCTCTTAGGATGGTGAGCATGAGAAGCTGACATCTGTGGTGTGGGAGAAGACGTTCTTGGTGGTTGCTTTTCTCCTAGTTATGTTGTACCTGAGTCTTTTCTGCCAATAATTGGTAAACATACCTCTGTTGTTTTTTTTCTGTAGGATTAGTTTGTTTTTTTTTTTTTAAGTTACCATATATATGTATCATGCCAAGGGGGAAGGCACATTTGAAGGTCAGAGGACGGCTTTGTAGAGTTGCTTCTTTCCTTCTACCTTCACATGGGTTACTAGGATCAACTCTGGCCTTCTGGCTTACGAAGCAAGGACCTTTACCTGCTGAGCCACCTCACTGTCCCTCAGAAAGATGAAATTTTCATCCAGAGCTTTTCGTTTCAGGTAATGATGAAGTAAAACGCGGTGTCTTGCTGATGTTGTTTGGTGGTGTTCCTAAGACAACAGGGGAAGGGACCTCTCTTCGTGGGGATATAAATGTTTGTATTGTTGGTGATCCAAGTACAGCTAAGAGTCAGTTCCTCAAGTAAGTATCTGCGTGATGTAGTACATCAGGAAAAGCTCTGTGTGTGTGTGTGTGTGTTCGCGCGCGTGTGTGTCTGTGTGTGTGTGTGTTCGTGCGCGCGCGCGTGTGTGTGTGTATGTGTGTGTGTGTGTGTGCACGTGTGTGTGCGCATGTGTGTGTGTTCGCGCATGTGCGTGTGTGTGTGTGTGTGTGTGTGTGTGCGCGCGCGCGTGCGTGCACGCACGCGCCTTTTAGGCCAGCTATGCTATATGCTACTGAGGATGCAATCTGTGTTGCATGGTCTCTGTACAACATGTGTTACTGTGCCCAGCCTAGAACACTTACTTTTGGGGGTTTTTTGTTTGTGTGTTTGTTTTTGGAGACAGGATTTCTCTGTGTAGCCCTGGCTGTCCTGGAACTTGCTTTATAGACCAGGTTGGCCTCAAACTCACAGAGATCCTCCTGCCTCTGCCTCTGCCTCTGCCTCCTGAGTGCTGAGATTAAAGGCATGCGCCACCACCCCCAGCCCACTTTTAGTTATTTTAAGTTTTAGGAGTGTTTCCTTTAAGTGTTTCACAGGTTGAATTTTGTTTTATCTTTGATGTGCTAGGGACTGAGTTCATGGCCTTATATATGCTACCTCTTGAGCTATGTTCTCTCCCTAAGCTGAAGTAATTGTTTTGTGTTACAAAGAATTCTATTCCATTCACTGTGCTCTCAACCAGAGTTGTTACCTATTATGATGGCATTGTATTTCACATGCGTGATTTTCTTACATCTTTTACTACTACATTTATTTGTGTGTGCCTGTGCACACAGCTCAGAAGACAACTTCAGGGGTCAATTCTCTCCTTCTACCATGTGGGTACTGGGGAATTGAACTCAGGTCATTAGGCTTGTCAGAAAGCACCTTACCTACTTAGTCATCTTGCTGGCCCTTCTTAGACCTTTTATATGGTGTTTTCTAGCATCTCTTTTACAAGATGATTTATGCATCATGAAATTCACTCCTTTGAATTTTGCAGCTTGATGCTTCTAGTATATTAATAGGTTATAGGACCACCATTGAACTAAGTTTAGAGAGGTATTGTTACTGTGATAGAAACTCTGGGCTTGTTAGTACTCACTCCTTCCCTACTGTAGAAAGGAGCAATGTACTGCATTGTCCCAACTGCATAATTTTTTAATTGGCTTATATGTGGTCTTCAGGTATAGCCATATTGGAGCCTGCATCAGTATTTTGTTTCCTTTTCTGGCTAAACACTATACTACCACCACAGGGTTCCATCACTGTGACTGATACCTTGGTAAGCAACTTAAAGGGGGAAGAAGGATTTACTTTTGACTCATAGTTTTGGTCCACGATTACTTGGTTCCATTGTTTCTGGGGTTTTAAGGAGGCAGTCATAGCAGAGAATGAGAGAGTAGAGTGCCTCACCTCACAGCAACTGGAAACAGGAAGGCAGGAAAGCAGGATGACCATGACAGAAGCCTTCTAGGTACTCCCGAAGTGACCAGATTCTTCTGAATATAAATACACCCCTCCCCATCTATTTTCTACTACTTCCCCAGTAGTGCTAGTATATTATGAATACATTCAGCGATCCATCTGTTGAAAATATCAGAGCACTCCTAATCAAATCACTAGGAACCACTAGCTGGATTGGAGGGGTCACTATCCGTTTATTAATCAGTGAACATTTGGGTTATTTCTACCTTCACTTTTATGCTTAATGCTTAAATAGTTGTTTATAGGAGGATTTTTTTTCTGTCCCTTTTTGTTGTTTGTAGGAGTGGGTAATGTGCCCGAACTTTTTAAAAAATTATTAAACATTTATTTATTTATTAGTAACTATATTCACTTATAACAAATACAAACACTTAACTACTAACCCTACAAATTCCTACAACCTCTATGAATGACTTCAACCCTTATTACCTACCCACTAAACGTATTGATAACTATTACAACTATTTTCATAACCTTTTAGAAGGATACAGTCTCTGGGGCAGGTCCTCAGTCGTCAGGAAGACAGTCTCGGTGGTAGACCCTTTAATGCACTTAGCAGTCTTTTTTTCTCTCAGATGTAGATTCATCAGGGTAAATTGGCTATGGCGGTTTCACCTTAAATAAGGCTTGAGGCTTTCTTTCTGGGAGATATCAGCCATCTTGTAGGCCAACTTATTTCCTTCACATCAGCCACTCTGCCCCTCTGCCTCAGTCTTTAAAGCCTTCCACAGTTTCGTTTAGGCCACTGTTCAGGCGGGTCAAACCCCTCTAGGCAAAAGCTGAGCCACAGGGTTTAGTCCTTGGCCTTGCTGTCTTGCTGAGGCTTTCTCTGTTCACCAGCTTCTTTCTGCCTCGGAGATCTGGCCATCAGTCCACCAGCACTTTCTCCATCAGAGGATACAAACTACTCGTCCTTTCTATTGTGAGGACCTGCTAGCTCGGAGCTTTCTAGCATGCAGCTCTCTTGGCTCACCCACTTGTTCTTAAATAGGATCTCTCCTTGTTCCACCTGTTTCAGCTTAATTTGGGCTCTGTCCACTTAGCAGCTGAAAACAATGCCAGGCCAAATACCTTGTTTTTAATCCATTAAGTCTTTCCTGTTTTTCCTGGCTTCAACCTTGTTTGTTTGTTTTGTTCTGTTTTGTTTTTTGTTTTCGAGATAGGGTTTCTCTGTATAACAGCTCTGGCTGTCCTGGACTCACTTTGTAGACCAGGCTGGCCTCGAACTCACAGAGATCCACCTGCTTCTGCCTCCCAAGTGCTGGGATTAAAGGCGTGCACCACTACCGCCCAGCGCAACCTTGTTTTTTAGTCCATTAAGTCTTTCCTGTTTTTCCTGGCTTCAACCTTGTTTTTTAGTCCATTAAGTCTTTCCTGTTTTTCCTTGCTTCAACCTTGTTTTTCCACAAGCTGATAAGCTAATTGCTCACAGCCAAGTTGATCTTCATGCCCCGAATTAAGAGACTGTATCAGAAACCCCTAGTATTTACTAAATCTAATTTATATTAATCTAACTCCCTAAAGGGTGATAGTGCTGTTTGAAATAGAATCTCACTGTGTGGCCCCAAGCTGACCTTAAACTTAACAGCCTGCCCCTGCCTTTGAAGTGCTAGGATTAAAGGAATGTGCCCATCACACTTGGCTTTTTTTGGTGGGGGAGTGGTTGGTTGGTTGGGCTTTTTTAGTTATTTTATATTTTTTGAAATATGGATATTTTGTCTGTGATCAGGTGCACAAAGTACCCAGGGAGGCCAGAAGAGGGTTTTATATTCCCTAGAACTGGAGTTACATACAGTTTGAGCCACTGTGTTTTTGGGGAATCAAACCCAGGTCCTTTACAAGAGCAGCCGCTATTCTTAGCCTGAGTCAACTATCTGTATCTTCCTCTCTTTAACTTTTAGTTGTTGGTGGTTTGGTTTGGTTTTGAGTTTTTGGTTTTTCAAGACAGGGTTTCTCAGTGTAGCCTTGGCGTCCTGGAACTCACGAAGCTAGACCAGGTTAGCCTCGAACTGAAAGATCCACCTTCTTCTGCCTCCCAAGTGCTGGGAATAAAGGCCACCACCACCTGGCTTAACATATCGTTTAAAACATTATGGACATGTGACATATTTTCTGGAATATTCTGTTGGCTGTTGTGGTTTCTGTGTTCAAAGATGAGAAACTTCAGAACTCTGATCCTTTCTCCCAAGTCAGAAATCCAAACAGTAGTCTAGACATGTGAGCTAAGGACTACTTTTCTTCCCCTAGGTGGGTGGGGGGGTCTGTTAATTGCTTAATATAATTTCCCATTTTCTGTTTAGTGGATTTTTTGCCTTTCATAGAACATATGAATGAGCAGGAGGCAGACAGCCTTGTACTTTTATCTAAAAACTTGTTTTGTTTTAGCCATTTTTAGGTTTAGTTCAGTGACTAAGTACATTCACATTTTGTAGTCACTGCCACCCTCTGTCTCTAGAGCATTTTTGTTCTCCTGAACTGAACCACTGTACCTGTTAGGCCCGAGTTTTCTGCTCCCCTCTCCTACGGCTCATAACTAGCACTATTTTACTTTGTGTAACTAATAAGTGTAACACTGCTGTTTTGGTCTTTGTGTCCAATTTACTTCTTAGTGCAAGACTGAAGGTTTGTCATGCTGTGGTGATCAAGCTGGATCATATTCTATTTTATGCATGTGCTGCATTTTGTTTTATACACATAATGCATTGGTGGGTGTTTCTATTGTTTCTTTTCTCCCCTGTTGTAATAGTAATAATTCTATGAAAATTAATTTTATCAAAGCCTCTGCTTTTCTATTTTGTTTTGAGACAGGGTCTTACTATGCAGCCCATAATGGCCTCAAACTCTTACCTCTGTCTCCTAAGTACTGAGATTAGAAGCTTGTACCATAGCTGATAGGCAGCTTGGTCATCATGTAGCTCTCCTAGCAAGTGGAGCGGGGGCTGCCTCTGACATGGACTCTGTTGCCTGTTTGTGGATCACCCTACCCTGGCTGGGCTGCCTTGTCCGGCCTCAGTGGAAGAGGGTGCTCTTAATCCTGATAGGACTTGATGAGCCAGGGTGGGTTGATGTTGTGGGGGAGACTCTCCTTTTCTGAGGAGAAGGGGGAGGAAAGAGGAAGGGGGGTTGCAATCAAGATGTAAAATGAGTAATTAATGCATGTAACTTTGGTTGTCCTGGAACTCACTCTGTAGACAGGGTGACCTCAAACTCATAGAGATCCACCTGCCTCTACCTCCCAAGTGCTGGTATTAAAGGTGAGTGCCGCCATCACATAGCTTCCTCAAATTCTTATTTTAGGGTTTATTTTTGGGAGCTGAAGAATGTCTTAGTGAGTAAAGGCACTTACAGCCTGGTGACTGAATCTCACTCCTTGGAAGTTGTAAAGGTGGCAGAAGGGAACCACAGAGTTGTTCTTTGACCTTCATTCATCACCCCCTCACATACACACAAAGTAAAAATAAATGCATTTTTTTAAGTTTAGAGTTGTTTTTGTCTAGTGTTTAGTTCATCTGACAGGAATGAATTTAAATCGGTTAAGAACTCCTGCCATCTGATATTTCTCGAACTGGTGTAATATTTCGATGTGTTAACACATCTTTGTGTGATGTTCTTGAACAGGCATGTGGATGAGTTCAGCCCCAGAGCTGTCTATACCAGCGGTAAAGCCTCCAGTGCTGCTGGCTTGACAGCAGCTGTGGTGAGGGATGAAGAATCTCATGAATTTGTCATTGAGGCTGGAGCACTGATGCTGGCTGATAACGTAAGGACATTGTATGTTGTGGGAGATAGGGAAATCAGAACACCCTTTGACCTACCAATGAAGAGCTATTTTCTAAATTTTATTTATTTACTTTATATGCATTGGTGCTTTGCCTACACATGTGTCTGTGAGAGGTTGTCAGATTCCCTGAAACTGGGGTTACAGAAAGTTGTGAGCTGCCATGTGAGTGCTGAGAATTGAACCCAGGTCCTCCGGAAGGACAGCCAGTGCTCTTAACTGAACCATCTCTGCAGTCCCCAAGAGCTGTATTTTTTTTTTTTATTGAATTCATTAGTATGTTATTCAGTTTTATTAACCTACATTGAATTGAGACTGTCATCATTAGTTGACACTTTCTGGGCATCCCTAAATGTGCTGATTGTGATGACTAGACCATCCCAGTGTGTATATGTATTTGGCAAAGATCAGTTCTTTGTGGATATACAAGCTCATATACATTACAGTACTCCTTCACTCTTTACCAGACTAAAATGAATAGCTAAACCAAAGTCTGTGTTGTGGTTGCTCGAGAATTCTCAGAGATCTACCTGCCTCGGCCTTCTCCATTCTTTGATCAAAGGTGTGCACCGTTACACCCAGCCCAAGACTCTTGACACTGAGGTTTAAAAGTTGAGAAAAGTACATTGTCTTCATATTTATTTATTTTGCTCTTAGGTATTGTTTGTTTTGCTCTTAGTTTAAGTGAATCAGGTATGAAGTTTCCTTCTAGCTCTGTGTTCTAACTTTACATCTTATCTTCCATTTGCCTAGGAAATGGGAAGGTCTCTGGTAGGAAACTTTGTAAGTTTATCATTTTACATCTGCAAGGCAGTTTCTCTGATTTCCTTACACATGCAAGGAAGTACCCTACCACCAAACTATATCCCCAGCCCTGCAAGGACATTCATTAATGTTAGATCTGTTCATTTACAGGGTGTCTGTTGTATTGATGAATTTGATAAGATGGACATGCGAGACCAAGTTGCTATTCATGAAGCCATGGAGCAGCAGACAATATCTATCACTAAAGCAGGAGTGAAGGTGGTGTATCCCCTTAGCCTTGCATATTAATGTGTTAGAGATATCTGTCTGGTGAAACACATTATTTCAATGTATAATGCTGATCTAAAATGTAAAATGCAGGTATTGAGGGTTCAGTGCAAATATATTATTGTGATAGAATACTGGTGTAATTTTTAGCATTTCTTTTAATCTCAAAAATTTAAAGCTTTATAAATACTCATTTATTGGTGGGGAGGTATGGCATGTATGTTACAGAAGACAACTTTGTGGGCTTGGTTCTTTCCTTCCATCTTTACATGATTTCTAGAGAAAGTAGTAGGTTTGGCAGACTGATGTGATTGTGCACACCTTTAATCCTAGCACTGGGGAGGCAGAGGCATGCGGATCTCTGAGTTCAAGGCCAGCCTGATCTATAGAGTAAGTTCCAGGATAGCCAGGGCTACCCAGAGAAACCGTGTCTCAAAGGGAAAAAAAAGTATATTTGAGGGACAGACAAATGGCTCAGCAGTTAAGAACATGTGCTGTTCTTATAGAGGGTCCCAGTTCAGTGCCCTGAACTCACAGTGGGCAGCTTATAGCTCCAGAGATTCTAGCTTCCTCTTCTGGCTCCTACAGACACTGCATGCACAAAATTTAAAAATAAAATACATTTTTTTAATTGGAAAACTATAGATTTGGTTACTTAAAAATGTTTAAAGTAATACACTGATCTATAACTTTAAGAGAAATCTTCCCCTACAACTCCTAGCATGGTGGACAGTAGGTATATCCAGAGTATATGTCCCTTCTGAGAATAACTTAAACACAAATGAGCAGGTACATACAGTTCTTTTCTCATTTAACTTCATAACTTTATTGTCAAACTTCTATACTAGCACCCTCTAGGCCCATTGTGACTTCTTAGCCTCATGACACTCAACTTCATGAACCATATATTTGTTGATTTTCAGTCTTATGTCACAAGATATGATATTGCAGTCAACTGAGTACCTCCTGTGTCTAGTTTGTGAAGTAAATTCCTAGCAGAGTGCTTGTCTAAGGGACTCATGTCATTTGTCACCAAATAGAAGAGCCTGTTGGGCTCTGTGTTATCATGTTTGACTTTTGATGATTAAGTAGGTGAAGAAGTTTTCTCTTTTGTTTCCATTTAGTTAACTGCATGAGATAGAATTTTTTCTTGAATCTATATTGGCCAGTTTGGGTTTGTGTTTTAGTTTCATGGTTTTCTTTCATGGTTAGGCAACGCTGAATGCCAGGACATCCATTTTAGCCGCAGCAAACCCTGTCAGCGGACACTATGACAGGTCAAAATCCCTGAAACAGAACATCAATCTGTCAGCGCCCATCATGTCCCGCTTTGATCTCTTTTTCATCCTGGTGGATGAGTGCAATGAGGTAACCACTTAAGCTGTTGTTTATGTTTTTGATTTGTGTTCAGTTTTATGACCTTTTTGCGTTTTTTTGTTCTTAGATTTAAATATTCAACCATAACATCTCAGATGTGTGTAATAACACACAAATGGCCCACCACCCAACACGTTCTCATGTAACTTATGCTGTCCTTGAACTCTCTGTGTAACCCGCCATGCCCATCTTTGTGGACTGTACTCCTAATTGCTGAGCAGGAAGTTCCTCTGTTTCAGTAGTTAGAATGCAGAACCCTTGCTTCCAACCTGACTTGAAACATCTAAACAAAACTACCTTGTTTTGTGAACATTTTGCGGACTGGGGCTTAGATTTCTTCTCTTCCCCTTCACAAGTACATAAACGTAGTTAGCTCACAGATAATAACATAGTGGCTAAGAGGACACCCTGAAGCTAGATTGTGACCTTGGGTAAATAAACTTTTCTGGGACTCAATTTATTTCTACATAAAATAAAGTTATCATCTACTTCATGAGATTTTTATGAGGATTGCTTCTAGACATACCTGAGAAAACAGCATCCTGTAATAAGGGCCCTGTAAATGCTCTGCTATGCTATTTTGCTATTCTCTTGAAAGTCTTAATTTTTTTTGGAGGGGGGGTTTGTTTTTTTGAGACAGGGTTTCTCTGTTTAACGGCCCTGGCTGTCCTGAACTTGCTTTGTAGACCAGACTGGCCTCGAACTCACAGAGATCTGCCTGCCTCTGCCTCCTGAGTGCTAGGATTAAAGACGTGCACCACCACGCCTGGCTTAAGTCTTAAAATTTTTAAGTTAGTATATGCCACTGGGTTTCATTATAACCTTTTCTTTCCTTCCCCTTTCCCTCTCCCCTTTTCTTTCCTTTACTTTCTTCTGTTTTGTGAGACACAGTCTCTGGCCATTCACTATGCAGACCAGGTTGCCCTCAAAATCACAGAGCTCTGCCTGCCTCTGCCTTCCAAGTGCTGGGACTAAAAGCATGAGCCCATGCTTTTAGTCCCAGCTCAGCCCTCATTAAACCATTCCATGCACATGTGTCAGTAATCCCCGGTTTTGTTTGTTTTGACTGGTTCCCTTCCTCCCCCAACTAGTTCTTCTGTTTTCATAGCAAATGGACTTTGTATGTAACTTCCAGGTATATTTTTGCAGTTGGGGAAAGGTAGGCATGGGTACTGAAGAGGTGCTTTGGTGGTTAAGAACACTTGCTATACTCACGTGGCAAAGGCAGATGGATCACTGTGAGCTCAAGGACAGCCAGAGCTACACAGAAAAACTCTGCCTCAAAAAAAGGAAAAACAAATAAAATGAAAGCAGAGCACTTGCTCCTTTTGCAGAGGACCAAGTTCAATTCTCAGCACCCATGTGATGCCTAACAACCATCTGTAACCGCATTTGCAGGGGGTCCGAAACCCTCTTTTGGCCCCTGGGCACCAAGCGCATACATGGCTCCAAGAGATATACGTGGGCAAATACATTCTGTTATTGTTGCTTTGTCCCCCAAGACAGGGTCTCTCTGTATCCCTGGCTGTACTGGACTCACTCTGTAGACCTGGCTGGCTTTGAACTCACAGAGATCCGCCTGCCTCTGCCTCCCGAGTGCTGGGATTAAAGGCATGTGCCGCCACACTGGGATACTATTGTTGCTTTTTTGAGACAGGGTCTCGCCATAACTCTGGCTGGTATGGAACTTGCTTTGTAGGCTAGGCTGGGCTCAAACTCAGAAATTCTGCCTCCCTTGTGCTGGGATTAGAGATCTATGCCACTGTACCCAGCATAAAATTATTTATTTTCCAATTTAAATACCATAAAAACCTTGCTCATGGAGCTAAAGAAATTAAGATCACTTTGCTCAGAGTCAGGCGCATCTCTGTGAGTTCAAGGCCAACCTGGGCTACAAAAGTGAGTCCAGGACAGCCAGGGCTACACAAGAAACCCTCTCTCGGAAAAAAAAACACTTTGCTCTTGCAGAAGACCTAGATTCCATTCCCAACACCCACATGGTGGCTCACAATCATCTGTAACTCTAGTTCCAAGAGATCCAGTACCCTCTTCTTACCCCCATGGGCATCAGACATGTACATGGTGCACAGATATGCATACAAGCAAAATATTCATGCACATCAAATAAATCTAAAACAATGAATTGAAGCTCTGCTCAGAAAGTTGGTACCTATTAATAACTTCTTTCAGGAACATTGAGGTTAATTTTGTCTTTGTCAAGATAGGGCCTTTTGTAGCTTATACTGGCCTTGAACTTCTTATGTAGTCAAGACTTACTTCATTGAACTGTTCCTGCCCGTGCCTTCCAAGTGCTGGAATTGCAGGCATTCATCACATGTCCAGATGAGAGATCATTTGTAAATTATGAATACCTTGGAGTCAATACTATGACTGATAGAAGTTACCTTTTTGTTTTGAATTAGGTGACAGATTATGCTATTGCCAGGCGCATAGTAGACTTGCATTCAAGGATTGAAGAGTCAGTTGACCGAGTTTATTCCCTTGATGATATCAGAAGGTATCTTCTCTTTGCCCGACAGTTTAAGCCCAAGGTAATCTACCCTGCTGTATGTGCCTGAATAAGTCATGGGTGTGGGTGTGTGTTAAAATTGGATTTAAATAAATGGGTTATGTGGAGATTTAACTGATCCTGGTGGTTTTGATTTGTTTAGCATTAGCTTTGGTTTTTTGTTTGTTTTTGTTGTTTTATTTGGGTCTCTCAGGTTTTGATCTTTTGAGACAGGGTCTTCACTGTTGTCCAGGCTGGCCTTAAACTCATAATCCTGCTTTAGATTCCCACTTCTCTATTTATAGCAATATGTCAATGTACCTGGCTGTACTTATTTTTTTTTAATATCCTGAAATCTTTTTTAGCTTATTGTTTGAGAATTATATACTTGAATATAATTAATTTTGATAAACCCATCTCTCACTCCCAAACCTTACTTCTCCCATACCCACCCCCACTTTTCTTTTTTTTTTTTTTTTTTTGGTTTTTCGAGACAGGGTTTCTCTGTGTATCCTTGGCTGTCCTGGACTCACTTTGTAGACCAGGCTGGCCTCGAACTCACAAAGATCCGCCTGCCTCTGCCTCCCAAGTGCTAGGATTAAAGGCGTGCGCCACCACCGCCCGGCAACCCACTTTTCATTTCCAACTTTATATACTCCTTTTGAAACCTGTTAAGTGGTCGGGCGTGTTGGCACACGCCTTTAATCCTGCACTTGGAGGCAGAGGCAGGTGGATCTCTGTGAGTTCCAGGCCAGCCTGGTCTACAAAGTGAGTCTAGGTCAGTCAAGGATACACACAGAAACCTTGTCTCAAAAAATCAAAAAAAACCAAAAAACCTAATTACACCATAATCTCTAAAATTTTAAGTGTTGTGTTTTGTTTGTTTTGAAATTTTGTGTTTTGTTTGTTTTTAATGTTAGTTTGTTTCTTCAGAAATGGTTGACTCATTAAATGTTAATAAAAAGATTTTAGCCAGGCATGGTGGTTTACATAGTGAATCCCTATCTAACAACAAAATTAGATAAATAAGATTGTAAGTGACTTTTGTATGAAAAATGTGTGTTTGCCAGAACTGTGTACTTGCTTTGGAAACTGAGGGCCTGTTAGGTCTCTATAAGCTGTCTTTCCCTCTCCCCCCAAAACCAGCATGAATTCATTAGGTGAGCCTCAAGAATAGTCTGAATGTTAATCCATTTAATGAACTTTGATATCTTGAGGTACAAAAAGACATTTGGAGCCGGGCGGTGGTGGCGCACGCCTTTAATCCCAGCACTTGGGAGGCAGAGGCAGGTGGATCTTTGTGAGTTCGAGGCCAGCCTGGTCTACAAAGCGAGTCCAGGACAGCCAGAGATATTCAGAGAAACCCTGTCTCGAAAAACCAAAAAAAAAACCAAAAAACAAAAAGACATTTGGTTTTATTCTGTTGCTTCATTTGTTAAACATCATTTAGAAATGGTCATTTGCTTAAACTAGTCTATTCATGTTCATAAAATTAGTACATGGACGTTACAAGCTTCTTAGTGTCAGTTTCTGAAGTAATTCATTGTCTTTGTGATAGCTTAAAATTTCAACCTCTAGCCGGGCGGTGGTGGCGCACGCCTTTAATCCCAGCACTTGGGAGGCAGAGGCAGGCGGATCTTTGTGAGTTCGAGGCCAGCCTGGTCTACAAAGTGAGTCCAGGACAGCCAAGGATACACAGAGAAACCCTGTCTCGAAAAACCAAAAAAAAAAAAATTTT
>CAJQZJ010033263.1:3900558-3926701 GCA_907164525.1 Lophiomys imhausi
AAAAAAAAAAAAAAAAAAAAAAAAATTTTCAACCTCTATCCTCTGTTTCCTGGAGTGTTCCCACCTAGGATCCTCTTTAACTGAAGTTTAATGTAGCCTGTCAAAGAAAATGTCTCAGGGCTGGAGAGATTGCTCAGCGGTTAAGAGCACTGGCTGCTCTTCCAAAGGACCTGGGTTCAAATCCCAGCACCATATGGCAGGTCACAGTTGCCTGTAATTGCTGGACGTGGTGGCACATGCCTTTAATCCCAGCACTCCAGAGGCAGAGGCAGGCAGATCTCTGAGTTCAAGGCCAGCCTGGTCTGCAGAGTGAGTCCAGGATAGCCCGGGCAACGCAGAGAAACCCTGTCTTGAAAAACCAAAAGAAAGAAAGAAAATGGCTGAGTGCTTCCCTGGCTTGATGGTTTTGAAACAGATTTCCAAAGAGTCGGAGGACTTCATTGTGGAGCAGTACAAACGCCTCCGCCAGAGGGATGGCTCTGGGGTCACCAAGTCCTCGTGGAGGATCACTGTGCGACAGCTGGAGAGCATGATCCGCCTCTCAGAATCGATGGCCCGCATGCACTGCTGTGACGAGGTACCACAGTCTCCCTGATAACACTGGAACGGAGGAATGCATGAGCTGGTTTGAGGACATTTTTATCTTTGTTCTAGACTATCCCAGGACCAGTTGATACTGTTCTCCCAATAGGAAGGTTGCTGTCATGCAGTTTTGAAGTATGATAGACTGATAGGAGCAGATAATAAATAATGTTTATTATAATCAGGGTTATGGAGTGTAGATACAGCTGAGTAATTACTTATCCAGGAGACACATACTTAATCTCTACAATATCCTCAGTCTCAGGCTGGGAATACAAATGTGGTTGTGTGTGACTCCTGCCTCAGAAAGAGCATTCTTCCTTAGGATTTGTATATTCAGTGTGTGTTGGATTTGGCTATTTTGATTTTACTTGTACTAAGGATTAGATTTAGGGCCTTGTGTGTGCTAGGCACACTAATGACACTGACCTACATCCTTAGTTCCCTGGGTTTTAAATTGCTCTTTGAGCCCCAGATTCCCAGGCAGACGTCAGAGAATGGGAAGGGGCGATATTGGAAGTCTGCTTCAAACAAAGAGGCTTTTGTATACTGTTATATGCAGAGTTCAGTTAGAATTTAATTTTTTTATGAAAGGGTTGGGTTCATTTTGTTTGTTTCTTTTCTGAGCCAGGATCTCACTTAGTAGCCTGGCTTGGCCCCCAAACCCCCAGCCCTCTGCCACAGACCCCCCTAGATGGGATTATGGATGCACTTTGGTCTTGAGATAGTATTTAAAGCCCAAGCTGGCTTTGAGCATGGCATTATATCACATACCTGTAATCCCAACACTAAGGAGGTAAAGGCAGGTGAATTGCTGCATTTCAACTTTTGAGGCCAACTTGAGTTGCATGGATACTTGTCTCAAAAAAATAAATCAATGAAACAAGGTTTTGGGTTGTAGCTGAGCTGTGGATGATTGTGTCAAGCCCTGAATTCAGTTCTCAGTACTGTGAGGGAAGGGAAGGGAGAAAGAGAGAAAGGAAGAAGCCAGGTGGTAGGGGCACACGCCTTTAATCCCACCACTTGGGAAGCAGAGGCATGCAGATCTCTGTGAGTTCAAGGCCAGTCTGGTCTACAGAGTTAGTTCTGGAATAGCCAGGGCTACACAGAGAAACCCTGTCTCAAAAGAAAAGAAAATGGAGTTGGAGAGATAGGTAGCTTAACGTTTAAGAATGAATAGCGTGTATACTGCTGGGCTGGAGAAGGATGACTCAGTTAATAGCTGCTCTTCCATAGGACCCAGGTACTATTCTAGCAACCACATGATGGCTTACAACTGTCTGTGACTCCAGACCCAAGGGATCCAATACCTTCTTCTAGCCTCTGCAGACTTGCACAGATATAAATACAGACAAAAAAAAATGCACATTAATAGAAATAAAATGGAACCAGGCGTGGTAGCACACGCCTTTAATCCCAGTACTCAGGGAGGCAGAGGCAGGCGGATCTCTGTGAGTTTGAGGCCAGCCTGGTTTACAAAGTGAGTCCAGGACAGCCAGGGCTACACAGAAAAACCCTGTCTCGAAAAACCTTAAAAAAAGAAAGAAAGAAAGAGAGACAGAAAGAAAGAAAATGGAGTGCGAAGTTCATACTCTGTTGTAGATGACCAAAGTTTGGTTCACAACTGCCTGGAACTCCAGCTGCAAAGAATCCAGCATTCTTCTGGCCTTCTCTACTTACGTGTCCAACACCCACACAGACACATATAATCTACTGAACAGTTGTATTGATTCATATATGCCTGCAGTGGGTGAGAGGTAGATGATATTGTCAGTCATTTCAGCCATTTTCATGAGTTAATAGTGCTATATGGGGGAGCACAGTGTTCTTAGGTTCTTAGCTGCTTGAATGAAATATCAATCTTACATAACTACGTTGTCTCATTACTGGCTTAGGTCCAGCCTAAGCATGTGAAGGAAGCTTTTCGATTACTGAACAAATCAATCATCCGTGTAGAAACGCCTGATGTCAATCTAGATCAAGAGGAAGAGATCCAGATGGAGACGGATGAGGGACCAGGTGGCATCAATGGTGGGTAGCTTGCTCATACTTGTCTGTAGATAGTACTCATCTTGCAGGATGTCATGGTACACTGTAGATGTTGTATTCAAAAGTGGGAAGCCAGTGGACTTTAAGTTGATTAACTATAAGCTGAAGCACAGTTAGGTAGCTGTGCAAAGCATATGTACTTGAAAGACTGAAAGAATACACAACAAAATGGGAGGGAGATGAGTCCATCGTTTGGCCTCTTACTTACTCTGTTTGCTCTTGAATTTAAAATATTTTCTTGGGCCAGTAGATGGTTCAGTGGGTAAATACCTTTGCCTAAAACGCTGGTGATCTGAATTCATTACCCTGAACCCATGTAAAGGTAGGAGAGGACTGAATCCACAGAATTTTCCACATTTATCTGATTTCCACATGCTATGACATGCTTGCATACATCCATACTCACAGTAACAATTTGAAAGATTCTTTTTTTTTTTTTTTTTGTTTTTCGAGACAGGGTTTCTCTGTGTAGCCCTGGCTGTCCTGGACTCACTTTGTAGACCAGGCTGGCCTCGAACTCACAAAGATCCGCCTGCCTCTGCCTCCCAAGTGCTGGGATTAAAGGCGTGCGCCACCACCGCCCGGCTTTTGAAAGATTCTTAAGCTTCTCAATCACATTGAAATGGGTGAAGAACAGAATTTTTGTTGATGACACTACAGATTAACTTTGGCAGGTGCAGAGAAAAGGTCTCTAGGTAGACAGGCCTAAGCTATCCTAAATTTATAGCCTTCTGGCTCAGCCTTTTAAGGGCACAGATACAGTGTTTGTCAGCACGCCCTGCTGTAAATAGTATCGATAAGATCTCTGTCTCCTGTCCCTATTTATTCCTCTCAAGTCAATTGTCTTCACTAGTAGGATTTCAGTTTGTTTCATATTTATTTATAAAATGATTTTTTGTTTTCTGGAGTTTGTATTAAGCATGAGCAGTATGTGCATGGATGCTAGATGAGAGCCTGCTGCAGGCACAAGGACAAGACAAGGTGCTCACTTCTCCCCTTAGGTCATGCTGACAGCCCTGCCCCTGTGAATGGGCTCAACGGCCCGAGTGAAGACGCCAGTCAGGAGGCTGTTTCCAAGCCCTCCCTGAGGCTGGGCTTCGCTGAGTACTGCCGAATCTCTAACCTCATTGTGCTCCACCTCAGGAAGATGGAAGAAGGTTAGTGTGTGCCCCACACCACTTACTTGCTGTCACTCATGCGTGCTGTTTCTGCCACTTCTGATATTAAGTGGTGTGTTCTATGAGAGGAAAGGATTCTGTGTGTTGGCTCACTTTAGGAAGGAGACTGTGTAGTGTCAACACAGCTCCCTACAAGCCCATTGGCAGAAACCTGCACATCATTCTTGTTTGTGTATTTAACTTACGATTTTTAGTTAGTTAGTTTTTGGTTTTTCAAGACAAGGTTTCTCTGTGTACACCTGGCTGTCCTGGACTCACTTTGTAGACCACACTGGCCTTGAACTCACAGAGATCCATCTGCCTCTGCCTCCCTAGTGCTAGGATTAAAGGTGTGTGCCACCACGCCCAGCTAGCTTATGATTTTAAAGCAGAATCTTTAGATCTGATCATATAAAGAAAATACACCGCCGGGTGTGGTGGCACACTCCTGTAATCCCAGTACTCAGGAGGCAGAGGCAGGTCGATCTCTGTGGGTTCAAGGCCAGTCTGGTCTACAAAGTGAGTCCAGGACAGCCAGGGCTGCACAGAGAAACCCTGTCTCAAAAAAAAAAAAAGAACCATACATTTTTGCAGGTGGAAATTACAATAGTTGCTTTCTTCCCAAAAGATAGTCTCCTGGATATTTATATTTTACAGGCAAGTTGGACCCAAGAAATCTATATAACTACCACAACTATAATAGAATCTCTTCTGCCCATCAGTGCCTGGTTCCTGGAACACTTGCCCACCTCTTACCCTTAACTGCTTTGCTGTGATTGTCACTTGCACAGCTCTCCAGTTAGCCACAGGCAGGAGGAAAAACCATCATCTGTTAAGAGTTGTAGTTAATTATTTTTGTGTATGTGTTCCCATGGAGACCAAAGGGGGGATTTGGCTCCCCCAGAACTAGAGTTACAGTAGGTTGTGGGCTGCCCAATGTATTTGCTGGCAACTGAAAACTTCCAAGCATGACTCTGATAGCTTCTAGGCTTGATCCACCATGCAGAGTACGGAACTGCCCTGGAGACTGTCACAGCCTGTCTCACCTCGTACTTGGAAGAATTTGAATTGAAAGTAGATTCTGACGGAGTGATGCCTGCGCTTTAGTTCTAGCGTTCAGGAGACAAAATGAAGTGCTCTGAAGAGGAGCTTACAAACACATGTGATTTATATCTTTTTATGTGTGTAGTGCTGAGGACTGGGTCTGGGTCCTAGTGCGTGCAAAGCACATGTTCTAAAACCACTGATCTTCACTTTTGCACCTTATTTTGCAGTTTCTAAAAACTAAGGGTTTAGTTTTGGGTGTCTGTGTGTGGGCCATGAATTGACAGTGCAGTTTGCTAGAGGTCAGTCCTTTTAAATAATGTGCTTTTGTTGTAGAGGAAGATGAGTCGGCATTGAAGAGGAGCGAGCTTGTTAATTGGTACCTGAAGGAAATCGAGTCGGAGATAGACTCTGAGGAGGAGCTCATAAATAGGAAGAGGATCATTGAGAAGGTTATTCATCGCCTAACACACTATGTATGTATCCACTGCCTGGGCCAGGGTGTTCCTATATCTGCAGGTTTCAGAGTAGCTTTTTAAAAAGTTTTTCAAGACGGGATTTCTCTGTGTAGCCCAAGCCGTCCTGGAACTCACTCTGTAGACCAGGCTGGCCTTGAATTTACAGAGATCCACCTGTCTCTGCCTCCCGAGTACTGGGATTAAAGGTGTGCACTACTACGCATGGCCATTGCAGACAGCTGTAAACTGCCGTGGATGCTGGGATTTGAACCCAGGTCCTTTGGGAGAACACCCAGTGCTCTTAACCACTGAGCCATCTCTCCAGCCCCTCAGAGTAGGCTTTTTGATGAGTTTGTTAGTTTGAATCATTGGAGTATGGTCATAATTGTGGCTAAGTAGCATTAACATCAAAGGAGAGATTTCTTTTCCTAAAATAAGCAGAATCTTGGGAAAAGCTGAGTGAGTAATTTTTGGATCTTCCTTTTCGGTGGGCTTTTTGTGGTGTCTTCTTTTAGCTGTACTAGTATTGAACCCTGGGTTTGCATGTGCTAGTCAGACTTACCTCTCTGCTGTACCTATAGCTGCTTTTTGGGTGCTTTTCAACCATTTGTTTTCACCCTGTGGGCTTCATTAACACTTGCTATGTGGTGAATTCTCAGCCAGCCCACTAGCATCACTTACTGTTTCATCTTCTTCATACCCTGTCCCCAAGCCAGTAATCAGTCTTATCTGAAGTTTCTTTTCTGTTTTGTTTGGCAAAAATTGCTTAATGGGTGGGAAAGAAGAGGACAGATGGTGTGTTCTACATTTATATTGACTTGTTCGGGGGAAAAAAATCCAAATGAATGGTGTTTAGATATTTTGTGTTGTTTACTTAGAGACTGTTCCACTGTGAAGGCCACACTGGCCTAAAATTCAAGGTCTTTGTGCCTTTGCCACTTGAGTGCTGGTATTACAGGTTGTATACCACCATGCCAGACCTTGACCCATTCCTAGTTCAGTTAGAAATAGAATCTACTGCCAGGCTGGCCTTTAATCCCAGCACTCGGGAAGCAGAGGCAGGCAGATCTCTGAGATCAAGGCCAGCCTGGTCTACAGAGTGAGTCCAGGACAGTCAGGACTATTACACAGAGAAACCCTGTCTCGAAAAACCAAAAAAAAAAGAAAGGGAGGAAGGAAGGAATAAATCTATCTAGCATGTGACAAGCCTGGGTATGACACCTCCTAACGAGTTAGTAAAGCAGAGAAGTTCAGTGGTTATGACCTTGCTCTATTCTCAGAGAGCACCCACATCAGTTAGCTAAAAACGGCCTTATAACTCTTTAGATTTTTTTTTTTTTTTTTTTTGGTTTTTTGAGACAGGGTTTCTCTGTGTAACAGCTCTGGCTGTCCTGGACTCACTTTGTAGACCAGGCTGGTCTCGAACTTACAGTGATCCGCCTGCCTCTGCCTCCCAAGTGCTGGGATTAAAGACGTGTGCCACCACACCCAGCTTAGAATAGAATTTTTAAAAGAAATAGAAATAGGATCTTGGTGAGCATGGTGGCATACACTTAAAATCAGGAAGATAGCAAGTTTCAGGCTGATCTGACAACACAGATCGTCTAAAAAGTGGGAGGAGGGGTGAATGGCTAATAGGCAGTCATTAAAAATTAACAAAAGACACTAAATGAAACCAAACAGATTTAGATATATTAGAGAGTTTTTGCCCAATTTCCTTTTTTGAAGTTGTAATGGCAAGCATTTGACAAACTGGGATATCTTATTAAATTACAATGCCTGCTGAGTTTGTTAGTTTTTCATGGCAGTTATACCTACAGATCAGTATCCTAGTAAGAAGGGAGTTGAGCAGAACACTGATAATGGTTTTAAGATGTGTCTGGTCCAGGGGCTTTTGGAGAGGAAATAGTGGATGTGTAAGTAAGCAGACATTTGAAGAGTCTGTGGTTCTGCACTGAAGACAGACTCTGTTCCACAGGACCATGTCCTCATTGAGCTCACTCAGGCCGGACTCAAAGGCTCCTCTGAAGGAAGCGAGAGGTATGAGGAAGATCCCTACTTGGTAGTCAACCCTAACTACTTGCTTGAAGACTGAGACATTGAAGGTAACTTTACAACCAGAGATGAGGACCTGTGGTGGCCTAGCTTGGCCCAGAGCCTGGCTGGCACTTGGAAGAGACAGTTTCTGGAGCAATGCTTAAGGAGGGACAGCTGAGCCCATCCATGACCCTGTGAATCTCATACTGGGATGGGCTTGGACACTTTGTACTTCTTGTCTTGTTGAAGTTGGAAACCAATCATGTTCTTTCTGTAAGCCTTGTGTCTTCATGTGTAGGAAAGGCCTGCTGCTTTTGTCATACACGTATCTGTGGAAATTGCCTTCCTCAATTTCCAATCACTGCTTTTATTCATGAAAATAAAGCAACTTGTTCTGTGATTGTCTGGATTCATTTCTGTTTTTGAATGTCTCCATTTCCATGAGTGAGTTTCTTCTGGCTTATTCTCTGGTATAAAAACCATATCAAACGAAAGGTTTTGAGATAACTTTCTGAAGTTAATTCCAGTGGTTTTGGAGTCACTGTTTTCTGGAGAAAAATACTGAAAGTCATTCCAACAGTATGTGAGCCTTTCCTTGTGACCAATTATTCGTGATATGTCTTCTTGTCACAGGAATTAACAGCAGATGACATTCTGGGACCAGATGGCCAATTAAAGCAAGCATTTCTATCGTGTGAGAGTTCATAAGTAACTTAAGTGAGTAGATGTGTTAGCACATGTCTGTAGTCCCAGCTACAGGGTGGCTGAGGCAGCTGAATCAGATTAGAATTTTAGTTAGCCTGGGCAAGGACACAAACCCTATGGGATAGTTGGCAATGGTGGCACCTAGCATGTGGGGAGGCAGGGGCTAAGGAGACAGCCCCGTGACAAAGAGCCTGTCTTGGGTTACTACTGTGATGATGTGCTATGACCAAAAGGGAAGCTGGGGAGGATAGGGTTCATTTGGCTTACACCTCCACAGCACTGTTACACAGGAGCACTAACACAAGGCAGAAGTCTGCAGGCGGAGGCTGTGGGTGGGTGGGTACTGTTTACTAGTTTGCTCCTCGTGGCTTGCCTGGCCTCTTAAAACCCTCAACTGAGGCTTCCTATCCAAAAACTCTAGCTTGTGTGAAGTTGGCACTAGGCAGTACAGTGCCCATGCAAAATATCTGGAGAGGTGCTGCATGCTGATTTCTTTGCTGAGGAAGTGAAGACAGGCAGGTCGCTGGGGCCTGGTAGCCTACTTAGCAAGTTCCAGGCCAGTGAGAGACTTAAAAAAAAGAAACAAGATAGAATGGAAGCTGAGGAGCAACACTCAGCACCTACTTGCTGGTTTACAACCATCTGTAGCTTCAGGCAGCAGGCATACACATGGTACACATGTACATACAAGCAAAGCACTCATCCATATAACTTTTTGTTGTAAAGATTTTTAAAAATTGTTGAGATGGCTCAACAGATAAGACACTTGTCATGCAGCTGTGGTTCAATCCCCAGAACCCATGATGAAAGACAGGAAGCTACTCTACAAACTTGTCTCTGGCTTCTACACATGGTGCTGCACACGTACACTATAATGACTGAAAAACACAAATTTTAGTATGTCTACAGGCTTCATGGGAGTTGTGTTTTATATGTGTATATATACAAAATACTGTATTTTGAACTCTGTGTGTTGTGTGTATGTGTTTTTTTAGGTTTTCCAAGACAGGGTTTCTCTGTGTAATAGCTCTGGCTGTCCTGGACTGGCTTTGTAGACCAGGCTGGCCTCAAACTCACAGTGATCCGCCTGCCTCTACCTCCCAAGTACTGGAATTAAAGGTGTGCACCACCACTCCCGGCCATGTTGTGTGTGTTTTAAAGACAAGGTTTCTCTGGGTAGCTCTGGCTGCCTTCCCAGTAATAGGATTAAAGGAGTTCCCCACCACACCTGAGCTTACAATGTATCTTCAGAAATACTTAAAAACTATCGTATTTTAAAGCCGGGCGTTGGTGGCGCACGCCTTTAATCCCAGCACTTGGGAGGCAGAGGTAGGCGGATCTCTGTGAGTTCGAGGCCAGCCTGGTCTACAAAGTGAGTCTAGGACAGCCAGAGCTGTTATACAGAGAAACCCTGTCTCGAAAAAAACAAAAACAAAAAAACTATCGTATTTTAGTGTGATATTAAAGCTTGATAGTTTTTATATTAGCTGTTGAGATAGCTCAGTCGTTAAAGGAATTGACCCTCAAACATGAGGAACTGAGTATGGACAAGATAAATAAACCCAGCTGTGGCTGTACATGCTTGAAATCCCTGCACTAGGAAGAAGAGATGCAGGTCCTGATGCTCACTTGCCCACCAGGCTAGCCTGCTAGATCAGTTCTAAGCTAGTGAAAGACCCACATGTGCACACTCATACCATATGCACACGTATACAGAGAAGGGTTGCTTCCCCCCTTACAAGATTTATTTACGTGTATGTTTTTTGCTGGCATGTATGCATATGCACCATGCATGCCTGGTGCCTGTGGTCAGAGAAGTGCCTCAGGTCCCCTTGTAGGTCACCATTTGGGTACAAGAAGCCAAACCTGGGTCCTTTGCAAAAGCAACAGTGCTCTTAAGTCACTGAGCCGTCTTTCCACTCCTTCCTGTTTTGTTTGTCTGATTTCTAGTTTTTCTAGACAGGGTCTCACTACCTCTAGCTGGCCTGAAGCTCTGTGTAAGCCAGGCTAGCCTCAAACTCAGAGAGCCATTTATCTCAGCCTCCTGAGCTGAGTGAAAAGTGGGCACTACCATCCCCAGATTGCTCCCATATTTTCTTCCTTTTTTGGGAGGGGGAGGGGATTGAGACACCACCACCTGGCTGTTCCCGTTTTTTGAAAGGGGCAACAGATTCATTTTTATTGTTAGGTCAAACTATAAATGATTTGTCAGTACCAAAAAACCTTTTTTTGCCCCAAGCATTTTGAAGTTCCTCTTTGAAGTTTGTTATTGTAAAGTTTGTGGCAGAAATGAAGATATTGTTAAGAGATCTACAACCCTCTTCCTTTGTTAGAGACCAATTTGAACAAGGAACCCCAAAGAATTAGACTTTCCCCTGGAATTCCATGCTTTGGGTTACAGCGAGAAAAAAGCTGAAACTGGATGCCAGCCAGGGAGGGAGGAAATTTCACACAGGCACACAGATCTCCTTTGCAGGATAAACTGAGTGGGCCACATCTTGACCAGGACTGCTAAACTGTGCCCTCTATTTAAACTTAAACCTCATGGGACTGAAAAGGTGACTCAGTGGTTAAGAACACGGGCTACTTCAGAGGGAGCAGTTTGGATTCCCAGTATCCTTAAAGTGACACCAAACATTTGTAACTCCAGTCCTAGGGGATCCAGCACCCTCCTCCAGCCTCAGCAGCTACCTGGCATGCATGTGGTACACACGCATGCAGGCAAAACAGTCATACACATTAAAAAAAAATCTTTGTTTTGTCTTTTTGTTTATTTTTTGGGGCAGGGCTTCTTTGTGTACTTCTGGGTGTCCTGGACTCACTCTGTAGACCAGGCTGGCCTTGAACTCACAGAGATCCACCTGCCTCTGCCTCCCAAGTGCTGGGATTAAAGGTGTGCACCACCATGCCCAGTCATAAAATAAATCTTAAAAAATAACAAAACTCATGTCAGGGCCCTGAAGATGGGGCTAGAGTTTCAATGGACTTTTTTATTCTTTCCTCTGCGTCCATACTGGGTAATTCTTTCTGGTTTTCACTGTTGTCTCTGATTGACATTTTGGTGGACAGATAGTTGAGCTTAGCTTGTTGGGGCTGCTGGGGCCCAGACACCCTAGCAGCTCCAATAACATCATCTCCTGGTATTTAAATTTGTAAAGATTTGGACCGAGGAGATGGCTCAGTTCGTAAAGTGCCTGCTGTACAAGCAATGAGACCCTGGGTTAGGATGCTCAGAACTGTGTAAAAAGCCAGCTGTGATGGTGCGCACTTGTCATCCTGCACTGAAGAGGCTGAGACATGCAGTTTTCCAGGGCTTGCAACTGGGGAAGACACCCAAGATCTGCCTCTGGCCTCTGAGTGCACATTAGTGCACAAGCTTGTATACAGACACACAAAACATTTTTTTCTCCTGAAGATTACACTGGCTGAACCGAGTTCTGATTTAACTACCCTAGATAACCCAGTTAAATATTGTGTGGATTATCACCGTATTTTACAGCCTCGGCTGTGGTCTTAAAGTCAGGATTCCTTCCTCTTGCTTCTAACAGTTCCTTGAACATGGAGCTGCCTTGGACAGCACTCTTTCTTAGTACTGTCCTCCTGGGTCTTTCATGCCGGGGGTCTGACTGGGAATCTGACAGAAATTTTATTTTAGCCACTGGGCCTCTAACAAATGACTTAGTGCTTAACCTGAGCCACCCACTGAGAAACCAGGGCTCTGATTTGGTAGCTGGTAACACTGACATCTATGTTTGCCAGCAGCCATTGCCCTCTTTCTTGCCCCAGTATCTCAGCAGTCTTCGTGCCAGTCAAGTCACCCATTACAAAGTACTTCTGTCATGGGCACAACTTCTCCCCACAGGAAGCTCCAAGAATCCAGACCAGGAAGCAGTGCGGTGCTACCGACAACTCCTCCAGTCCCTGAAGGCTGCCCAGCTACAGCCCCTGGTGGTCCTGTGCCAGCAGACCCCACCCACCAGCAGCGCCGACGGGGTCTTTGCTGACCTCTTTGCCGACTATGCCACATTCGCCTTCCAGTCCTTTGGGGACCTTGTTGGGACCTGGTTCACCTTCAGTGACTTGGACAAAGTGATCATGGATCTTCCTCACCTCAATTCGAAAGCTTCTGGTCTCCAAACCCTCAGCAATGCCCACAGGAAAGCCTTTGACATTTACCACAGAAGGTATTCTTCTCAAGGTGAGTACACACTGACGTGGTGGCCAACGGCCAGCAGCCTCCACCCTCCTCTCTGTCTCCTTCAGCAGGACTGATGTTCCCTTCCACCTGTGAGCTTCCAGGAGACCCCCTAAATCTAAGCAATGCTGAGAGTCAGTAATGCAAATGTTCCCAAAGGAGACTGAAATATAAATGTCCACCATTTGTCTGAAACGTCTTCTTTTCTATTCCTTTGAGATAATGTGTCTTGTAGTCCAGGCTGGCTCACTGTGTGGCCAGGAGATACCTTTGAGCCTCGTATCCTTCTGCCTTCACCTCTGAGTTCTGAGACCATAGGCATATGCCACTACATCCAGTTTTATGCACTGCTGGGCTAAAACCCAGGGCTTGTGCATGCCAGGCAAGTACTCTAACCACCAAGCCATACTGTAATATAAGCCATACCCTAATATAGCCATATTTCATACATATACACATGATTTTATTTATTTATTTATCTATTTATCTATTTATTTATTTATTTATTTATTTATTTATTTTGGTTTTTTGAGACAGGGTTTCTCTGTGTAACAGCTCTGGCTGTCCTAGACTTGCTTTGTAGACCAGGCTGGCCTTGAACTTACAGAGATCCGCCTGCCTCTGCCTCCCAAGTGCTGGTGTACGCCACCACCGCCCGGCCATGATTTTATTTTTATTTTAGGTATATGGGTGTTTTGTCTGCATGTATGTCTGAGCACCATGTGCGTGCCTGTGCCCTTAGATCCCCTGGAACTGGAGTTACAGAGGGCAGAGAGTTGAGAATTGCTATGAGGTTGCCAGGAATCAAACTGGGGCTGCTGGAAAAGCAGCTAGTGCTCTTAACTGCTGAGCCATCCATCTCTCTAGCCCTTGAAAACTCTCTTCTAAAACCCTTCCTCAGGGTCAAGTCTGTCTGCACCTGTCTTTCTCTGTCCTTCCTTGAAGGACAGGTTATAAAGTCAGGATCCCTCCCACATTCTTCACTGTTAACAAATGATGTTGCAGTGACTACCCCTATGTATAAATTCTTGTCTGCCCTCTGATACATTCCTTTTGATAGCAGGCCTTCAAATTGAAATTAGCCAGGTGTAGTGGTCCATGTCTGTAAATCTAGCACCTGAATGACTGAGTGGGAGGATTGTAAGTTCAAAGTTAGCCTGGTGTGCAGATCTCTGATAAACTCAAGACCAGGCAGGGCTGCATGGTGAGATCCCTATCCCCTCCTCGCAAAAATAAGAACATGAGATCAGTGTGTTAAAATATCTGCATTCAGCCGGGCGGTGGTGGCGCACGCTTTTAATCCCAGCACTTGGGAGGCAGAGGCAGGCGGATCTCTGTGAGTTCGAGGCCAGCCTGGTTTACAAAGCGAGTCCAGGACAGCCAGAGCTACACAGAGAAACCCTGTCTTGAAAAAACCAAAAAAAATAAAATAAAATAATAAAATAAAATATCCGCATTCTTGAGAGGCATGGTGGTGCACATCTTTAATCCCAGCACTCAGGAGGCAGAGTCAGGCGGATCTCTGTGAGTTCAAGGCCAGCCTCATCTTCAAAATGAGTCCAGAACAGCCAAGACTACACAGAGAAACCCTGTCTTGACCCCCCCCCAAAAAAATCCACATTCTTTAATACCTCAAAGCATAGTGCTATTTACTACAATGTTGCCATTCTGTCCTAGTCTGCTAATTTTAAATTATATAATTCTTTTTGTTATACATAGCATGAATATAAAGAAGTTAACTTTTAGCCGGGCATGGTGGTGCACGCCTTTAATCCCAGCACTTGGGAGGCAGAGGCAGGTGGATCACTGTGAGTTCGAGGCCAGCCTGGTCTACAAAGTGAGTCCAGGATAGCCAGGGCTACACAAAGAAAACCTGTCTCGAAAAACAAAAACAAGACAAAAAGTTAACTTTAAGCTGGTCATAGTGCCCAAGTCTTTAATCCCAGCACTCTGGAGGAAGAGTCAGGCAGATCTCTGTGAGTTCAAGGCCAGCCTTGTCTACAAAGAGAGTCGAGGATGGCCAGGGCTACACAGTGAAACCCTGTCTTGAAAAAAAACAAAAAAAAAATGTTTTTTTTTTTGTTGTTGTTGTTTAAACTAGGAGAGTGTGGTAGCACAGCCCTTTTATCCCAGCATTCAGAAGGCAGAGGCAGGCGAGTCTCTCTACGTTGGAGGTCAGCATGGTCTATAGAGCAAGTTCCAGGACAGCCAGGGCTGTTATACAGAGTAACTCTATCTCAAAAAACAAAACAAACAAACATTTTTTTTAAAGATTTATTTATTTAGCATACGAGAACCCGGCCATGTTGTGTGTCTTTTGGAAGACACACAACAAAATTTTAAAACTAAAGTATAGAAGCTTTAAAAAAAAAAAGATTGTGTCTTTTTATACAGCCTTGCCAGGCCTGGAACTTGCTCTGTAGACCAGGCTGACCTTGAACTCACAGAAACCCTCCTGCTTTCTGAGTTCTGGGATTAAAGGTATATACCACCACCACCATGCCCAGCCTAATATCTTTCTTCATTAAGGAACTCAATGGCAAGGCAAAATGTAATTCAATATTTTTAATTGAAAAAAAAAAAAAAAACAAAAACAAAAAACGTTCAGCTGGGGGTGGTGGCTTACGCCTTTAATCCCAGCACTTGGGAGGCAGAGGCAGGTGGATCTCTGTGAGTTCGAGGCCAGCCTGGTCTATAAAGCAAGTCCAGGACAGCCAGAGCTGTTACACAGAGAAACCCTGTCTCGAAAAACAAAAGAAAAACAAACAAACAAAAAGTTCATACAATATATTCAGATCACTTCACTCCTCACCCAGCTCCTCCCAGAGCCTCCCCATCTCTCTACCCACCCACCCTTTCTTTATTCTTTCTTCCTTTCTAAAACAAACGAGAAACATACACATACAAAAACACTACAGAAACACACACAAAAAAACCAAAAAATAAAAAATACAAGCAAAATACCTATAAGACAAAAAATGTCCAAAAAAGTCTACAAAAATAGCATTGAGTTCATTTTGTGTTAGGTTCCTGGCACAGGACCTATCCTGAAATGTAGTTAGTTTATCCAGTGAGACTCCACTGGAGAAAACTGATTTTTTTTCTTTACAAGCAAGCATCAATTTCAGATAGGTTCTTGGTTAGAGGTGGGACCTCCTGTCCACTTCCTCCTTTAGTACTGGGACCCTGACCCCATCTAGCTTGAACCTGTGGAGGCCCTGTGTGTACTGCCGTGGCTGTGAGTTCATCAGTCCTATTGTGTCTGAAAGACACCATTTATTTTCCTTGGAGTATTTCATCACTTCTGGCTCTTACAATCTTTACACCTCCTCTTCCACATAGATCCCTGAGCCCTGAGAGGTATAATTCAAATTTAATTAGCAAAATGGGACCTGGAGGGAAGAAGGTTTGGCAGCTAGTAGCACTTGCCGTTCTTCTAGAGGACTCAAGTTTGGTTCCCAGCACCCATATCTGTCAGCTGACAACTGCTTGTAACTCCAGCTCCAGGGGCTCCAACACCCTCTTCTGGCATCCAAGTACATGCATACATGCATGGCAAACAGTGACAAAGTCACACACACACACACGTACACGTACACATAAATGAAAATAAATCTTTTTAAAATGAGCAAAATGGAGGCCACCAAAATTGCCCAGCAGATAAAAGTGCTTGGCTAACAAGACCAACAGCCTGAGTTCTATCCCAGGAAGAAGAATGGAAGGAGAGAACTGCCTTCCCAGAGTTGTCCTCTGACACCTGCACATAAGTGCTCTTGCCTGTGAACTCCTGAACTCACACACGTATTACATACACACAATAAATAAGTAAATATTTAAAATTTTAAATGAGCAATATGGTTGGATTATAGCTAAGTTGGTAGAATGTTTTCCATGCGTGCAGGAGGCCCTGGGTTCCATCCCCTGCATTGTATAAAATAGCCACAGTGACACATGCCTGTAACCCAAGCGCTGAGAAGGTAGAAGCTGGATGACCAGTCCAAGGTCATCTTGGGACATACGAGATTCTGACTCATAAATTAATTAGTTAATTAATTTAAATGGCATAAGTAAAATGAGCATCAGTTCTAAGAATATAATTAAGTCACTGGGGCACTTATCGAGCATGTATGGAGCCCTGGGCTACATCCCCAGCACGGCTTAACTCACAAGGCAGAGGCAAGAAAGGGGAATAAGAACTTAAGGTCATCCTCAGTTACATCAAGTTCAAGGCCAACCTGGGCTAACAGGATCCCCCACCCCCACACCTCAAAAAAAAAAAGGAAAGAAGAGAAACAAAAAAGAACTTTTATTTTTTTCAAGACAAGTTCTATGTAGCTCTGACTGAACTCAAGATGTAGAACAGGCTGGCCTCAAACTCACAGAGATCCACCTGCCTCTGCCCTCCAAGTGCTGGGAATAAAGGCATGTGTCACTACACCTGGCCAGAAAGAAGAAAAAAAGAAACCTTAGCAACAACAGGAAGCAGGAACTGGATATGATGATGGGAGGGCCGTGTATTTGAGGCCAGCCTGGGCTACATAATGAGACCCTATCTCAAATCCTACTGCCCAAAACACAGGGGCTAAGGACTTTAGTAGACATCTCTCCAGTGAGGATGTGGAATTGGCAAAACAACCAAACACAAAGCATCAGTAACTGTTAGAGAAACAGAAATCAAAACCATTATAAGTGGCTGTGAGAGAAACGTGGATGAGGGCCTGGAGGAGCTGCAGGGTTGTGCATTGCTGTGCAGTGTGGAACAGCACAGCTTCTATGGAAGGATAGTGGACGAGCCTCTGGTGGGAAGTACAGCCCACACTAGGAACCTGTGCCCCACCCACCCCAGCACAAACAACAACCGACAGAAGAGCTGATGCTGTCAGCTCATGATTAAGTTGTACATTTTGAAAGGTTGAACATGGCTGGGCAACATCCCATCCCATCCATGTGTGCTGATGCAGGTTGATTTAGGTATGGAAATCTAAAGGTTATAATGTGGCCCCAATGGGCCAGTCACTGAATAACTAGGGCAGTTTTATCTTATCAGAATGAAGTCTGTCTCCCCCAGACAGTCCCTTCCTATTCCAACCTTTTCAAAGTTCTATGTACAGCACAACCAACTCTGGGGTCAGGGGTGCAGCTCAGTGGTTTGGCACTTGTCCAGCTTGGGTAAGGCCCTGGGCTCAGTCCACCACCGCAAACAAAACTGTTTGGGAATGCCATCCTGCTACCGAGACTGAATGCAAGAGGGAAGTATGTAATTGTACAGTTCCAGTCCCATACTGGTTTTACTTAATTTCTCTTGGATTCCAGACCACAAATCTGAGAACTCTCTCTGTGTGGATTTTTGTTTTGTTTTTTTGTTTTTCAAGACGGGGTTTCTCTGTGTCCCAAGCCCTGGCTGTCCTGGGCTCTCTCTGTAGACCAGGTTGGCCTTGGACTCACAGAGATCCAGCCTCCCTCTGCCTCCCGAGTGCTGGGATTAAAGGCATGCACCCCCACTGCCCAGCCCAGTGTTAATCTTAATGTTTGAAGGGATCAAATGATACCAAGTCTTTGTGTGTGTGTGTGTGTGCTCATGTATGTGCAAGTGCACATGTGAGCACATTTATTAGAGGTCGGACGACAACGTCAGGTATCATTCCTCAAGACCTGCTCACCTCAAATTTTTTTTTATTTTTAAAAATTCTTTTGTTTATTATTAGTGTGTGTCTATGTGGTGTGTGTGTGTGTGTGTGTGTGCGCCATAATTCGTGTATGAAGGTCAGAGGATAACATGTAGGAGTCTGCTTTCTCCATCCACTGTGAATTCTGGGGTTGAACTCAGGTTGATCAGTGGATGGCAAGCCTTTTACATACCAAGCCATCTCACCAGCCAAACATCTTGTTATTTAAAACAGTCTCTCACTGGCCTGGAACTCACTAAGTAGTCTACGCTGGTAAGCAGCAAGCCAAAGGATCCACCAGTCTCCGCCTTCCCAGTGTTGGGATTACACTACTACCCTGGGGCTTGCTTTACCTGGATTCTTGTGCTTAAACTCAAGTCTTGTCTTAGCTAGAGTTTCTATTGCTGTGACAAAACACCATGACAAAAAGCAAGTTGGATAGTAGAAGGGTTTATTTGGTTTACAATTCCATTTTGCTGTTTGTCATTGAAAGAAGTCAGCACAGGAACTCAAACAGAGCAGGAACCTGGAGGCAGGAAGGAGCTGATGCAGAGGCCATGGAGGGGCGCTGCTTACTGGCTTGCTCCTCATGGCTTGCTCAGCCTGCTTTCTTAGAGAACCCAGGACCACCAGCCCAGGGATGGCACCACCCACAACTGGCTGGGCCCTCCCCATTGATCACTAGTTGAGAAAATGTCCTACAGCTGGATCTCATGGAGGCATTTCCTCAGCTGAGGCTCCTTCCCCTCTGATGCCTCTAGCTTGTGTCGAGTGGACACAAAAGCAGCCAGTGCAAGTCGCCATGCTTCTGAGGCAATCACTTTGCTAACTGAGCCATCTTCCCAGATTTTCTACTTCTTTCTCCCTTCTCAAGGAGCATATAATGTGCACATGCCAGTTAGACAGTAAGGTGACACATCTGAGAAATCTAACCCCTCCACATTAATGTTTCTCAGAGCCATCTGAAGGGCCACAGGATCAGGATCACACAGATAAATAGCTTGTGTTAAGGTTTATGTTCCTGGCCAGAGATGTAGTAAGTTGGTAGAATATTTGCCTAGCATTCGGAAGGCTCTACCTTCAAGCCCCAGGACTGTATAAACCAGGCAGGATGTCACCTATTTATAATCTCAGCACTTGGGAGGTGAAGGTAGGAGGATCAGAAGTTCAAGGTTGCCCACCATTGTGGCACATGCCTTTAATCCCAGCACTTGGGAGGCAGAGGCAGACAGAGCTCTGTGAGTTTAAGGCCAGCCTGGTCTACAGAGTGAGTCCAAGACAGCCAGAGATACACAGAGAAACCCTGTCTCAAACAAAAAAACAAAACAAAACAAAAAATGAATTCAAGGTCATCCTTGTCTACTGGGTTACATGGAACCCTGTCTCAGGGGTTGGGGGTAGTGGAAAAAGGGCTCTTGATTGGCTAAGAGTACTTGCTCTTCCAGAGGACCAGAGTGATTCCCAGCCCAGCACCCACATCAAGTGGCTCACAACCACATGTAATTCCAGCTCCAGGGGTTCTTTTTTCTGGCCTCTGTAGACATCTGTATACAAATTGCATATACTCCACACGGACACAGAAATCTACACATAAATAAAAAGATTATATATATATATATATATTTATTTATTTAAAGGGATGTGTTCTTGGGCCCATCCATCTCTTGACTCTTAACTCTAAATCTGAGGATGGGTCCTTGACATTGGCTTTTTTTTTTTTTTCTTTTTTCTAGGCAGAGTTTTTCTGTGTAGCCCTGGCTATCCTGGAACTCACTCTGTAGACCAGTCTGGCCTCAAACTCAGAGATCTGCCTGCTTCTGCATTTTGAGTGCTGAGATTAACCGGGTGCACCACCATCACTTGCCTCCCTGCCCCCACTGGCAGCCACCCTTACCCTCCCCCCTAATCCCTGGAGCTTTCTTTTTCTTAAACTTGTACAGTTCTGATGGACAGAGGAGCTTGAGAATCATCACTGTGCTCCTTGAGATCAAAGCAAAATCAGCTGCAAACATCAGATTTTCCTTTGTCCTCACTCTCAACACACAGTAACTACAACGAGAACGAAGAAACAGCAGTTCCTGGACAGCCTTGGGGTTTAGTTTAGTTTTGCTTTGTTTGGTTTTAGATAGGGTCTCTAGTCCGAGTTGGCCAGGAATATAGCTGGGGATATAGTCAAGATGACCTTGAACTTCTGATCTTCCTTGCCTGTACTTCTCAAGTGCTGCGGTCACAGGCCTGCACCACCTCAGCACTATGCCCCCACACCTGGTTTATGCAGGGCTGGGGATCAATCGCTGGGCCTGGTGCAAGCTCACTACCAACAGAGGTAGGTCCTCAGCCAGAGCGCCCTGCCTTTAATTAGAATTTAGAAAGGGGTTCTCTTTCACATTAGAATAATTCTTTTTATTCTGGCTCTTCCAAGTGTTCTGTATGTCAGTCTTGATATACAATATAGGCTCATAGCCAGGCGTGGCAACACGCTAATTTAGTCCAAGAGCTGAGGAGGCAGAGATAGGCAGACATCTGTGACTTCAAGGACAGCCTGGCTTACAAATCAAGTTCCAGGACAGTCAGGGTCACACAGTGAGACCCTGTCCCTCCCCCCAAAAAAAATCCAAATAAAGAATAAAATAGTCTTTTAAAGAGACATTGTAATTTTTGGCCACTTTGTTTTCTAGAGTCTGTCAGTTAGCTAGAGACAAGTCATGTGGTAATCTCTTCAAACACTTCAAACAGCTTTCCTCAGCAACTGCTCATTCTTCTGTCTGGTTCCAGGAGGAAAGCTGTCTGTCGTCCTGAAGGTTGAAGACATCCCAGAGCTTCTGCTAGACTCGTCCTTGGTAGCTGCACTCACTAAGGTAGGCGCAGCATCCGTACTGCCTAGGGAGAATTGTGATTGTATTATTTATTTATTTTAAGATAAAGTCTCTGTAGGAAGAGAAGAACGTGAGGTGGCTCGATGGCAATGGGGCAGGTTTATTTGTGAGGGGACCTGAGAATGACTGACATCAGGAAGAAGAGGTAGTGGGCTTTCTCACAGGGTAGGGTTTTTACCAGGGATGGGGAGGTGGTTTAGTCAAAGGGCTGAGGTTGGCCAGTATGTTAGTTGTTAATCTAGGACATAGGGGAATGGCACTTGTGTGGACTCGATGACACTGAAATTGTCAGTCACAGAAGTGGGGTAGGGGTGGCGATGGGGGCCTAGGCTGTGATGTAACCAGAGGAGGGATGCAACTTAGGCAGAATGGGGGTATCTCAAAGGGAAGATGGTCAGGCTCTTGTTCTCTCGGTCTCACTATGTAGGTCAGATGGTCCCGAACTCACAGAGATCCATCCACCTGCCTCTGCTTGCCAAGGTGCTGGGATTAAAGGTGTGGTGCACCAGCATGCCTGACTAAATTGTGATTTTAATGGTTAAAAGTGAGAGTTTTATTTGCTTCTTTGAAAAATTTTTTTAAATGTTTTAAGTTTTTGAGATAGGGCCCCATGTATCTCAGAACTCTGTATATAACAGAAGATTAACTTGAACTTGAGACCCATCTGCCTCCATCCATCTCCTAATTGCTACATCCTGATTATGGGCATGTGACAAACCTGGTTTATGCAGTGCCGTGATAGAACTTTGTCACTGCTGACTCTACTAACAACCTAGCTACAGACCCGGCCCTGGGCTGACATCTCCATAAAGTCTTCTAAGCAGCGCCCATCCCAAGATTCACCAGCTACCTTAAAAAGGAAATATGTGCTTTAGGCCTCGCTGTTTATTCATCATGTTTTTGCTTGGCTCCGTTACAAAGCCAGAATCCCTAATCCCAGCACTCAACAGGTAGAAGCAGCTGGATCTTTGTGAGTTTGAGGCCAGCCTGGTCTACAGAGTGAGCCGAAGGCCGACCAGGACTACATAGTGAGACTCTGTCTCAAACAAAACAAAACAAATATGCTTCTGGGACCCACATGGCAGAGGAGAGAGCTGAGTCCCGGCAACTTGTCCTCTTACCTGACATGTGTGCTGTAGCCCACACAGAGAAGGCCTCACGAAGGTATAATAGTTTTTTAAAATACATCTCTTAGATTACTCATCTGATTTGTATTCTCTTTTAACCAAAAATTTATTTTTGGCTTTGTTTTTTTGTTTGTTTGTTTTTGTTTTTTCAAGACAGGGGTTCTCTGTGTAACAGCTCTGGCTGTCCTGGACTTGCTTTGTAGACCAGGCTGGCCTGGAACTCACAGATATCCACCTGCCTCTGCTTCCCAAGTGGTGGGATCAAAGGCGTGCGCCACCACCACCCAGCTTTGTTTTTGTTTTGAAACATTGTCTCACTATGTACCCCAGGCTGACCCTGAACTCTTGATCATCTGGTTTCCATCTTCTGAGCTTGTTTTATTTTGAGACAGGGTCTCACTAAGTAGCCCAAAATGAGCTCAGATTTGGTCCTCTTGTCTCAGCCTCTGAGTGCTAAGATTGTATGTCTTCCTACTATTTCCTCTAGTAATTATTACTTTATTTTCTGAGACAGGGTTTCTGTATATCTATGGCTGTCCTGGACTCACTCTATAGACCAGACTAGCCTTGAACTCACAGAGATCCCCTTGCCTCTGCCTCCTTAGTGCTGGGATCAAAGGCGTGAACTACCATGCCCAGCAATTACAGTGAGCTGTGAATTGTCAGGTGGTTGCTGAGATTTGAACCCAGGTCCTTTGGAAGAGCAGCCAGTGCTCTTAACTGCTGAGCCATCTCTCCAGCCCCTATTGTTACTTATTTATTTATTCACTTATTTGTTTATTCATTTTGTTTTTGAGAAAGGGCCATATGTATCTCAAGCTACACAGCTGAAGATGACCTTGAACTCAACTCCTGATCCTCCTGTCTCTGCCTCCCCAGTGCTGCGGTTATAGGCGTGAAGCACCATACCCTGTTTGTATCCTGCTGGGGATGGAACCCAGCCTTTTGTGCATGCTAGGCAAATAATCTACCAGCTGAACCATACCTCCAGTCCAAGATCTCCAGCTGTCTAAACTAAGAGTTCCCAGTGATGAAAGAGCACTTCAGATTGAGAGAGAAGCCTTGGGAAGAGCGACCTGTTGGAGGATGCACTTGTGTGGGTGTTAACAGTAGGGAGAACTTTGCTGGAAAATTTGAGAGGCAGGACAGGAGGGATAGTGGTAGAAGGCAGGTATCATGTGAAAGGGTGGGAAGCCAGCATAAGACACACACAGGGCAAATCAGGAAATCGAGTCCAGAGTCAGAGAGATAGGCATACACTGTGCAGGCCCATAGGAAGGCCCTGGGGGTTGGATTGAGCAGGATGGGAAATGCACTGTGCTGGTTTTACCTCAAAACTGTTCTACATGCATGGGTGAGATTCCAGGTCAAAGGCTGTAACTGGACAAGCATTTTTATGATCAGCCCTTTGGTCTCTTGATAGCAATTATCACTCTTTGTAAATTAACTTAGTCAGCAAGATATTTGCTTATCCAAAACCTTATCATGGATGGTTTCAAGTTCCTGAGCTGGCAAATGTGAAATCTGGTTTCTGGCCTATGTGGCTGACTACAATGCAGATGCCAGAGCACACACTACAGAATGACATCCCCCACTGCAGCCAAAGCAGGTCAAAGCTCCTCACTGCTTAGATGACGTGTTCTTTTAAAGATTGTACTTAATGCGACTGAGTATGCAGTTCAGTGAGCTGCTGGAGGGCTTGCCTAGCAGACATAAGTCCCTGGCTTCTATCTCTAGTACCTCACAAGTGGGGCGTGGTGGAGGATGCCTGTACTCTCAGCACTCAGGGTGAAGAGGCAGGAAGACTAGAAAGGCAAGCTCATCCTAAGCTACACAGTGAGTTTAAGGCTAGCCTGGGCTACACGAGACCCTGTCTTTCCCACGCAAAAAAAAAAGGAAAGGGTGAGGAGAAAAAGTGAAGAGAGAACAGGAGAGGAGAGAAAAGGAGAGGAGAGACTCAATCAGCTTGCTTAGGTGGAACTGACCTGGGACTTTGAACATGTCCCAAGTTCCCAGGTGAATCTGATCCATGAACACTGAGTTGCCTTTTCTTACAGCCGTTCTAATTCTTTGCCTGTTCTTTATGTGCCAAATATACTTATTCACCTTTCTTCTTAAACTGCGCCTCTGAATCTTAACCTACCTTTAACTGTGAATCTTCCTACCCCATGTACCTGCTGAGTGGCTCCCTCCAGGAAGCCCATTCCTGTGTTTTGTACATAACTGACAACAGGAGCAAGAATTGAGACTGTGAGTAGGGAGACTTCAGGGACATTTTCCATCATGGAGCTAGCCTGTGGGATCTGGTAAACACTAGGCAATCATTTGATTAGGAAAGCACTTAGGAGCCAGCGATGGGTTGGGTGTCAGGTCCAGGGTACATTTGTTTCCCAGCTGGTTCCAGACCTGTGAAACCACTGATCTGTGGGAGGGGAAAGGTGGTGATGAGCTCATGAGACCCCAACAAGGAGTGAGTGGTATATGCAAGCCAGAAACCAGGCAGAGTCTTTCTTTTCTATTTTGATTATGTTTTCACTCTGTGTGTGCATGTGTGTGACATGTGTGCAGGTGAGTGAGTCTCCAGGTGGAGGCCAGAGGTCAACACTGAGTGTCTTCCTTTGTCACTTTCCACGCCTCCCCTTTTTGAGATGGGGTCTCTATGTCTCTGAAACTGAAACTCACTAAGTCAGCTAGACTGGCTGGCCAGTGACCCCCAGATCTCCTATCTCTATCTGCCAGCATTGGGGTTAAAGACACACTCCTGGGCTGAGCATGAAAACCACTCAGGAGGCAGAGGCAGGCAGATCTCTACAAGTTCAAGACCAGCCTGGCCTACATAATGAATTCCAGGCCAGCCAAGGATGCACAGGAAAAAAAAAAAAAGAACAGTACCAAAAAAGCAAAACAAAAAACACACTCTTGGATTTCAGGTGGGCTGAGGATCAGAACTCAAAGAAAGAACTTACTGAGTAAGTCCTTTCTCCAGCCCCTTCCTTTTTTTTTTTTTTTTTTTTTGAGATAGAATTTCTCTGTTTCTCTGTGTAGGCTTGACTGTCCTGGAACTCACTCTGTAGACCAGGCTGGCCTCAAACTCAGGGATTCACCTGCCTGTGCCTCCTGAGTGCTGGGATTAAAGGTGTGTACCACCACACCTGGTCTACCTTTTTCCTTCTTTCCTTTAAAAAAAAGTTCATAGCCGGGCGGTGGTGGCGCACGCCTTTAATCCCAGCACTCGGGAGGCAGAGGCAGGCAGATCTCTGTGAGTTTGAGGCCAGCCTGGTCTACAAAGCGAGTCCAGGGCAGCCAGAGCTACACAGAGAAACCCTGTCTCGAAAAAAAATTAAAAATAAAAAAAATTAAAAAAAGTTCATTACATTTTTATTGTGGGTCTGGGAGGGATGTCTGTTTGTCTGTCTATGTCTGTATCTGTGTGTCTCTGTGTAGGAATGGACATGCTATGGTACTTATGTGGAGGTCAGAGGGTAATTCTGAGGAGTCTCAGTTCTATCCTATTTATGTGGGACCTGGGGGTTGAACTCAGCTCATCAGATTTGATGGCAGGTGCCTATGCCCTCTGAGCTATCTCACTCTTCCTCTCCTCTTCTTCAAGACAAGATTTCATGCTGCACAAGCTGGCCTTGAACTCACTAGGTAGCTAAGGATGAGAGTGCTGGATTACAGACATGTATGTACCAGCATGCCCTGTTTATGTGGTGCTGGTGACAGACCAGCTTTCTCTTGGGGAATCCCAAGATCGGCCTTGGTCATGGGGAGAATCACAGCACACCTCTGGGCTGGAGCTTTTCCTAATGGTTCATTTCCTTACTTGTAGGACTCGGTCGATTTCCTGTCTCTTGATCTGTCTTATGAATGCCAAAGTGTGTCGACTCTACCACAGAAGCTGAGTGGATTGCAGGTAATGTGAGACTTTTCCATCATGTGGCAAAGGCTCTGGACAGTTTATCAGAAGTGTGATGCTTAGGCCAAGGCATGGGCTGAGCCTTGGACTTGCTGAATCAGACCTGCTGAACCTCAGGTTTGGAGATGGGCTCACTGTGGGCTCTCAATGGGCTTGTCATGGGCTTGCCATGGGCTGGCTATGTAGCTTATCAGTTGGTCCGCTGCTTGCCTAGCATTCACAAAGCCCTGAGTTCCTTTCCAGCACAACATAAACCAAATGTTCTAATGCATGCTTGCAATCCCAGCACTCAGGAGGTAGAAGCAAGAGGATTAGAAATTTAAAGTCA
>CAJQZJ010033263.1:3934372-3947363 GCA_907164525.1 Lophiomys imhausi
CTTTCTTTCTTTCTTTCTTTCTTTCTTTCTTTCTTTCTTTCTTTCTTTCTTTCTTCCTTCCTTCCTTCCTTCCTTCCTTCCTTCCTTCCTTCCTTTCTTTTTCTTTCTTCTCCTCCTCTTCTTCTTTCCTTAGACAAGGTTTCATTGTGTAACATGGCTGGCCACACACTCACAGAGATCTGCCTGCATCTGCCTCCTAAGTGCTGAGATTAAGTTCATGAATCACCATGCCTGAGTCTGTGGGGCATTTGTAATGCACTTATTAATTTTGTCTCTTTCTGTCACTTCAATCCCACAGCCCATCTTGTTCTCTAACTGACAGCCTGGCCCTTCAGAGTGATCAGCAGCGTGAGACAGCAGTTGTGTCCTCTTCCCCAGTATCAGCCTACCAGAGAGTCTGGGCGGCCTTTGCTAACCAGTCTAGGGCAGAAAGGGATGCCTTTCTGCAAGATGTGTTTCCAGAAGGATTCCTCTGGGGTGTATCCACAGGAGCCTTTAATGTGGAAGGAGGCTGGGCCGAAGGTGGCAGAGGGCCGAGCATCTGGGACAACTACGGTAACCTAAATGCTGCCAAGGGCCAAGCGACAGCAAAGGTGGCCAGTGACAGTTACCACAAACCAGCCTCTGATGTTGCCCTGCTCCGAGGTCTCAGGGCTAAGGTGTACAAATTCTCCATCTCCTGGTCCCGGCTCTTCCCCACTGGTCAGAAGAGCAGCCCCAACCTCCAGGGTGTTGCCTACTACAACAAACTGATAGACAGCCTGCTGGACTCACACATCCAGCCCATGGTGACGCTGTTTCACTGGGACTTGCCACAGGCCCTGCAGGATCAAGGCGGGTGGCAGAATGAGAGTGTGGTGGATGCCTTCCTGGGCTATGCAGCCTTCTGCTTCTCCACTTTTGGAGACCGTGTGAAGCTGTGGGTGACCTTCCATGAGCCATGGGTGATAAGCTATGCAGGCTATGGCACTGGGCAGCATGCGCCAGCCATCTCTGACCCAGGAGTGGCTTCTTTTAAGGTACTTTCTCCCCTCCTGCAATTCCTGTGATTTTGAGAACACGTTTGATTGTCTCCTTCCTGTCCTTGGAAGGAGACCAGAGAGAGGGAAGGATAAGTACATTTTGTTATTGTCTCACACACCCAGGCTGATACTGAATTTACTATGCAGCCGAGGATGATCTTGAACTTCTGATACCTTGGTTGTATTCCTAAGAGGTGGGATCAATGGCATATGCCACCACGCCTGATTTTTAAGCAGTGGTGAGGATCAGACCTAGGGCTTCCTTTATAACAAGCAAGCACTCTACCAGCTGAGCCACACCCTCAGCCCGCTGTCAACTCTTCTTGACTCCAAAGGCAAGTTCCAGGCTTGGAGGAGTGTCCTCAGCTGTAGAGCTCTTGCCTAGCATGCATATGGCCTAGGTCCCCACCTCCTTGGTGCTAGAATAACAGGCATGTGCCGCCATGCCCAGTTTTATGCAGTGCTGGGGGTAGACCCAGTGCTTTTGTGTTCTGGGCAAGCCTTATATAACTTAGCTATGCCACCAAGCTTTTATTTACTTATTTGTTTGCTTTGGCTTTTTGAGACAGGTCTCAGTTTGTAACTCAAGCTAACCTGAAACTCACAGTTCAGTCTTTAGCTCACAGAAATCCTCCTGCCTCAGCCTCTAAAGTGCTAGGATTACAGGTCGAGCCACTATACCTGGTCTACGTAAGTTTTTCTTATGATTGAGACTTTCTTATGCATTTATTTATAGAGACTCCTAAGATATTTTACAGAGACAAAGCTGTGAAAGTCTGCTTTCTCCTTCATTTCTGTAGAACATCCTTTTTTACTGCTGTGACAAAACACCCACCAAAAGCACTTAAGGAAGGAAGAATTTCTTTTGGCTCACAACCCTAAGGCACAGCCCATTGGGGCAGGGAAGGCGTTGTGGCAGGAGTGAGGTAGCTGCTCACATGTGACCACAGTCAGGAAGCAGAGAGAGATGGACGCTGGCGCTCAGCTCCAGTTCTCCTTTCTCTTCAGTCCAGGACCCCAGCCCATGGGACGGGGCCACCACCTTTACAGTGGGTCTTCCCACCCCAGTTGACCCAAACTGGAAACTGCCTCAGAAACCGCCCCACAGATAGGCCCAGGTTTGTCTCCTAGGTGGATCTAGATTCTGTCAAGGTGGCAATGTTGTCACAAATTATTTTTTTTCCTCCCTCCTTTTCTTTGTTGTCCTGTGGGTGGAATGTCACCCACAGTTTCACATGGTCCCCAATTTTTTTGTAGTCCTGGACCTCAAAGGCAGCTGAACAAGTATTCTACACTCCATGCCACATCCCTCTTCTTTCAGTTCTTACTCTGTTCATTACTTCATGGTTTAATACCTTTGTCTCCCCACCTTCCAGACAGGGTTTCTCTGTGTATCCTTGACTGTCCTGGACTCACTTTGTAGACCAGCCTGGCCTTGAACTTGCAGAAATCTGTCTGCCTCTGCCTCCTGAGTGCTGGGATTAAAGGTGTGCACCACCACACCCAGCAATTGCAGACAGCTGTGAACTGCCATGTGGGTGCTGGGATTTGAACCCGGGTCCTTTGGAAGAACAGCCAGTGCTCTTAACCGCTGAACCATCTGTCCAGCCCCTAAAACCTTTGCCTTATGGGTGCTGTGACAAAATATCATAAGCTGGACCTTAGACAACAGCTTACACAGTTTCCTGAGAAGCTCACAGTCAAGGTACTCACCTGCCCCGACTTCAGTGCAGTTTGTCTTCCTGTCTGTAGGCAGCTTTCTTGTGTTGTCCTCTAGGGTGGAGAGAGCTTGGGGAGGGGACCCAGATGAAGCATGCCAACGGTGGCTCATCCTGTCCTACCCAGTCACCTCCCAAGGGCCTCTCCAAACATGATCATATTGAGGTTTTGGAGTTACACAGTTCAGTCCATGGTAAATGTCACAGGTAAGATTGTTGTCACCACTAGTATTTCTGTCCAATATTAAGTTTTCTTATGTACTGGCTTTTGTAGCATTTTCACAATTGGCCTCAGTTTTGTGGCCCTAGTTTACTGAACACTGTCCATACTGCTCTACAGCTGTGACAGCTCTTTCCTTTGTCTGAAAGAGGGCCTTGTGTAGTCCAGGCTGCCCTTGAACTTGCTCTGTAGCCAAGGATGAACCTCTGATCCTCTTGCCTCCACCTCCTGAGTTACAGGCTTGCACCACCATGCCAGGAGGAGGAAGTGCAGAAAATGGACTCCAGGGGTTTGTGGCCATGAGGCAGTCTGCCAATCTAGCCGCGGGTGGCCGCTGCCCCATTGCTGCCTCTGTTGTCTTGAGCAGTACCTTGTTGACGCTGACTTGCTGGCACCACTGCTGACATCATTCTCCTTTTTCTTCCTCACAAGGTGGCTCACTTGATCCTCAAGGCGCATGCCAGAGCTTGGCATCACTATGACCATCACCATCGCCAACAGCAGCAGGGACGCGTGGGCATTGTGCTCAATTCAGACTGGGCAGAGCCCCTGGATGTGGGGAGTCCCCAGGACCTTGCTGCCGCTGAGCGCTTCCTGCATTTCATGCTGGGCTGGTTCGCACACCCCATCTTTGTAGATGGGAACTACCCCAGCACCCTTCGGGATCAGATCCAGCAGATAAACCAGCAGTGTGGTCATCCTCTGGCCCAGCTCCCAGAGTTCACCGAAGTGGAGAAGCGGCTCCTGACAGGCTCTGCGGACTTCCTGGGTCTGTCTCATTACACATCCCGCTTCATTAGCAAGGCTGGGCAGCAGGCCTGCATCCCCAGCTACGATAACATCGGAGGCTTCTCCCAGCACATAGACTCCACGTGGCCCCAGACTGCATCTCCCTGGATCCGGGTGGTACCCTGGGGCATAAGGAGGCTGCTTCGGTTTGCTTCCATGGAATACACGAAAGGAAGAGTTCCAATCTTCTTGGCTGGGAATGGCATGCCAGTAGGGGAAGGAGCGGATCTGTTTGATGACTCGGTGAGAGTGAGCTACTTCAACCTGTACATCAACGAGGTGCTCAAGGGTAAGAGGGCTGCTGACCCCCAAGGAGGGCCACTCTTCCAACTCTTCAGAGTTATGCTTAATGAGAGACCAGAGACTGGGCTTGCTCCCCAAGAGTCTCTACTCTGGGCTATCTCACCATCCTCTCCATGCAATATTCTTTTTTTTTAAGCATTTATTTATTAATTCAATTTACATCTCGATCACAGCCCCCTCCCTTCCTCCCCTCCCATCCTCTACCCCCTCTCTCACCTATCCTTCTCTGGTGTGGGGCCCCCCAAATATCAGCCCCCCTCAATTCATCAGTCACATGAGGGCTAAGAGGTTTCTCTTGCTCTGGAGGCTGGACATGGCAGCTCAGCTAGGGTAAGGTGTCCCACTATCAGGTAACAGAGTCCATGGCTGAGACTGCTGCTCCCCCACTTGCTAAGGGATCTGTTTGAAGACCAAGTTGCCTATCCTCTATATATATGTATCGGGGGGAGTCCAGTCCAGTAGTCTAATGTACTTATCTGACCAATATTTATTGAGAGCCCATGATGGACCAGGAATTGTGAAAGACAGAAGAGGTACAGTACTGAGTAAATGTCATCCTTTCTAAATGGGACTCTCAGTCCATATTGGGATACAGAAATGACTGACAGTTAGGTTAAGACTCCCCTCAGTGCGCCAGCCCCTTTGCACTCCATCTGCCTTAGCTGGTTGTCCAGTCTGCTCTGCACTTCCCTGTTGTGCAGCCATGTACAAAGGCTCAGTCTCACCTTTCCTATCCAATGGAAGAGGATGGCGAGAGCTTCCAGCACAAACGTCACACAACTAGAACCAGTTCATGACGCCTGTCACTCACAGACATCAATGAGCAGGGACAACAATCGAAAGCTAACACTTCTCTATTCAGAGAACAGGCAATCCGAGAAGACAGGATTGACAGTCTAGCACAGCTGTCCATGTCTTCTCCAGACACAGATTATACAGAGAGTGCGGAGCTCAGCCTTACTCCAGTGTGTGCCTCCATCTTTGTGTGGCATTTCCCCTTATGGACACTTGTCGTGAGTCCTGTGGCACACACCTTTATCCCCAGCACTTGGAATCAGAGGCGGGAGGATTGAGAGTTCATGGTCATCCGGGAATGCTTAGTGAGAGCCTGTCTTAAAAATAATTAAATATGGGCATGGTGGCGCATGCCTTTAATCCCAGCACTCGGGAGGCAGAGGCAGGCAGATCTCTGTGAGTGCAAGGCCAGCTTGGTCTACAAAGTGAGTCCAAGACAGCCAAGGATACACAGAGAAACCCTGTCTCAAAAAACAAAACAAAAACCCCCAACAAAACAAAACAAAAAATAATTAAATAGGTTAGGGGATGTAGCTCACTCGGTAGGGTGCTCGACTAGCGTGCTGGCGGTGCTGGGCTCTTCCCTAGAGCTGCTTAAGTAAGATAGTGTGCACCTGTAAGACAGTACTCAAGGATGGGAAGAAACGGGATCAGGAGTTCAAGTTTATCCTCAGCTGCATAGAGTTTGAAACTAGCCTGAGTCAGGTGAGATCTTGTCGTTATTGTTTTTAAGGTGCTGGGTGGTGGTGGGGCAACTGCAGAAACAGCTCAGTGGTTAATAGCCCTGGCTGAACCTGAGTTCAATACGCATTACCCTGATGGCAGCTCACCACCATCTGGAACTCAGTAGAGTTCCCAGAGGACCTGATGTCCTCTTCTGACCTCTATGGGCACTGCACGCATGTGGTGCACAAACATACATGCAGGCAAAACACCCATACACGGAAAAAATATTTTTAATTAAAAAAAAAAAAGAAAACCAAGGCCAAGGGAGATGGCATCCTGAGGAACAGTAGTTAGGTTGTCCGGGTTTTCATGAGTGTTGGAGTCTGCGTGCGCACACACACAAACTTCTGACCTTTGCTTTCTCTTTATAGCTGTCAAGGAAGATTTAGTGGATGTCCGTTCTTACATTGTTCGTTCCCTCATTGATGGCTTTGAAGGACCCCCGGGTTACAGCCAGAGGTTTGGGCTGTACCATGTCAACTTCAACGACAGCAGCAGGCCAAGAACTCCCCGGAAATCTGCCTACTTCTTCACCAGCGTTATTGAAAAGAATGGTTTCCCTGCCAAGAAAGTAAAGGGGAGCCCACTGCCTGTGAGAGCAGACTTCACCTCCAGAGACATAGCCACCTTCAACTTCCCATCTGAGGTGCCCTCCAAGGCTAAAATAGTGTGGGAGACGTTCTCTAAGCAGCCCAAGTTTGAAAGAGACTTGTTCTATCACGGCACATTCCGGGATGACTTCCTGTGGGGTGTATCCTCTTCAGCCTATCAAATTGAAGGAGGTTGGGATGCTGATGGCAAAGGCCCCAGCATCTGGGACAACTTCACCCACACGCCAGGGAACAACGTGAAAGACAATGCCACTGGAGACATAGCGTGTGACAGCTATCACCAACTGGATGCTGACCTAAACATTCTTCGAACCCTCAAGGTCAAGGCCTATCGGTTTTCCATCTCCTGGTCTCGAATTTTCCCAACAGGAAGAAACAGTTCCATCAACAATCCAGGTGTTGATTATTACAACATGCTGATTGACGGCTTGGTGGAGAGCAACATCTTTCCCATGGTGACACTGTTTCACTGGGACCTGCCCCAGGCCCTCCAGGACATTGGGGGTTGGGAGAACCCTTCTTTGATTGATTTGTTCAACAGCTATGCAGACTTCTGTTTTAAGACCTTTGGTGACAGAGTCAAGTTCTGGATAACCTTTAACGAGCCCTTGTATCAGGTGTTGTTAGGCTATAGTTCAGGGACATTTCCTCCAAATGTGCAAGAGCCAGGCTGGGTACCTTACAGGATTAGCCATGCAATCATTAAGGCTCACGCTAGAGTCTACCATACTTACGATGAGAAATACAGGCAGGAGCAGAAGGGGGTCATCTCACTGAGCCTCAACAGTGACTGGGTGGAACCCAAGGACCCAGGGCTCCAAAGAGACGTGGAAGCTGCTGACCGCATGCTGCAGTTTTCCCTGGGCTGGTTTGCCCACCCAATTTTTAGAAACGGGGACTATCCAGATGTCATGAAATGGAATGTGGGGAACAGGAGTGAGCTGCAGCACCTGGCCAGCTCTCGTCTGCCCAGCTTCACAGAGGAGGAGAAGAATTACATCAGGGGCACTGCTGATGTCTTCTGCCTTAACACCTACACTTCCGTACTGGTGCAGCACAGCACTCCCAGGCTGAACCCACCCAACTATGACAATGACCGGGAGCTAAAGGTCAGCGAAATGAACTCTTCATCATCAGTCTCCACAATGCACGCCGATGTGCCCTGGGGGATGCGGAGGCTGCTGAACTGGATCAAGGAAGAGTATGGCAACATTCCCATTTACGTCACCGAGAATGGACAGGGGCTGGAAAACCCCACCCTGTATGACATGGAAAGGATATTCTACCACAAAACCTATATCAACGAGGCTCTGAAAGGTGCATGAGGGCTCAGTGTGTGTCACTGAACCTCCCAGTCTCCCAGTCCTTTGTACATTGTGTGTCTCGATGCTTTGCCAGGTGCTGTGAAAGTCTTTCTTTTGGGCACAGGGCAGGGCTCAGTAAGGTGTGGGTCTTGCTAGCATAGGGGCCAGACTTCAATTAGAGTATATGTTTGCAACCTCTGTGCCAAGCAAGTAGAAAGGAGTGGATTTGTGGGGCTCGCTGGCCAGCCAGCCTAGCCCACTTGGTGAGCTCGGGGTCAGATAAGAGGTTCTGAAGAAAAAAAGTGGGTGACATCCAAGAAATGACACCTGAGGTTATCTTGTGGCCTGCACACACATACACACACACACATACATGCGCATGCACGCACGCAGAGACAGATACTCACAAACAACACACACAAATACATAAAAATTTAAAGTTCCCAGTTCTAGAGCCAGCAGTGTTGCTGAGTTGGTAAATTGCTTGCCTAGAATACAAAACCATAGCTTCCAACCTCAGCACCAAAGTGGGCATGGTGGTGCACATCTGTAATCCCACCAGTGGTAAGGTAGGGGCAGGAAGAGCAGAAAAAAACAAGGTTATCCTTGACTATACAGTGAGTTCAAGGCCAACCTGGGCTACATAAGACCCTGTCTCAAAAATTTTTAAATGGCTGGGAGTGGTAGAGCATGTCTGTATTCCCAGCACTCAGGAGGCAGAGGTAGGAGGATCTCTGTGAGTTCGAGGCCAGCCTGGCCTATAGAGAGAGTTTCAGGAGAGCCAGAGCTGCATAGAGAAATCTTATCTCAAAAAAAAAGACATCAATAAATTCACACTTGTGTGCTTAATATGTAAGGAGGGCTGAGGCTCTTGAATTTGAGGCATATCCATTTACCTTAACAAAAGATTTGGTAGCCAGGCAGTGGTGGTGCACGCCTTTAATCCCAGCACTTGGGAGGCAGAGGCAGGTGGATCTCTGTGAGTTCGAGGCCAGCCTGGTCTACAAAGTGAGTCCAGGACAGCCAGACCTGTTATAAAGAGAAACCCTGTCTCAAAAAACCAAAAAAAAAAAAAAAAAAAGATTTGGTTTTGGGCTGGAGAGATGGCTCAGAGGTTAAGAGCACTGGCTGCTCTTCCAGAGGTCCTGAGTTCAATTCCCAGCAACCACATGGTGGCTCATAACCATAATGAGATCTGGTGCCTTCTTCTGGACTGCAGGCATACATGGAAAGAGAATACAATTTACATAATAAATAAATAGATCTTTTTAAAAAAAGATTTGGTTTTACAAAGGTCATTAACGCTTGCTGTAAGGTCACAGAGACTAGCAGAAAGTAAGGGGAATGAGGTGACACGGTCCTCTCAGGAAACATGGGACTGTGCACACTTCCATGGCTTAGGGAGTCCAGTGCCGGCACATGATTGGGCTGCCTGAGGCCTCTGACTACTGGTGTAAATCTTTCTTGCTTTCTGTGGGATATTCCCAGCCTATAGACTGGATGGCGTGGACCTCCGAGGGTACTGTGCCTGGTCACTGATGGACAACTTCGAGTGGCTGATGGGCTACACCGTCAAATTTGGACTGTATCACGTTGACTTTGACAATGTGAACAGACCTCGAACAGCAAGAGCCTCAGCCAAATACTATACAGAGGTCATTACCAACAACGGCATGCCCCTGCCCAAGGAGGACGAGTTCCTGTACGGAGAGTTTCCCAAGGGCTTCATCTGGAGTGCAGCTTCTGCTGCGTATCAGGTAAAGGGTTTGGAGCCTCGGAGCTCAGCTTCCTCAGTTTGGGTGGGGACTGTCTCATTACTTGTCTCGTTGCTGTGATAAAATAGTTGACACTAAAGCAAGTGAAGGAAGGAAGGAAGGGTTAGTTTTTTTTTGTTTTTTTTTTTTTTTGGTTTTTCAAGACAGGGTTTCTCTGTGTATCCTTGGCTGTCCTGGACTCACTTTGTAGACCAGGCTGGCCTCGAACTCACAAAGATCCGCCTGCCTCTGCCTCCCAAGTGCTGGGATTAAAGGCGTGCGCCACCACCGCCCGGCGGAAGGGTTAGTTTTAGGTTCACGGTTCAATAGTGCTGTGACAGGGAGCCACGGCAGCAGAGTGTCACGTCGCATCCCTGAATGGTACCACTCACATTCAGGATCATTTTCCCTACTGTAGTTAATTCAGTCTAGGAACTTCTGTACAGATTGGCCAGATATTTGTTTGCTAGGTGTCTGTAGATCTTGTTCAGTGGTGAGATGGATATTTGAAGGCCAAATGGAGCAGGCTGAGCCATGACAGAATGTTCAGGAAAAGACATGCAAATAGATAATCTCCCTCAAGGCCTCTATCCCTCACCCAGCTCACCTAAATTGATACCAAACTAGGTCTAGGGTTTTTCTGATGTTCTGACATCAGACTCCTACTGTGTTCTTGCCATAGGAGGCTAATACAGAAAATATGATGATATTATCTTTCCTCAGAAAAGTGAAAGGTGAAAGGGTATGGACAAGGGGTGCAACTCCATGCCAGAATCCTCACCCCTTGCCATGCACGTGGCTCTGGGTTTGATCTCTAGTACCATACAGAAGAAGCAATCGATAAGTTACTTGATGGGGAGTTCACAGTGGGTCCATGTCCCCTATCTTCTACCTCTGTATTGGTTACTTTTCATTACTGTGATAAAATGCCGTGGCCAAGGCAACTTAGAGAAGGATGAGTTTATTTGGGCTTTATCTAGCTAGTCACTACCTGTGGGGTTATCTAACCTCCGGTGCCCACCCCAACACATGATGACGTCTCAGATACAATTCTGCCACGGACTGAAATGTATGAGGTGAACATTAACTACTTGTTCATTTGTTCTATTCGTTCAGCTCAAGGAAGCCCCAGGTCTGTGTCCTGTTAGGTGCTCTAGCTAACACCTTACACTAAAGGCAAATGCCAACATTCCAGAGGCTTCATCCTGTTATGTTCCAGCCAAACAGCATCGGTCCTCTGTAGCGGGATCTCCCAATTTGAGTCTCTCCTCCTCCTCTTCCCTTCTCTCCCCTCCCTCTCTCCTTCCCTCCCTCCCTTCCTTCTCTTCTCCTCCTCCTCTTTTTTCCTGTTTTTTTTTCTTTGTTTTTGTTTTTGGTTTTTTTTTTTTTTTTAGACAAAATCTCATATAGCTTGCTGAGCAACCATTAATTCTTGAGTTCTTGACCCTCAGATGTTGGGATTACAGGTGTGCATCCCTGTGCCTGGTTTGTGAGGTGCTGGGGACAGGATAAACCAGGGGTTCGTGCTCGCTAGGCAAGGCTCTACGGGTCATTCCACGCCCTAGCCCATCATCCTTAGTCTTTTCTTGGCACAACGGCTCATGTTGTACCTTTTCCTCTCCAGCTGTTAAGCAGTCATTTCTCTAGAGAGCCCCAGATGTTTTTCACTGCAGCAAACAGTCTGGTATCCTCACTGCCCCTGGAGTTTCATAACTTGTAAGGCCTCTCAGTACTCAGAACTAAAAACATGTGGATGTGCGCACATACATTTATACATAGTCCCCCTTCCTCCCATCCCACTTTGTATCTGTTTGCTTACCAATTATATATGATGCAGGGCCTTGTGTAGACCAGGCCAGCTTCAGACTCACTCTGTAGCCAAGGATGACCTGAACTTCTCATCCTCCACCTTCTAAGTACTAGGATTACTGGCATGCATCAATGCTCCTGGTATACGCAGTGCTGGGATAGAGCACATGTTCTCCTGGCAAGCCCTCTTCTGACTTAGCCACATCCTCCAGCCCCACACTTTGTTGTTGTTGTTGGGTTTTTTTTCATAGTTTGTGTATTTATGGCTGTGATTCATATCCATACAGTCAGTAAAAATCTGACTCCATAGGGTTAATGCTAACCTTTCACTTTCCGTGATTGTATTTCCTTTCTCCAGTGAAGAACTCTCTGTAAATCTCTCTGTATAAACCTAGCTACTAACATCCTCACAGGTTCCTTTGGTTCCAGCCTCCTCCACCTCCACACAGATGCTTCCCCATGATGGTGCTCCTGCTGGCTCCACTCTGCCCCTCTCCCAGCCAGGAATGGATGTGCCAGAACTATCTCAGCTGTGACCAGTCACACCATTTGTTGAAATGTCTTAAAGTAAAGTTCAGAAGCGGTACCTCTCTACCCACTGAACACCATAGGCAGGCATTCTCCAGTGGCTTATTGGAAGGGAGTTAGGGAGAGGAGGAAGGCATAGAAACTGCCATGTGTCTGGATTACACATTCTTTCTCTACACCAGTATCCTTGCATTTTGCTTGACTGTCATTAGAGGTGGTAGGGGATGTGAAATTGTTCACTCAAGACCTTTAGTGAGTATTGACCATATGGCAGACCTACTGCTAGCATTAATTGGGAAACTAAAATGAAATATACAATCTTGGAGTTGGGGATGTGACTCAGTAAAGAGTACTTGGTTCCTTTGTTACACAGAGTTCAAAGCCAGCCTAGGCTATATGAGGCTCTTTGTCTCTCCTTGTCTCTGTTTCTGTCTTTCACACACACACACACACACACACACACACACACACACACACACACACACACAGAGAGAGAGAGAGAGAGAGAGAGAGAGAGAGAGAGAGAGAGAGAGAAAACGTGCCCACACTGCATGGTCTCATGGGAAGCCAGCACAGCTGCAGAAGGCAGTGTGACCTGCCATGCCATGCATGCACCTTCAGTCACTGGAGGCAGGGTGTCCAGAGGCGGCTCCATGAGGTGAGTCAGTATTTTAGATGACTTAGACTACCTCTTGATTCTTGAGGTTGAAGGAGCATGGAGAGCAGATGGCAAAGGACTTAGTATCTGGGACACGTTTTCCCACACACCACTGAAGATTGAGAATAACGACAATGGAGACGTGGCATGTGACAGTTACCACAAGATTGCTGAGGATGTGGTAGCCCTTCAGAACCTGGGCGTGTCCCACTATCGGTTCTCCATCTCCTGGCCTAGAGTCCTCCCTGACGGAACCACGAAGTTCATCAATGAAGCAGGCCTCAACTACTATATTCGATTCATAGATGCGCTGCTGGCTGCTGGCATCACACCACAGGTGAGGCTGTGGTCCCTGTAGGCAACGGGTCAAGGGGAGCCAACTTATTATTTTTTTATTTTTTGGTTTATTTTGTTTTTGTTTGTGTTTGTTTTTGAGACAGGGCTTCTCTGTGTATCTTTGGCTGTCCTGGACTCACTTTGTAGGCCAGGCTGGCCTTGAACTCACAGAGATCCACCTACCTCTGCCTCCCTAGTGCTGGGATTAAAGGTGTGTGCCACCACACTCAGCAATTAGAAAGCTGTGAACTTGCGCCGGGCGGTGGTGGCGCACGCCTTTAATTCCAGCACTTGGGAGGCAGAGGCAGGTGGATCTCTGTGAGTTCGAGGCCAGCCTGATCTACAAAAGTGAGACCAGGACAGTCAGAGCTGTTACACAGAGAAACCCTGTCTCGAAAAAAAAAAAACAAAAAAAAAA
>CAJQZJ010033263.1:3952363-3991149 GCA_907164525.1 Lophiomys imhausi
AAAAAAAAAAAAAAAAAAAAAGAAAGCTGTGAACTTCCATGTGGTTGCTGGGATTTTGAACTCGGGTCCTTTGGAAGAGCAGCCAGTGCTCTTAACTGCTGAACCATCTCTCCAGTCCAGGAGCCAACTTATTATATAAACAAGATGCTGGGTTTTAATTTTATTTATTTAATATGTTTATTCTTAAGGTCCTGCCTCTCATATCTAGTTATTTATTTTTCAAGTAGGGTCTTATTTACTTACTTATATTTGAGACAAAGGCTCATATATCCCAGCAGGTCTCGAACTCCTTATGTAGCTGAAGATGCCCTTGAACTTCTGATCTGTCTGCCTCTACCGCATGGTATGCAGCAGCACCATATATGTGGTGCTGGGCTGGAGCCCAGGGCTTCACGCATGTTAGGCAAGCATGCTATCAGCCAAGTCATATTCCCAACCCCCAAAAGATGTGGTGCGCATCTGGGGGTGTGTATACCAAGACAATATTATAGGAGTGACTTCTTTCTTTCCACCATGTGGGTCCTGGAGACTGAAGCCAGGTCATTAGGTTTGGTGGCAGCACCTTTACTTGCTGAACCATCTCCCCAGCACCAAAATGGTTTTTCAACTGGGGTTTTGAATCATCCTTAAATTCACGTGGTACAGAATTAAGGAATGCAACATTTTCTTCCCAGTCTTGGAGATAGCTCAAAGCTCCTTGAGCCTTTCTGCCCCTTCAGACATGTGTGCTTGCCTGTCTTATGTCGCCAGTTTCCTGAGGAAATGCTTCATAGAACACTGGTTTGACTTCCTCACAGGTGACCATGTATCACTGGGACCTGCCCCAGGCACTGCAGGACATCGGGGGCTGGGAGAATGAGACAATTGTGCAGCTGTTTAAGGAGTATGCAGATGTGCTCTTCCAGAGGCTGGGGGACAGGGTGAAATTTTGGATCACACTGAATGAGCCCTTCGTCATTGCTGCCCATGGCTATGGCAGTGGGGTGTCTGCTCCAGGTAAAGGCCCTAGGTCCAACTCGTCAGCTCTTTGGATCATAACTTTCTTAGCACCTTGGAGACCTGAAATTCAGGTAGCATGAGAGTCATGGCCAGGTAGGTGTGTCGGAAACCCTGCATCTATAGACCTGGGGAGGTGGGTCAGTTGGTAAAGTGCTTGCCATGAAGGTAGAGATCTGAGTTCTACCCCCAGACCATGCAAACACAGAGACAAAACACAGGTGTGGTGACACGTTTGTAACCCTATCTCTGGGAAGGCAAAGTCACATGGCTCCCTGGGGCCCACCGGTCACACTGGTCACTCAGTCTAGCTTAGTTTAGACCACAAGAGACCCTGTCTCAGAGAAGTAGACAATCTTCTTATGAATGACACCTAAGGCTGTCCCCTGGCCTCCACCTACACTCACACACATGGATCTACATATATTTTATCTTTTAAATTTGAAGTGGGATGGGGAGGTATTTCTCAAGTGACCGATAAATCCATCTTCCGTGGTTCTGAGTTGGCACATTGAGCACTGTTCTTGTGGATTGTGTCATTGTTGCCATTGGGTGTGTCCTCCAGTCCTGACTTCATGGTGGCCCTTTAGAGCTCCAGGATGTCAACCTCTGAGCATACATCTTGGTAGACATCCCACCGCAGAAGAGGGACGTAAGCTGGCATAGATCAAGTACCTTCTCCCAGCCAGAGAGCTGTGGGCTGCTGCCGACACACAGTTCCATTCCCTTCTTACTCTTTGCTGCCTGTTCTCCTGAGAAAGATGCCATAAGGCTGACTTACTCTCTGCCATCCAGGAGGAGGAATCAGAATGCCAGTCTTCTTAGTGTCAAATCCTTCCATACGCAGAGAGGGTGATGTTTCCTGCTGACATCTCTGTGTGTGTTTCCAGGGATCTCTTTCAGGCCTGGCACGGCTCCATACATAGCTGGTCACAACCTAATAAAGGCTCACGCCGAGGCTTGGCATCTCTACAATGACACATACCGCGTCCGCCAGGGAGGCACAATTTCCATCACCATCAGCAGTGACTGGGCTGAGCCCAGGGACCCCTCCAACCAGGAGGATGTGGAGGCCGCTAGGAGGTACACACAGGTCTGTGTTCTCTGTCTCATGGCCATTTTCTCTCCTGTTGGGGCTTGACAGAAATAGGCTAAGAATCAAAGGCTTCGGATGGATCTAGACCCAGTTTTGCTCTTGATTTTTGGGAATTTGAGGGGAAATGCTTTCCTTTTCTGTTCTTCTGGTTTTTCTTGTGTGAACGAGACGTTTCCTACTCTCTCAGGGGTTTGTTGTGACAACAGGGATGAATTGTAAGAGACTGTGTTGTCCAGCCAGGCTGAAGCCGTCACCTCTGAGTGCCAGAGTCCCTTCATTTCTGAGAAACCCTTTAGTGTGGCTGATTTTCTAGTTTTCAAAACAAGGCTGTGCACACACCCTCCCAGGAAGGAAACAGATGCCTACATGGAACACCTATGCTCAGCGAGGGCCCCCGACAGGAGAGAGAGAATGATCCTCCTGGTACGGCCTCTCCTAGGTCTGCCAGTGCCTGAGGAAGGTGACAGGCCTCTCTCCCAAGGCAGGTCATCAGATTTACCACTCTCCCCCCCACAGTTTATGGGGGGCTGGTTTGCACACCCCATCTTCAAAAATGGAGATTATCCAGAGGTGATGAAGACACGGATCCTTGACAGGAGTCTGGCAGCGGGCCTCGTCAAGTCCAGGTAAATGCTGCTGTGGTGGGTATGGCATGCCTGGGCTCAGTCTTTGCTAAGAAGACAGCATGTGATGGCACGTGTGAGCCTGCTGTGTCTGGAGAATCTGTTTCCTCGCAGTCCCCCATCACCTCTGGCTCTTACAGTCTTCCCACCTCCTCTTCTGCATAGACCCTGTGGGGGGACAGGGGGTCTTGATGTCTCGAGAGCGTTAGGACCGAGGGCTCAGAGGCCTCTCACTCTGCACTTTGTCCAGTGTGGGTCTCTATGTTAGTTCCCATCTACTGCAAGAAGATGCTTTGCTGATGAGAGTTCAGCCACTGATCTGTGGGTGAGTTTTTGTTGTTATTGTTGTTTTGTTTTTGTGTTATTGTTATTGGCATTTTTGTTTGTTTTGATTTTTGTTTTTGAAAGAGAGAGAAAAAAAAAACAAAGTTGGGTGTATAGGGTGGTGGGGGAGGATCTGGGTAGAGTTGGAAGAGGGAAAATAATCAAAACATTTTGTATGAAAAAGTCTGTTTTTGTTTTTTGTTTTTATTAACAACAAAACAGAAAAAAAATTCAGCTCAGAGCCTGACATGGGAAACGTGCCTGAGAAAATGGTTGCTGTTACTGTTATTGTAATCCAGGACAGCATGGACTGTCCTGAGAGTGCCAACTTCTAAGCAACCCCATTGCCTCTCTCCAAGGACAAATTCCTCAGGGCACCCTACCCTAGTGAGCACCTTGAGAGAAAGCAGTTGCTTGGAGGAACTGTCAGGCACGTGCTTTTTGTCATTTGGCCAGTAGATGGCAGTGGCTGATAACGCAGTGTCCCTGCTTCCTGGCTGCACTTACTTCCTGTCAGGATCAGCAATCCTTATGGCTTCCGTAGGAACTTTCATTAATAAAGATGAGTAATAAAGGTCAGACCAAGAGTCTCGTCCATGGGAGTGACATTCAAAACAGACTGCCTGCCTCCAGAACCAACAGTCTAGGTGTCAGAATCATCCAGTTGGCATTGGAGGTGTGGAAAAGCATAAAAAGACAGCCCCTGGCTTTATGGGGACAGACTCACAAGCTCCACACTAGCCCATATGACCAGCTGGGGAGGAAAGGAATTCAGCCTTTGAGTCTTTCCTCTAGATCTGCCAACTCTCCCATCTTGGAATGTTTAAAATTCCAGCTCTTACCCTGTAGCACACAACTGGCCTATACGGGGCAGGTGCTGATGGGTTAGGTTATGCCAGTGTCTGATGCACAAGTCTGCAAGTGAACATTGTGGTCCCTGCACACAGCTTTGCTGGGCAGCGAGTGTACTTCTAGGTCAGAACCAGGCAGGTGGTAGTCTGACCCCTCCAGTTGCTGACAGACTAGCATGGGATTCTTCTAGTCCTCAGTTTCTTCAGTGGAAAGAAAACTCCAGAGACCTGGGAGGCTGTGTAGACCCTGGAGATTTCATAGCCAGGGCAGAGCTTTGTGAAGCTGGGCCTTCACAATGACAAGAACCTGGGGGAAGCAGAAGTCACTGTGTCTCAGGGCAAGGGGTACAGGCAGAGTAAGTGTGAGCGGAGAGCATGCGGCCCAGAGCTGAGAGGCTAACCTGCCACACTGCAGGGCCAGGGCCACGTGGGGGAGGTCTGGAAGCCAGCCGGCCTGGGCCTGAGGCCCTCAGCCCCGAGAGAAGCAAGGGTTAAGAACGCAAGTTCAGTGAAACAATGAGCGTAGAAAAGACCACAGATCCAACATTCAGTTGTCAAAGCTTTCCTGTTAGTAAGGAGAGCCATCAGAAGGCACCTGAGTAAAGCAAGTCCATGGAGAGCACAGGAAACTCAAAAGGGTGAGCTGGGAACATACAAATGACAAGGACTAACCTTAAGACCACAAAGGAAAAGTCTACAGGTAATTACCTCAGATGTGCTTTTGGTTTTCAAACCTGTCATAAATGGTAAAAATCAGATGTCAGAAGAAAACGGGGCAGGGGTGGGAGGACAGCTACCAGAAGCTTACACAGCACAGCAAGGTTAACAGCAGAGCGGCTCTTTGGGGGGAAGGGGTGCAGCAGCAGACAGAAGGGCTTCTCTTTCACAGTCAAGTGTCTAGAGTTCCAGGTGCCCCCACCCTGCTTAGACATTCTCTCCCCAAAGTTTTATTCCTCCTGAAGCTTCTTCCCCAATGGTTCCCTCTTTCTAGGCTCCCTGAGTTTACAGAGAGTGAGAAGAAGAGGATCAAGGGCACCTTTGACTTTTTTGGGTTCAACCACTACACCACTGTCCTGGCCTACAACCTCAACTATCCTGCTGTCATCTCTTCTTTTGATGCAGACAGGTAAGACAGCCAGCAGGGCACCTGAGGCAGAAAGTGCCCCTCCCTCGCCCAGTTTGTACTCAGGGCTGTTGGCCTCAGAGCATACCTGATGGCAGGTACACCAGGTGTGCCCAATGGCTGCAGCAAGCCATAGCCATACAACACTGCACTTCCCGGCTACTTTCCCTAACACATATCCTTGGTTTCTTTCTTCAATGCAAAGGCCAGACTATTGTTTATGTACTATATCAATAACATTCATTCACCAAGGAAACACTGGGAAAGGAAAATAAGAAAGAATTGCATAAGCATGGTGGTAGCGCACCCCTTTAATCCTAGCCTTGGGAGGGAGGCAGAGGGGGAATCTCTGTAAGTCTGAGACCAGGACAGCAAAGGCTACACAGAGAAACCCTGTCTCAAAATACAGAGAGAGAGAGAGAGAGAGAGAGAGAGAAAAGAAATTCTTGCATAAATTATTTCAGAAGTGATGATATGAAGGGACATTGATCCATGTTATTATTGTTGTTATTGTTTGTTTATTCGTTTATTTTTTTGTTTTTCAAGACAGTGTTTCTCTGTTTAACAGCTCTGGCTGTCCTGGACTCACTTTGTAGACCAGGCTGGCCTCGAACTCACAAAGATCCGCCTGCCTCTGCCTCCCAAGTGCTGGGATTAAAGGCGTGCGCCACCACGCCCAGCTGTTATTATTGTTATTCTCTTAGTTGCAATTTATTTATTTGTAATAGCAAGAGTTATTGACCTTTTGAGTATGTGATTGTTCATGTATGTGCGGGGCTCTATCTGTCTTTACCTCCCCAGCAATGGGATTGGAAACAGGTACTGCCATGTCCCTCCCCCCTTTTCCTTTTAACATGGGTCTTCTTATAAGGCAGGCACTTTACAGAGATATCTCTTCAGCCCTTCGTTTCCATCTTTTTCACACCAAGCATCTTTCTGGTTCTTTCTTCACCATCAAGTCTTATGTCCTCCACCCCGACTTGGAACCATAGTCAGATCCCCTCTGCTTGTTCTTGGCATCTTGCAGTTCTGAGACTGTTTCCCCAGAAACCTCCACCAGAGCCTATACGATGCAACATCTGGTTCAGCTAGGTGGAATCAAGTGCTGTGAAGAATATGGGGATGGAGAAATCTTTGTCTGTGGACATACAGGGCTCCTCAGACACCTCAGCTTTGTGTTTTCCCCAGCAGGCGTTCCTCTGCCATGAACTGTTCCCTTTTCTTTTCCATCATTTTAGAAGGTTCAGGGATGTCCCTGTCACTACACAGATGATGACCTCAGAATGGGGGTCATTAACTGGACAGGTGACTTGAGGACCCATTCTCTGAAGGTAATGAAGGTAGTGATTGCATTTCAGCAGAAACAGGAGCTGTGGACATGGAGTGAGTGCGTGTTAGTGTGGTGTCCTCCGTGAGCAGGGCTGGTGGGAGGGTAGGCTCCATAAGCAAGACCATCCCCTGGGGCTTATAAACAAGACCTGACCTTCATGGCGGAGTGGTGGCACAGGCCTTTAATTCCAGCACTCGAGAGGCAGAGGCAAGCGGATCTTGTGAGTTTGAGGCCAGTCTGCTCTACAAAGTGAGTCCAGGACAGCAAGGGCTGTTACACAGAGAAACCCTGACTCAAAAAAAAGCCAAAAAAAAAAAGAAAAAGATCTGACCTTCACTTGGTGAACTTGCAGGGGAGTTGCCTCCATTACAGACCGCTCTTGGCCAGACTCTGGCTCCTTCTGGCTGAAGATGACCCCTTTTGGCTTCCGGAGGATCTTGAACTGGCTGAAGGAGGAATACAACAACCCTCCAATTTATGTCACAGAGAACGGAGTGTCGAGACGGGGAGACCCAGAACTTAACGACATCGACAGGATTTACTACCTTCGGAGCTACATCAATGAGGCCCTCAAAGGTAAGAGCTCCACCTCTACCCTGCCTGGCCCAAAATGGCCCTGTCAGTGCTGGAGCGTCACAGTGTCTGTACGAGGGTAGTCTGCTACCTGCAGGGACAGCAATGAGAAGGCCTTTTGCTCTAAGGAGTTTGAGCATTTGTTTGAGGCTAGCATCTAAGGTTTTTTTCCTTCATAGATTTACCTACAGTAAATCAAACCAGTTGCCTGAACTGGCTTTTACCAGTGTCTGACCTGAATCCTCTGCAACCCTTAGGCTTTCTTGCTGTTTGGGATCTCTGCACATTACTGTCCTGCAGTGAGTCAAGAGTAGTCAGTAGTCTGGTGGCTGACTCTAGGGCCTTTTGTTCCTAAGGCAAAAGGACTGGGGAGAAAGCTCAGTTGGTAAAGTGCTCGTTGTACAACCACGAGAACCGTATTCAAACCCAGACACCATGTGGAAAGCTGGGTAGGCTCTTGTAAGCCTATCACTGGCAGAGTGGAGAATGGAGGATCCTTGGGGCTCTGTGGCTGGTCAGCCTAGATTAGTTGTCTCAAAGAACGAGGTGGACAGCACCCGAGGAACAACACTGAGGATCACCTCTGGCCTCTACATGCTCCCACACATAGCACTCACATGACCACATACTTACATACTATGAGTGTGATATGTATGTAGACCCTGGGCTTCACCACAGCCAAGAACATGGCCAGGAGGTCCTATAGCAGCTCAGATCTTTTGCTTCTAAAAGCTCCTGCCTCTCCATGGGGCGGCGTATTTCAGGGTTCTGACTTAGACCAATCTCCTGAGCTACAGAAGAAAGCAGTGGGGTTAGCGCAGGCTACCCAAGTTCCACTCAAAACTGAGCCTTTCTAGACAGATACTGATGGCCCTGCATGTCCACTATAGAGGACATGCTAACACACAGGAAAGGGCATCAGAGCTGGAACTCACACTCTGCAATTAGGACAGTGGGGACAACTAGGCTTCAGGAGGCCTGGCACACAGGTGTCTTGGTGTGAAGAGGGCTCACACCATGCCCGTGTCTGAGCAGCTGTGCAGGATAAGGTGGACCTTCGAGGATACACAGTGTGGAGCGTGATGGACAACTTCGAATGGGCCACAGGCTACGCAGAGCAGTTTGGTGTGCACTTTGTGAACCGCTCTGACCCTTCTCTGCCAAGGATCCCCAAAGCATCGGCCAAGTACTATGCCTCCGTAGTCCGCTGCAATGGCTTCCCTGACCCTGCACTAGGACCTCATCCTTGTCTCCACCAACCAGAAGGTGAGGCGGCTCTAGGAGGGTCCAACCGAAGGTTGAAGGGCGAGAGGGAGATGCTCTTTCCACCCACCTTTCCCTAGTTCAGACTTTCGCCTACATTTCTGACACCTTCATTCATCAGCAGGTGAGCTAGTGTTGCTGAAAACTAGGGCCCTACTGTAGGAATGAGCAGATCTGGATTCTTCCAGCCCTACCCTACCCCTAACTCATTGTGGCACCTTCCTTGAGGACAGACGCTTCCAGGCAGTTACTAGGTCAAGTTAAGGGATTGTAAAAGCCTGGGCTAGTACTTCCTGGGTGACTAAACAATATAAATGACTATGAAAATAAAAGACCACTATCCAATTCAGGCTGCAGTCCAGCTGCCCAAAGTGATGTTTAAACAGGGCTGGGGATGTGGCTCCGCTGGTAGAGATCTCATCTGGTGTGCACAGGGTGATGGGGCACAATACCGTGTGCCACAAACAGGGTTCTGAAGCCCACCCTAGAGTCCTAGCCCTTAGGACGCACAGGCACTAGAATTTGAAGTTCAGTCACCCACGGCTACCTAGCTCGCTTGAGGCCTGTTCGAGCCACATGAGACCCAGTCTCAGGAGAAGAAAGGGTGTGTGTGTGGGGCACATACAGTGAGATGGTTCAGTAGGTAGAAGTCCTGTGGCATGAGTTCGAAACCAGGGACCCAAAGCGGACAGAGAGAACTCCTGATAGCTGGCCTCTGACCCTCTGAGAGCAGAGTGGTCTGCACATGCGCACAGCTGTAAAAACAAGACAGTGGAGGGGACCCACACGACACCACAGCCACGAGCACGAGCTTGCTCTTGCTGTGTGTTGGGGTGTACTCTGCACCCTCTGGATCTCAGGGATCTATCTGCAGGACTCTGTCGGAGCAGACTGGTGGCTAACAGTGCCCAGCCTGAGTCTCCAATGTCTTCTCCTAGATGCTGGACCCACTGCCAGCCCTGTGAAGCTGGACGTACCCTTCCTGGGGCTGATGCTGGGCGTCACACAAGCGCAGACCGCATTGTACGTGCTCTTTGCTCTCCTGCTACTTGGAGCCTGTAGCTTGGCATTCTTGTTATACAAATACTGCAGGCGCTCCAAGCAACGGGAAGCCCAGCTGAGCCAGCACAGCCTGAGTGCAGTCTCTTCCTTCTGACAAGTCGCCGCCTCTTCAATTGTGCAGAGTGGCCTGCTTTCTTTAAGCAGGCATGCCGGCACCAGACTCCTGCCCACAGCAGACTTCATCAAAGCTCTCTGCACTGTTGGCGACAATGTCCATCTTGAAGCTTTTCAAGTTCCCAGCTGAAATGAAAACATTTCAGTACTGGGAGTTTTTCTGTGGACTCTGAGAAGCCTGCAAGGCAGAGGTTGTGGGTGCTCACTTCAGTGTTTGTTGGTAGACTCCTAAGAGCACAGACTTCCTTTGGTAAGAAACCAGCTCCTGCCTCCTCTTGCAGTTCGCTCCAATTCTACCTATGTAGAATAAAACTAAGAAAATAGAGACTATGCCTCATGTCCTGCTGTAATTCAATGGGAAGGCATGAAGCTGCACACAGCATTTCCAAATCCAGACCATGGCTGCTTGCTTACATTCCTTGGGGGCTTTGCTCTATCTCCTTTACCAACTTTTTTTTTTTTTTTTTTTTTTGGTTTTTCGAGACAGGGTTTCTCTGTGTAGCGCTGGCTGTCCTGGACTCACTTTGTAGACCAGGCTGGCCTCGAACTCAGTGATCCGCCTGCCTCTGCCTCCCAAGTGCTGGGATTAAAGGTGCGCCACCACCGCCCGGCTTCCTTTACCAACTTTTATGCCACTCCTGGCTCTCCTGAAATCAGATGACTGACACCAGGCTCTGAGCTGTGGCTTGAAGCCCAAGTGATCTGACCTGGCCTGTGGAGCTCATTTCCCTTCCTCTTCTGTCTGTGCAGGTGGGTCCCTAACTCCCATATTCCCTTTCTTCCTTTTGTCAACGCTGCTTCTTCAGCCTGTGAAGCCTTCCTGAAAACGCTATCTGGTCTTAGCTCCGGTATCATTCTCCTCTGGATTTCTCCTTCCGCTTCACAGCTTGGCTACATTGTCCTGGAATTTTATTTCTCTCTGTTACAAGTTTCCTGGGGCCAATGACCATGCCTATCTCTGGTCAGCACATTTTGGAGGCAGAAATGGAAAAGCATAGGTGCTCCTTTGTTTATCCATTTACACAACATACATGACACCAATGGAAGGAGGCAAACACAGCCATTAGCAACTCGTGAATGCATTAAGAGACAATCACAGGGCTGGAGAGATGGCTCAGTGGTTAAGAGCACTGACTGCTCTTCCAAAGACTGGACTTCAAATCCCAGCACCATATGGCATTTTGAAACTGTCAATAATGGCTGGGTGTGGTGGTGCACTCAGGAGGCAGAGGCAGGTGGATCTCTGTGCGTTCAAGGCCAGCCTGGTCTACAAAGTGAATCCAGGACAGCCAGAGATTCACAGAGAAACCTTGTCTCAAAAAAAAAAAAAAAAAAGAAGCAATCACAATGGAAAACACATAAAATTCATTTGTTCCATACCATTTTTAGGTAGCTGGGAAATTTATTATTATTATTATTAAATTAATTAACTAATTAATTAACTTTGAGGTTTTTTTGTTGTTGTTGTTCTTTCTGTGTAACAGTTCTGACTGTACTGGAACTAACTGTAGACCAGGCTGAACTCACAAAGATCACCTGCCTTGGTTCCCTGAGTGCTTGGATTAAAGGCGTGCACCACAATGGCCCAGCCAGGATATTATTTTTAAAATAAAGAGCAAGCCAGGTGTGGTGGCTTAAATCCTTAAATCCAAGTATGTGGGAGGCAGAGGCAGGAGGATCTCTGAGTTCGAGGTCAGCCTGGACTACATAGCAAACTCTAGGACAGTCAAGACTACATAAAGAAATCCTGGCTCAGTTAAATAACTAACTAAATAAAAATAAAAAGCAAGTCTAGCCATGACAGTACGTGTCTGTCTGTAATCCTAACACTCAGGAGGCTCTCCAGTTCAAGGCCAGCCTGGACCACACCATGAGATTCTGCTTGGGGATGGGGGGCAATAGAAGCCGGAGACATAAGATAGCATGGTGGGAAAATACTTGCTTATCATATTCAAAGATCTGGGTTCATTTCTTTTTTTTTTTGGTTTTTCAAGACAGGGTTTCTCTGTATATCCTTGGCTGTCCTGGACTCACTTTGTAGACCAGGCTGGCCTCGAACTCACAAAGATCTGCCTGCCTCTGCCTCCCAAGTGCTGGGATTAAAGGCGTGCGCCACCACCGCCCGGCCTGGGTTCATTTCTTAGCCCCTCACCCCCCCAGGTTTTTGCTAATTTTAAATAGAATGTGGCTAGAGATGGTTCAGCATTTAATAGCACACGCTGACCTTTCAGAGGACCCAGGACCCTGATTTCCAGTGCCCACATGGAAGCTCATAACCATTGGTAACTCCCGTTTCAGGGAATCCAATGCCCTCTTCTGCCTCCCTGGAAACCAGGCATTCATGATACATAGACATACTTGCTGGCAAAACACCCATACACATAAAATAATAAAAGCTTAAAAATAAGTGACTCTCTCTGAAGTTTTGTTTCTCAGAAGCGTTCCTAACCAAAGTATATCCACAAACATTTCTGCCAGGGAGCTAAAGACACTGAAGGCTCTGGAGTTAAGAGCACAGACTGCTCTCCCAGAGGACTTGGGTTTGATTCTCAGCATCCATACAGCAGCCAACAACTGTTAACTCCAGTTCCAGGGATCCAGTGCCCTCTTTTGGCTTCTGTGGAGACTGCATGTACACAGTACACAGACATAGGTGAAACTATCACATATACTATCTTTATTTAAAAAAAAACACAAACCTATCGGGGCTGGAGAGACGCCTCAGCGGTTAAAAGCACTGACTGCTCTTCCAAAAACAAAACAAAACCAAAAACAGAAACAAAAAAACCAAAAACCTATCCAAAGGTTCTATGACTAGCTTGGCAGTCAGGAACTTTTGGTGACACATACTGCTTTTCTGTTGATAGGAAAAGGCTGCCAAATGGGTTTGTTGGGCTTTGCGTCTTTTGAAAGAGGGCATCATTGTGTGCCACTGACCTTGGAACTCTATGTAGATCAAGGTAGTCTTGAGTTTAGGGTTATCCTACTGCCCCTGCTTGAGAATTCAGGGATTAGAGACTTGCATTACCATGGGCCAACAGTGGGTGCTTCTAAAGACGACATACTGGGGCATTCCTTGGGTAGAAAGATTCATGACCAGATGTTATCAACTGGAGCTAAAGAGAGGAGGGCTCAGCAGTTACGAGCACTTGCTAGTCTTGCAGAGGCCTCGGGTTCAGCTCCTAGCATCCAGAGTGGCCTACAACTATCCCTTCTAGAACTAGCAGTCCCAGGGGTTATGGCGACCTCCTCGGGCCTCTGCGAGCATCAGGTAGCAAGAAAAGTGCTGGGCGTGGTGCACTCCTTTAATCCCAGCACTAGGGAGGTAGAGGCAGGCGGCTCTCTGTGAGTTCAAGGCCAGCCTGGTCTGCAAAGTGAGTCCAGGACAGTCAGGGCTACACAGAGAAACCTTGTCTCGAAAAACCAAAAAAAAAAAGTAAGCTATAAGAATATTAGAATATAATATAGCTCTGGAGTTCCAGGACATCTGGAGCTACACACACACACACACACACACACACACACACACACACACACACACAAATAATGAAAAACAATTTTAAAGAGGCTGGAAAGATAGCTCAGTATGTGAGTGCTTTGTTGGTCTTGCAGAGGATTTGAGTTTAGTTCAGCTCCAGGGTTTCTGACTCTGTTCTTGTTTCTGTGAGCACCCACCTACATAAACAATAAATCTTTAAAAGTAAAAAAGAAAGATTAAAGGGCAAGATATTCACAGCATATGTTAGTAAAGGGTTGATTTTCTTATGTGCACAGAGTTTGTACAAATTAGTACGAAAAACACAAAAGTAAACCTGGAGGGCAGCTTCAAAACAAGCCAGCATGGCTGGGAGTACTGAAAATACAGGCATCTCAATAGTTGCACTGCAGGCTTTCACCCCAGCAGTCGACCAGAGACAGGCAGATCCCTGTGAATTCAAAGACAGCCTGGTGTACATGAGTCCGTGGTAAGACCTTGTCTCAAAAACAACAACAAAAACCCAACTCAATTCCATGTTCATTCAAGATGAACAGTGCATATGAAGTATACACAACCTTCATCTATGGTGCCAACAGGGATGAAGGATGACCCAAGTGGAGGAGTATGTCAATCCACACAGCCTTTAAAAGAGGTAATCTCGCAACTTTCATAATCCAAACCTCAAACAACCTTTCAGGGAACAAACCATGTCTCATGGGTCCACTTTCCAAGTCAGAATCCATCCCCCCTCCAGGATGCTCATGTTTGTAACAGAAAAACCAAACAAGTGATTTTGTTGTTTTTGAGACAGGAACTCACTATGTAGACCAGGCTGGCCTCAAACAGAGATCCTCCTGCCTTTGCCTCCAGAATGCTGGGATCAAAAGCTTGTGCCACCACACCTGGCCTAACCAAGTAATTTTGAATAAACGAGGAATACAATCAATGGTGGGTAATCAGTTGGGGCTTTACATCCAACAAACTGCTACAGATATTAATAGTGAGGCAGCTAGCTGTATGTGGGCAGATCAGAATCTTTGAGACTGTAAGGAAAGAGCAAGATGCAGGGCAGTACATACAATATGATCCCATTTATTTAAAAATAAAGATTACATATTTGCTTATATGCATAAAATTTTTCTGAAAATTACATTAGAAATTATTAATAGAGGTTACCTCTGGGGAATGGTAGTGGGGTAAGAGGCCAGGACAGAGACATCATTTTCTTATATTTTGGAGCTTTTTCAACCATGTGCATTTTTTAAAGATATGTTGAAGAGGAATCCTCTTACTCAAACATGAGTTATGTCCTTGTTAAGATTTGTATTTGATTTTCTTCAACACAAACTGACTTGAGGTACTTAATGTTTTTCTAGGATTCATAGCCACTTGACAAGTATTTTAAAAAATAATATATTGCCTCATTATTGTGGAGACAGGATCTCATTCAGCCTAGGCTGGATTTGAACTAGTACCTGAGGATAATCTAGAACTTTTGATACTCCTGCCTCCTCCTCTCAAGTACTCGAACTACAGGCATGAGATACCACACCCAGCTTGCTGCATTTTTAGAAGATGACTGGACTTTACATGAGATGACTGCTAGAAAAAATTTACAAACTCACATTTTTGTTGTTTTTGAGACAAGGTTTTACCTTGTACCCCCGGCTAGCCTGAACTTGCTATGTAGACCAGCCTGGCCCTTAAACTCAGAGATCCACCTGCCTCTGATTTCCAAATGCTGGGATCTTAAGTATAAGCCACCATGCCTGGCAAACCCCTCTTTAAATAATGTAAATATGATCCATGCAGAAGACTGGGAGAATTTAAGAGTACAAGAGAACTTAGGAGGACATACAGTCATTCATTAATAATGTTTTTTCTTTGCACACATTACCACACTGTCCTCTACACACACAACTTATTTACAAAGCTGAACTCATCCTGTGCCTACAGCTACGTCTCCTGCTTTCTTTTCACCAACACATAGCAGACATTCAGTAAACACGGCAAATGCTGGATAAGTATATACCATTTCTCAACAGAAATTATGTCAACAGAGGCATTTAGTTGTTTCCAGTTTTTAAGTTAACTAATAATAGGTCTGTTCATAGCTAAACTTCTGCAATGATGATCATTACTTGGAAAAAGCTACTGTGTGGAAGAAGCATTTAAAGTTTCTGGGCATGTTTTCAGAAAGGTTCTGCAATCCCAGCAGTTCAACTGCACACTGCTTCCCACTAGCACTACCCCTCAAGAGCCTGTTACTCCAAAGGGGAGAAAAGTCCTTCCTATCACAGATCCAAGGGTCTTCTCTGACAGTATAAAGATGACTGTCCACTCTAAGAACAGGAACACATACTCCACGTTTCAAACATCAGGACTTTTAGCGGTACTAGTTAAATTTGAGAATGTCTTCCAAACTTAGAATAATGACAGTAAAGTCTTTGCTCTCAACTCTCGTCCTATACCACTGGACTTTGGTCCTACAAGTGAGATTGCTAAATATGAAATTTCAGTACATATGTGAGTGAGCAATCTAAGCTGCAGACTGGCCATTCTCATGTTTGGCATCGATGAGAACAGATTATAAAACGAGTGCATCAGTGACCTAGGACATATAGGACCTGGTGTCTACAAGACAGAGTCCCCCTTTTTTTTTTTCTTTAAAGGAAAGGTAGCCAGTTATTTTGCTGACATCTTTAGGGCAGCACTGGGAGGAAAAAAAGTCAGACAAAAGTGATCTCGATACAGCCCTGTACAACAAAAAGATGTTTACAGCAAAAATAAGATCATTCTGATTTTTGAAAAACTTTTTTTATTTGATGGTTAAGTAAGATCAAAAACTACAAGATTTTTTTTGCAGCTGATGAGTGCAAAGAGAAATGTTAAACATCAGTTATCACCTGATTAGCTAGCTGAAGTGCTCTAAGGGTCAGATTACTCAGTGACATACCAATTACTTTGTGTGGCTTAAGAGTCTTGCAGCAAAAAGTATCCTAAATGAAAACTGGGCTAGGGGGCTGTAAAGTGTGAGCAGGAACTGGCAGGTGGTTGAGCAGCCTTGGGTTATCCTATACAAGGACCCAGCATCCAGCTATTTCATATTTTAACTGTTTCAGGTTAAACAACTTTAACTCATAACCTCTAAGCAGAAATAAAGACTGTATACATGGTCTGAAAACATAAAGCAGACCCACTTCCCCAGCACAAGTGTAGCTGAGTGGAACCCTACAGGAAACAGTGGTGACTGTACACGGGGCTCGCTACACTACATCTGCTGCGTAGAGTTTCCGTTCCAAGTGTTGTTTTCATCTTCACCATCATCTTGAGTTCTCAATCTGTAGATTTTTCCTTCCTTTTTAAAGTCTTCCCCTCGTTTTTCCAGCACTCTTTTTCGGACTGGTTCCCTGAAATGAAAAAGAGGGAGAAGGGAGGAGACATAAAGTACAAACAGTATAAAGATTTTTCCTCACATATAGGACAGGCAACTATATTTTATTTTTTAGCTCAACAATGAAGTCTATAGGAGATATCTGTACCTCTGCTGCCAATAATCAATTTTATTAGTTTTTAATAATTTAATCTCAGCTCTGTAAGTCAAACCAGCCAAATCATATTTCCATTTTCCTGATGACTTACTAAACCCTAGAAGAACATGATCATTTGCTAACTAATCATTTCTTTTTTAAAAAATGTCATACAAGCAGAGACACACACTAAGATATAATTTGCAGAGCGCCCCAGATGCTAACTGATAGAAATGGCCAGTCATTTGCAATTCTTTCAAAACTTTTACCAGTGAATTACAACGAATAGGACCTCCTTACTTGAAAACAGGAAGGAAAGAGTTTAAGTTTAAAGAATCGAATTAACAGAAAATGGAAGAACAGTGGGACATAAAGCCTCACCTCTCACATACACATCCACTCTTCCCTCTGCCTCATGCTCAAACCCTTTTCCTCACTTGAGTAAAGTTTTTTTTTTTTTTTTTTTTGGTTTTTCGAGACAGGGTTTCTCTGTTTAACAGCTCTGGCTGACCTGGACTCACTTTGTAGACCAGGCTGGCCTCGAACTCGCAAAGATCCACCTGCCTCTGCCTCCCAAGTGCTGGGATTAAAGGCGTGCTCCACCACCGCCCGGCTGAGTAAAGTTTTAACAATTCACATAGCAACCTATTCTCCTAATAATCACAGAATTAAATATTTCCACCTACTCTTTCTCAAGACTAAGGATATTATTGACCCTGTTGCCTAACCCTCAAGATAAAGGTCATGTCAGTCAATCACACTATTCGTATATAGCACCAGCCGCAGAACCAATGAACATAGGAGTCGGTGTCTCTTTCCAGGGCTGACATTGCTACAGTGTCTACTATAGGTCCAAGAGAAGTGAGTGTAGCAGTCAACAACTGTAATCCTATCACTTGGGCAGTGGAGGCAACATCAGGAGTTCTAGGTCACAGACATTAGAGGACACCCTGAGCGCCCTCTGCAAGACAAATGCTAACAGACTGTATGTAACAAGAGTAAGTATTATTTGTCAGATGGTGGTATAACCTCCTTCTGGATATTACTTCCTATTAACCTATTTTAAATATGCCATCAGAGTATGGGCTAAAGCTATTAGTGCTGCTTGTACAACTAAGCTTTCCATGTGCAGTGAAAGTAAGGCCTCTTGGTTAAAGAATTAAAAGTATGTCTGAAGGGCTGGGCGTGGCGGCACACGCCTTTAATCCCAAGTTAGGGAGGCAGAGGTAGGTGGATCTCCCTAAATTCAAGGCCAGCCTGGTCTACAGAGTGAGTCCAGGACAGCCAGGGATACAGAGAAACCCTGTCTCAAAACAACCAAAAACAACCTCCCCCCCAAAGTATGTCTGAAGGTATTCTTTTTTCTTTTTCGTTTGTTTTTCATTTTCCTTTTGGCTAAGGTTTTACTATAGCCTACAAGGACGCAAACTCATGATCCTCAACTCACGATTCCCCCCACCACCAAGTGTGGTGGCACAAACCCTTAAAAAAAAAAAAAAAAAAAAAGACTTATTTTTATGTGCTCTGGTGTTTTACCTGCATGTATGTCTGTGTGAGGATGCCAGAACTCCTGAAACTGGAGTTACAGACAGTTCTGAGTTACAGACAGTTCTGAGCTGCCATGTGGTTGCTGGGAACTGAGCCCAGGTCCTCTGGAAGAGCAGTCTTAACCACTGAGCCATCTCTCCAGCCTTAGTGGCACAAAACTTTAATATATCACTTGGGAAGCAGAGACAGGAGGATCTCTCTGAGTCTGAGGCAAGCCTGATCTATATACCAACTTCCAGACCAGCCAGAGCAACATAGTGGGTCCCCGTCTCAAAAACAATGAAAAACAAAACACATGGCTAGCAAGAAAGATACTACATATCTGGGAGGAAAACTGAATTGGTAATTATGGAATAAAGAGAATTCAGTGAACAGGGAAAAAGAGGCAAAGTTGCTTTCCTAGCACCAAGGATTAAGGCAACCACTGCATGTGACCTAGGTATTTTATCAACAGAGAAAACAAGAACATATATACCTTTTCTCTGACTTGTTGGATGATGCAGGGTTTGAAGGCTCTGTGGTTGTGATTCTTGCTGAAGTCTGTGCAGGAGGAGGATTACTAAATAAAAAATTGCTAATTAGTCTCCATATAGCCAGGAATGGATAAAGCACCGTCCCCAGTAATGTCCAAATGTCTCCATTAGAAGACTGGACAATGGATGTGGCTGGCCGTCCTGCCTAGAAATTAAAAAATAAAATAAAATAAACAAGCAAGTAAAGACTATCAGTACAATCAAATTACAATCGGGTCTCAGATGCTTCTTTTATCGGGAACCAAAACCTTACTGACTTTCTCAATCCAAGGAAGTTAAGATGATCATGTTTTACTGATTTCCAAGTGCCCATGAACTCATGGAGACTCCTAGCACTGTTTTTTTTTTTTATCTGTCTGTCTGTCTGTCTGTCTATCTATCTATCTATCTACCTACCTACCTACCTATCTATCTATTTATTGAGACAAGATTTCACAGTGTAACTCACACTAGTCAAGAATTCACTATGTGAACCAGGCTGGCCTTCCAACTCACAAAGATCCACTTGTTTCTGTCTCCCAAGTGCTAGACCATGGAGGTGTGCCATCATATCTGGCTGAATCAACTTTAAAAAAAAAAAGATTTAGTCTTCTTTTATGTGTATTAATGCTTTGCCTGCATGTTATGTATGTGTACTAAGTGTGTGCCTGGTGCCCAGGGAGATCAGAAGAGGACATCAGATCCCCTGGAACTAGAGAGTTATGAGTTGCTATGTGTATGCTGGGAACTGAACCTGTATCCTCTAAGAGAGCAGCAGTAGTTATCTCTTCAGCTCTGAAACAACTATTTTTAAGAAATAGTAAAGTTTGATAATAAAATTAACAGCTTTGGGGGGCTGGAGAGATGGCTCAGTGGTTAAGAGCACTGGCTGCTCTTCCAGAGGTCATGAGTTCAATTCCCAGCAACCACATGGTGGCTCACAACCATCCATAATGAAATCTGGTGCGCTCTTCTGGCCTGCAGATATACCTGCAGACAGAACACTGTATACATAATAAATAAATCTTTAAAAAAAATTAACAACTTTGATAATAAAAGTCTAATTAAAAAGTTAAAAAAGAAAATAAAAATAAATAAGTAAAAAAATTAAGATTTAGCTGGAAGTGGTACACGCCTTTATTCCCAGCACTTGGGAGGCAGAGGCAGGCAAGATCTCTGTGAGTTCGAAGCCAGCCTGGTCTACAAAGTGAGTCCAAGACAGCCAGAGGTTGTTACACAGAGAAACCCTGTCTTGAAAAACAAAACAAAACAAAACAAACAAACAAAAGATTAAAATTTAAAATCCAGTGAACACCATGAAATCCTGACTACAAGGCTGTTTTCAGTGTGATGGCAACTCTAGTTTAGAGCAAGGAACACTGTACCAAATAAGACGGGAAGAGCCAGCTGACACTTCAGACAGGACCTTGGCAACATCTTAGCTTCTCTTTTAGACATAAAAGTGCTCTCCTGGCTAGGCGGTGGTGGCATGCTTGCTGTTAGTCTCACCACTTGTGAGGTAGAGGCAGGCAGATCTCTAAGTTCAAGGCCAGTCTAGTCTACATAGTGAGCTCTCAGACACAGTAAGACCTTATCTTAAAAAAAAAAAAGCAAGTATACCTGAAGAATTAAATATTACTTTTATGATATATATATAAATATATATATAAAGATATATATATCATATATGATATATATATTCTTTTTTTTTTTTTGGTTTTTCGAGACAGGGTTTCTCTGTGCAGCCCTGGCTGTCCTGGACTCACTTTGTAGACCAGGCTGGCCTCGAACTCACAAAGATCCGCCTGCCTCTGCCTCCCAAGTGCTGGGATTAAAGGCGTGCGCCACCACTGCCCGGCAATATATATATTCTTTAATGTGGTGGACAATACAGTCATAGGTTAAGAGTTGACAGATGAAACAACTCAGTATTTGTTTTACATACAAAACAGTTGAAAATTCAAAGCCTCATAAAACATTAGCATCATAAATTTATAAAGCACAGAATAAATGTACTATAAACTGAACTACTACTTTGTTATTTTAACTACCCACAGCCTTTTCTCTTCTACCAATTCTAAGAAATGACCAAGGATAGGACAGACAGACAGACAGAGTGGAATCGTATGCGTACTGGCAGTAGCACCACAGAGGCACTGGGGGCGAGCTCCAGGTCTAGCAAGTTCCTCTTATAGTCTTCTCTGCTGAACTCTCTTCTGGGAAACATAGTTGCTAGTGAAAAATTACCGTAGGTGTTGCCGACAGTCTGAAACAGAGCAGGGAAGTTTAAACCTTACCAAGGTGCCTTTAAAAAATAGCCTAACACCAATTTGCATAAAATGACTATTATAATTAAAATTGCCTTAATTTACAAAATTCAGTAAGACATAAACTTAAAAATCACTTAGAGAAACCATGTTTCAAAACATGATTGAGAAATACCAAATCCTATGGTTTAAAAAGTTTTTACCACTCAAAAAATGACTGCTACCTTGCTTTATTACGGCTGCTGCAATATAGGAGAAAGATAACTCTTCTGAGGGCCAGTTAGGGAAAGAACTGATTTTTCTTTTTCTTTTTCAGAGACAAGGTTTCTCTGTGTATACCTGACTGTCCTGAACTCACTCTGTAGACCAGGCTGGCCTTGAACTCACAGAGATCCACCTGCCTCTGCCTCCCTAGTGTTGGGATTAAAGGCGTGCGCCACCATGCCCGGCTGAACTGATTTTTCAAGTTGTCCTCTGACCCTCACACATGTGCCATGGTATGCATATGCGCCCCCCCAATAAAATACAGTTAAAACTTTTAAAAAGATATCTATCCTATTAAAGCCCTTCTGTGCTGTAACTCAATTTTGTATTCATGTTTGCTAAAAAATACTGAAGGATGTATGATCTATAGTTTAATTTTTTTCCCTTTTCTTTTTTGGAGAGATAGGGTTTCTCTACATAGTCTTGGCTCTCTTGGAACTCAAGATGTAGACTAGATTGACCTTGATATATCAGAGATCCACTAGCCTCTGCCTTCTAAGTGCTGGGATCAAAGAACTATGACACCATGCCTGGCTTAAAAAAAATTGTCTCTACAACAAAAAACACATGTGACACAGACATAAGCATCTGAAAGTAGAACATGATCCTGCTCTATTCTTAGTGGTCAAAATACAAAATCAGCTGACATGTCCATCAAGCTAAGTAGACAGAGAAAATGTGATATACTCAATTGTTCTATTCAACAGAAGAATAAAAAAAGAACAAAATTATGTCATTTATGGGAAAAATGGCCATACAAAGCAAAGCAAGCCAGACAGTTACTACAGCCTTTTTGCATGTATACCCTAGATTTTTATATACTTAAGTGTATACATTAATATATATCACAAAATATATATGACAAGAATGTAGAAGGGGTACTATTGAGGTAAAGTAAGACTAGCAGGATTCAGGGGAGAAGAGGAGTGAGAGAGTGAAGGGTTAGTGGATATGAACAGGGAAATGTTGTGTAAGATACTGTGTCATGGGGCTGGAGAGATGGTTCAGTGGTTAAGAGCAATGGTTACTCTTCGAGAGGACCTAGGTTCAATTCCCAGGATCCACATGGCAGGAGGTAAAACTGTCTCTAATTCCTGTTCCAGAGGATCCAATACCCTCACACAGGCATGCATGCAGTCAAAAAACCAATGTGCATAAATAAAAATTATTAAAAAAGATACTGTGTCATAATTACAACTCATTATTTTGTACACTAATCTAAAAACAAAATAAAACAAAAAAACATGGTGTTTGACATAAAAAGCAAAATGGAAAACTGGTGAGATGACTCAGTGACTAAAACCATTTGTCACATAAGCCTGATGACTTAAATCTGACTCCTGGACCCAGTGTGAAAGAAGAGAACTAACCCCTGAAAGATGTTCTCAACATATATGTCCACCCACATTCACACACACCCACACTCAGATATCAGCCACACACAATAGTCGTAAATAAAAATAAAATAGGAAAAATGATATCTGTAGAAAATGCTGAAATGGGGTTTGACTATGTATTAAGAAAAATAATAGTCATTGTGGGTTTTTAAAAATGTATGTGTTTGAAGATACGATCTCAATGTGTAGGCTGAGCCGTTCAGCTTTTTGATAAGGACATGACGGCATTCCCAGTGTTGGTGAATCAGTAGCCTAAGTTTCCGAAGCCTAGAGAAGACCCCACAGCTGCCACACTGCTGCTTATTTGGCAGTACTGTGTGTGGGGTGGAGGACATATACAACATGGCACATGTGTGGGGGTCAGAGGACAACCTGAAAAGTGAGCTTTCCCTGGTAACCTAACAAGGTTATCAGGCTTGGCAGAAAGCACCAAGCCATCTAACTGACCCGCAGAGACACCATTTTCCTACGTAGCCCTCCATTTACTTGCAGCAGTCATAATAAAGCAAGGCAGGGGATGCCTTGTGGGCATCCTCAAGACAACAGAGCAATGAAATAACCATCTGGCTGGGTTCTGTAGCTCTTGAGGCATTCTCTCTTGTGACTCAACATGATGCAAAGACTTATTTTTTAAAGATTTATTTATTATGTATACAGTGTTCTGTCTGCATGTATGCCTGCAGGCCAGAAGAGGGCACCAAATCTCATTATAGATGGTTGTGAGCCACCATGTGGGTGCTGGGAATTGAACTCAGGATCTCTGGAAGAGCAGCCAGTGCTCTTAACCCCTGAGCCATCTCTCCAGCCCTGCAAAGACTATTTTATTTATGTATTCTTTTTAATGTATAAGGGCTCTGTCTGCATCTACAACTGCAGGCCAGAAGAGGGCATCAGATCCCTTTATAGATGGGAGCCACCACGTGGTTGCTGGGAATTGAACTCAGGACCTCTGGTGGAGCAGCTAGTGCTCTTATCCACTGAGCCATCTCTCCAGTGCAAAGACTATTTTGAGGAGTAATTTGGTGAAAAAGTCTGAACACATTATCCCAACTTTCTAATTTTAACCTTGAAGTTATGAGAAAAATTCTGATACATACAAAGAGCTTAGATCCAAAAGGATGATTTATATCCAGAATCCATTTGAGTCAGGACTAAGAGAATAAAAAGTCTGGAAACTACTGCTATCTTACTTCCTATGTTATCAAAATTCATGTGCCACTTAGATTTTGAGTAAGCCCATACTTTTGAAGTAAATTCCTGATCTTTTGCCTTGGCCAACAGAAAAATGACGAGGCTCTAATCAACCTTCAGAAAAGAAAGCTGGGTGTGGTGCACATGCCTTTAATTCTAGGGCTTAGGAGGCAGAGGCAGGCAGATCTCTGACTTCAAAGCCAGCCTGGTCTACAAAGTGAGTTCCAGGACAGCCTGTACTACTACACAGAGAAACCCTGTCTCAAAAAACCAACCCCCCACTAGCTGGGCAGTGGTGGCGCACGCCTTTAATCCCAGCGCTCAGGGAGGCAGACGCAGGTGGATCTTTGTGAGTTCGAGGCTAGCCTGGTCTACAAAGTGAGTCCAGGACAGCCAGATATACACAGAGAAACCCTGTCTCAAAAAAAAAAAAAAAAAAAAAACCAAAACAAAACAACCCACCCCCCCAAAAAAACCCCAAAGACAACAACAAAAGCAAAACAACAACAAAAAAAAACCCTTTCCTTTCTAGGACAGACAAATCCTCAGATCAGACATCTAGGAGACCACTTGCTTTCCATCCCTGTTGTTAAACATGCTAATAGAACACTCCCGAGCCTACTGTATACTGTCATCATGTATCATACAAAGGAGAACTCCCTCCATCTCAGGGCTGTCTCCTAGTATTCTTCTGGAATTAAGTCAATATTTATCCAAATCCTTCAAGTTCTGCTTTGAGATTTCTGTAAGATTTTAATAACACACATATCTGTCTTTATGAATTCACCTGTGCAGCAAACTGCCTTGCTTCTTCTAGAGGAGCATCAGAAGGAAACTGATTTGTAAAGGAAGAACCATCAGGCAGCCGGAACTGAATTCTTGCAATGGTGCTATGAAAAAAAAAAAAAGGGTCAAGCTGAAGTCAGTATGCTCACCTACAGAGTCTCAAACAGTGTCATTAGCCACCAGACAAGAGGCTAGTGAGATAGCTCTTTGGGTCAGGACTTGCTCCCAAGCTTGATCAAATGAGTTTGATCCCCATTGGTGGATGGAGAGAACTGACTCCCCCAAGCTTGTCATCTGACCTCCATGCATGCACCATGGTATGCTGCTTCCACTCCTATAAATGATCTTTCTTTCTTCTTTCCTTCCTAAAGTTCTGTTGTGAGTAAAAATGTACCTTTTTATGGACATAAGAGGGTTCAGCATATGAGTCTGTCAACCTGTAATCCTATCACTTGAGAGGTTAAAACAAGATCATCACAAGTTAGAGGCAAGCCTAGGTTACATACTCAATGAAACCTTGTCTCAAAAACAAAACAAGGTGACTGGAGAGATGGCTCAGAGTTTAAGCGCACTGACTGTTCTTCCAGAGGTCCTGAGTTCAGGTCCCAGAAACCACATGGTGGATCATAACCATCTATAATTAGAACAAGTGCCCTTTTCTGACCTGCAGGCATACATGCAAACAGAACACTGTATACATAATCAATCAATCAATCAATCTTTAAAAAAAAATCCAAAAACAAAAGACAAAATGAAATAAGGGCCTCCTGGTGAGATGACCTATCACCAGGGAGGAAGGAGAGAACTAACTCCTGAAAGGTGGTGTTTTACATTATCATAGGCACCATGGGACACACACAATCCTCATCCCAGGCCCAAAATGAATGATAAAATTTTTTTTTTTTTGGTTTTTCGAGACAGGGTTTCTCTGTGTAGCCCTGGCTGTCCTGGACTCACTTTGTAGACCAGGCTGGCCTCGAACTCGCAAAGATCCGCCTGCCTCTGCCTCCCAAGTGCTGGGATTAAAGGCGTGCGCCACCACTGCCCGGCTATGATAAAATTTTTTAAACCACAAAAACAATTAAACAGAACCATGTAGCTATCACACTAATAATAGAATATTTCATCACTTCCCAAAATTACCCTGAGGACATTAGTAACCACTATCATTCCCTAACAACTATTAACTGATTTGGCTAGCTGGGACCTTTCATCTAAAAGAATCATATTATATGTGATCTTTCATACAGCATTATATGTTTTCATATAAAATTCATCCAAAATCAAGAATCAAAGTTCTTGATTCAAGCAGGGTGGTAGTTGTGTACAACTTTAATCCCAGGACTCAGGAGACAGAGGCAGGAAGATCTCTGAGGCCAGTCTGGTCTGTAGATGGAGTTCCAGGACAGCCAGAACAAACAGAGAAAACCTGTCTTGAAACACAGTTAAGTAGCAGCAATGGGGACCGGGCATGATGGCGCACACCTGTAATCCCAGCACTCGGGAGGCGGAGGTGAGTTTGAGGCCAGCCTGGTCTACAAAGTGAGTGCAGGACAGCCAGGGCTACACAGAGAAACCCTGTCTCAAAAAACCAAAAAAAAAAAAAAAAAGTAGCAATGGAAGTTCCTGTTTACATTAAAAACAAGTTTAAATTTGTATCTGTGGGAGTATATGCAAACATGTATGTGCAGAAGCCACAAGAGGGCACAGAATGTCCTTCTCTGTCACTCTGCGTTTATTCCTTTGACTATGGGCCTATACTGTCTCAGCTGGGCTACAAGTCAGCAAGCATTGACAATCCTGTCTCTGTTCTTGGAGCTAGGCTATGGAATTTGGTGTACTCCTGGCTTGTTACATGGGAGCTGGGACCTAAATTCCAGTCCTTAGGATTACACAGGGGCATTCTTAACTGATAAGCCATCTCTCCAGTTCCTAGTATGACCATTTTAAGACTACAACTTCTGAGGAATGAATACTATTTTTTCCATTTAGATTTTAACTTTTTTTTTTTGTTTTGTTTTTCAAGACAGGGCTTCTCTGTGTATCCTTGACTGTCCTGGACTCACTTTGTAGACCAGGTTGGCCTTGAACTCACAGAGATCCACCTATCTCTGCCTCCCTGAGTGCTGGGATTAAAGGCATGTGCCACCACACCTGGCTAGATGTTAATTCTTTTAATAACCTTTTTATCAAAAACTAAAAAAAACCACTTTTGACTTTTGACTGTATAAGACTTATAATTTTGTTAAATTTATCATATATTTGTTGCAATTTCTAAGAAATTTTAATTCTTTTATTGCACTTTTATTTATGTATATGTGCGTGTTATGTCCGTGTGTCAATGCATGTCTGTAGGTGTAGGTGCCTTTGGAAGCCAGAAGTGGGTGTTAGATCCTCAGATCCTCTGGACAAGAGCTACCTGTGGTTTTAAGCTGCCTGATGTGGGTGTTAGGAACTGAACTCAGGTCCTCTGCAAAAGTAGCAAGTGCTTTCAACCTCTGAGCCATTTCTCTAGCCCTTCTAAGAAATCAAAATTTAAAAAAAATTATGGTTTTGAGATAGGGTCTCACAATATAGACCCGGAACACAAATGTAGACCAGCTTAGCCTCAAACTCACACTTACCTCCCAAGTGTTAGGATTAAAGATGTGCACCACCACACCTAGTCGTAATACTTAACTATGAAAAGTTAGCAATTGTTCAATATCATAAATACTAACCAGGAGCTGGGCTTGGCGGTACATGTCTTTAAACTTAGCAGTGTGGAGGCGGAGGCAGAGGCAGGTTGCTGGATCTCTGAGTGTAAGGCCAGCCTGGTCTACATGAGTTTTAGGTTAGCTAGGGCAACATAGGGAGATTCTATCTCAGAATAAGTTAAGTAAATGCTAAGCAGCCGAGATGCACAGTCATCTCAGTTGAGGTCTGTAAAGAAGCACCTTCCGTCTCCTGCACAGGGCTCCCTCTTGACTCCCGCTTCTGCCTGTTTGGCCAGCAAGGCAGCAGCTTTGGTGGCTTCTGCTTCCTTTGTCTTTGCAAAACGAGCAGCTCTTTCTGCACGATCCTTTGAAGTAAAACACCATTACACAAAAACAAAACACCATTAGACACATTACTTCTCACTGTCAGAATCTACACACTTCTAAACACAAGGAGTAAATACAAACACATGAAATTCTTTTAACTTCACATGCAAACTTCAGACATTTAAAATCTGAGTTTTTTTTTTTGTTTGCCTCCTTCATTTAAGCAACTGTCAAGAATCTGAGTTACTTTTACACAAAATAGATGAATTGGCTCCACTGCTGGGAACAAAGACTGGCATACAGCTGATGTTTAATGAATGTTTGCTAAACAACACTCAGGCAGGACTATTTTTCATATGTATACAATAGCTTAATTTAAAAAGCAACTGTTGCCAGGCGTGGTGGTACACGACTTTAATCCCAGCACTCCGGAGGCAGATCTCTGAATTCAGGGACAACCTGGTCTACAAAGTGAGTCTAGGACAGCCAGGGCTACATAGAGAAACCCTGTCTAAAAAAACCAAAATAAATAAATAAATAAATAGATAGATAGATAGATAGATAGATAGATAGATAGATAGATAAATAAATAAATAAATAAATAAATAAAAGCAACTGCTGGGCTAGAGAAATGTTTGCTCAGTGGTTCAGAGGACCAACTCTTCTTCCAGAGGATGTGGGTTCCCAGTATCCACATGACAGCTAATAACCCCTCTGTAATTCCAGTCCTAGGGGACCCAACACCCTATTCTGGCTCTGTGAGAACTGTGTGCATGTGATATACATACACACACCTAGGTAAAACATTTATATACATAAAATAAAAAATAATTTTAAAAAAGAAAAGTAACTGCTGCAAAAACATCCTAAACCTAGCTGGGTATGGTGGCGCATATCTTTAATCCCAGCACTCAGGAGGCAGACGTAGGCACATCTCTGTGAGTTCGAGGCCAGCCTGGTTTATGAAGTGAGTCTAGGACAGCCAGGGCTCTGTCACACAGAGAAACCCTGCCTCTGGAAAAAAAAAAATCCTAAACCTTGAGTTGTGCTTAAATCCTTTTGAAAATATTTCCCTAAAAATAATGCTTTTATAGACCTTTGCAAAGTAACAAATTTTTAGTTTGTTTTCTAGGAATTTTTTTTGTTTTTGTTTTTCTTTGAGACAGTGTCACTGTATGACCTTGGCTGGCCTGTGAGTCCCTTTGTAGACCAGGATGGCTTTGAGTTCAAAGAGCCCCATCTATATGCCTCCTTAATGCTGGGATTAAAGGTGTGCACTAGCATGCCCAACTAGAGAACCTTTTAAGGCTGCCCTTTCTTTTTTTAGCAAATTCTTTTTGTTTTTGTTTTTCAAGACAGTGTTTCTCTGTGTAGCCTCGGCTATCCTGGAACTCGCTGGGTAGACCAGGCTAGCCTCCAACTCACAGAGATCCATCTGCCTTTGTGTTGGAATAAAGGAGTATGCTATCACCACCCAGCTTAGAAAATTCTTAATAACTTGGGGGGTGGGGTAATACACGCCTTTACCCTCAGTACTCTTTGCTTGAGGCAAGTCTGATCTACATATCAAGTTCCAGGACAGCCAGGGCTAGACTGTGAGACTGTGTCTCAAATAAATAAAGTAACACGAAGAACATAACTTTGAAATTATTTTGGGTGGCTAGAGAAACGGCTCAGTGGTTAGGATAAAGTGCTGTTCTTCCAAAGTTCAGTTCCTAACATATCAGGAAGGTCATAACATCTTAGCTGCAGCTCCAGGGAATTTGACAACTCTGGTCTCTGGGGATTCCCACATCCACATGCAGATACACCCACATATAGTTACACACACACACACACACACACACCCCAAACCAAACAAAGACACAAAAATAAAACACCCTATCTTGGGTTAGTAAGGATTTAGGGGTAAAGGCACTTGCTGTATGAACCTGCTGACCTTAGTTTGAGCCCTAGCATCCATACAAAGGTTGAAGGAGAGAACCAACTCTACAAAGCTGGTTGTCCTGACTTCCAAATGTGACATTACACATACACACACAATGGAAGTTTTCTGGTGGGGGGTAGAGAGATGATGGCTCAGTGGTTTAGAGCACCTGTCCTCTGTAGGATCTGGGTTCAATTCCTAGCACTGACATAGTGACTTATAACCAACGATAAATTCTAGTCTTAGAGGATCCAATGCCCTCTTCTGGTCTCTGAGGGCAACAAGCACACACAAGATACATTCATATAGGCAAAACACTCATACATGTGACATAAATCTTAAGAAAAAAATTTCTTTTTTTTTTGAGACAGGGTTTCAAAACAACCCTGTAGCCCTGGCTGTCCTGAAACTTGCTCTGTAGATCAGGCTGGCCTCTAACTCAGAGATCTGCCTGCCTCTGACTCCTGAGTGCCACTGATTCCTGGCAAGAAAAAAATTTTAAAAACCATTTTTTGAGGGGTAGCCATGTAAAGGAAAAAAGGAAAAAAATTAAAATAATTATTTTCTAATTTTTCTTAACTATTTAAATTCAACACATAATTCCTTTTTAAAAGGAAGCCCAGGCTGATATTTTTTTTGTTATTAAAAAGTGCTATTATATGCACCATTTGCTAATGACTGAAAGTCATCCTATGTGAAGAAACAATGATCACAAATGTTATAGTCAACCATTTAAAATCAACTTAAATGCCAGTGGCTCACTTCTACGATCCCAGCACTTAGTAAGAGAATCCCAAGTTCAGGGATGGATGGTCTTGGCCACACAGCAAAGCGCTGTCTCAAAGAGAATGAATGAATGGAGCACACAACAAGACTCACCAATGCAATCTGCTGCTTGATGCGCTCTCGAGCGGCTCTATCTTCTGCCTTTTCTCTGCTTCTTTCTTCTAACATTCTTTTTGTTAATTCTTCTTCTTGTTTTCTTTTATAATCCAACATTTCCTTTCCAGTTTTTCTCCTTTCAATTTCCTTCTTAATCTCTCTCTGAATCAAGGAAAAATTTTATAAACCAAAACCATAATGCAATCTTCTGTTCCAGATTATATATATATATATATATATATTTTTTAAAGATTTATTTATTATGTATACAGTGTTCTGTCTGCAGGTATATCTGCAGGCCAGAAGAGGGCACCAGATTTCATTATGGATGGTTGTGAGCCACCATGTGGTTGCTGGGAATTGAACTCATGATCTCTGAAAGAGCAGCCAGTGCTCTTAACCGCTGAGCCATCTCTCCAGCCCCCAGATAATATTTTGATGTAAGAAGGGCTTAACAAGTCACACCTGTCTGTAACTTCAGTTCCAGAGGACCTAAAGTCCTCTTCTGGCTTCCACAGGCACCAGGCATGCAAGTGGTGCACAGATACGCACACAGGCGAAACACCCATACACACACAATAATTTAAAACATATTGTAATGACAGCATGATTAATGGCCAAAGGTCTATCAACTTATAAACTTTTGTCACTGGCTCTGTTAAGAATACAGTGTCCTCAGTGTAATCTGTAGCCAAGGAGAATTACAAGTCTTCAGTTTCTATGGCAAATGTTTTACCCTTTGAGGACAAAATGGCAATCAATTATTCTGCTTGGGAAAAAAAAAAAAGAAAATCTACATGAGACCCCAAAGAGATGGGGCACAATTATTGTGAGCAGGATGATAAGTACATGAGAATGTATTGTTAGATTAAAACTTCAGGAGTATATCTACACATTTGACTTTTTTCAAATCCAGCAAATTTAAATAAACTTCCTTTATTTAGTATGAAAGACTCACTGCACAGAAGAAAAGGAAAAGTGTGTTCAATTATTAAAAATAAAATAAACAGTTTGGCATGGTACCCCACTACAGCCCTAAGATTTCTGAGCCAGCATGGAGTCCAGAGCAAGACACTGTCTCACACATTCAAACAACCAAGATTCTAATATGTATACAGTATAATCTGAGTGAACAGAACTGATAATTTCCTTCACCACCATACAACACTGAGTTCTAAGGACATCATTCTAGGTCTGTTAACTTGGACAAAAAAAATCAAATATACCCTCAAGTAACAGAGTGAAACATTGCTAAGTGTGAGCTCTACCTGTTCTTCTTCCTTCCTTTTCTCTTCTCTTCTTTCTTCAAGTCTTTTTGTTAGTCTGCTTAAAAAAAAAAAAAAAAAGCAAACAAAAACCAAATACCAAGATAGATTCTATTATTCAAAACACAATTAAGAATTACATTGGGGGGAGCAGGCATGGTGGTGCATACCTTTAACATACATTTAGGAAGCAGAGGCCGGCTAGGGGCTATACAGTCAAGACTGTCTCAAAAAAAAGTTTTTGTTTTTTGTTTTTTTTAGCTAAAACGAAGAGAAATATAGAAACCAAATAAAACCCTAAAAAGCACAGCAACAGTTTATCTGCCTATCTCCTGTCTCTCACATATCAACCAACAGGGGTCCCTCAGAAGTCTGTTCCTAACCCTGTCTTCTTACATTTATATATAGAGTTCTTGCTTTTTGTTCATTTTATCTGATTGATAGTGCTTGAAAAAAATATAAATTTAAGCTGGAGAAATGGCTCGGCAGTTAAAAGCTTGTATTATTCTTGCATTGGACCGAATTTCTATTCCCATAGTCCACTTCTTTTTTGGGGGGCATTATTTTTGTTTTGTTTTGCTTTTTGAGATAGTGTTTCTCTGTATGGCCCTGGCTGGCCTGAAACTTGATCTGTAGACCAAGATGGCCTCAGGAGATCCACCTGCCTTTACCTCCCAAGTGCTGGGATTAAAGGTATGGGCCACCATGGCCTGGTTCTATAACCTACTCCTTGACACTCACAGCTGCCTGTACTTCCAGTTGCAAGTGGCGAAGAAGACACAATTCCTTTGAAGGAATTTAATTTTATTCATTACTGTCATTATTACTGTTTTGTAGAGCTGAGGATTTAACTCAGGACCTCGTGTCTGCTAAGCATTCTAGCACTAAGCCAGACCCCAGTCTCCTCTAAGAAGTATTTTTAACTTCCACATAATATTAAAAGGTTGTAGGTTGGAATTACAAATATTATTAGCCATTAACTCATACTTCCCCCCCCGCCCCGAGTCAGGGTTTCTCTCTGTAATAGCCCTGACTGTCCTAGACTCGGACGGGGCTGGCCTGGAACTCACAGAGATCCACCTGCCTCTGCCTCCCAAGTGCTGGGATTAAAGGTGTGAGCTACCACACCTGGTCTAAACTCATACTTATAATTGCAGCATAACAGATAAATTTTATAATTAATACTGCACTTTTATAAGCCCTAAGCTATAAACTACAATAGATCAGAGATGCTTAAGTGATTAGTCTAGTCAATAAAACATGACACTTAGCAGATAGTCAAGCAGAGCCCCACTCAGTACAGATGTACATGTGAGCGAAGTTTTAGTTCATCTTCAGCTTATTTTTCTTCTGGCATAAAGAAAGGCAAGCAAAAATGACAGATGGACAGACACATGCATGTACCAAAAGGGACTCTTGTAACAAAATGCTCTAGAGCTGACTGACAACTTCAAAGACACAGAAAAGCTGTACCCTAGTTTTAATTCTCATGGAATAGTTATTGAGGCAATCAAAAATTTAGACGTGCAACTCTGAATTTTCATTTGAGTTATGTTTAGTAACATATTCATAATGAGTTAGTTCATTCAAGTTAACAAAATGACTAGAAACTGTAATTTATTAAACAAAATGCTATCTACAAAAGCAAAAGTAAACCTTTCCACTCTGACGGTGAGGTCCTCTGCTGGTCTCTGGTTTGAACATCCATGAGGCTCCTGAGAGGGGCTGTCAAGACCTGAACATTCTCCTCCTTAATCATTGAAATAAAATGAAATTAAGAATAGTGCATTAGAGGGAGGTGGCTCTACAGCCAGGACCTAAAAAAACAAAACAAATCCAAAAATCCAAAAACTCAACTGCCCCCAACACACACACAGAAAAAAGAATACTGCAATTAATGCAACTGGTGTAGGTCATCTGTTAACCTTGCCTCTTGAGTATGAGGATGACACAAATGCACCACTGTGCCTGATAGAATGACAAACATCCTACCAAGCTAAGCTAAGCCCTGGGTTGGGTTTATCAGGATGTAATCTCTGAAAAGACTTGATGTTATCTGTCTGGGATGCTACAGTAAGATCAATTCATGCCCTTAAATATGAACTGAAGGAATACTTTACCTGTTGCAGTTCCTGACTTTGGGTCAGAAGCAGCTGGTGTCTCACAGAGCCCTGTGTCTCTGGACTCAGTGTTCCCACACACATCATGAGGTTCAAATGAGGCGGATGGGGTGGATACTGAACTTTCTGACTGGTTGTCATTTGTCACTGATGCATCACCTTTTGATGAGTGCATCTCAGGAGAAAACAAATTGGAAATTAATAAATGTGAGACTGCACAGTCATTTTATGGTTGATGAGTTATCAATACACACACACCCCTTACAAGAGGAGACAAACTGAAAATGTAGAGTCTTAGACATAACAAAAACTATATTATGGGCTGGCACATGGTGGCACAAGCCTTTAATCCCAGGCAGTGGCAGGTGGATCTCTGTAAGTTCAAGGCCATCCTGGTCTACATAGCAAGTTCTAGGACAGCCAGGGCTACACAGAGAGACCCTTCCTCAAAAAAATCAAATTGAGGAACTCAACTATAAGCTGGGAAGAGCATAATTTTCCTTCTTCAGAACAGAAAGATGAGGTATCTCTCCAACCCATAAAAAGTTTTAAGATTTATTTATTTATGTATGGGTTTCTGCAACCAGAATAGGGCTTCAGATCACATTGTGGATAGTTGTGAGCCACCATGTGGGTGCTGGGAATTGAACTCAGGACCTCTGGAAGAGCAGCCAGTGCTCTTAACCACTGAGCCATCTCTGCAGCCCCCCCCCCCAATCCATAAAAAGGTTTAAAGCAGACTGATTTTTATGGCCATGGGAGGGGGCTCCAAGAGACATTTCCAAAAGGCAAGGGCAGATGAAAGACAGGCAGTATCACACTCAGGACAAGCTCACTTCTCTCAAGGCCTCAAATCATAGCTGGTGATGGCGAGACTGTATCTTGATGGGCCACTGGTTGGGGTAATCATACTTTGTCAAATTATGATATTCAGAGGGCAGTTCTGTGTTATCTTCAGTGAGTATCTATTGTCAAAAATTGAGCTACCCCAGTGGCATGAGATAAAGAATAAAAATACAGGTTGGGAAGCATTAATTTGGCCTGCCACAGCCCCTGAGTGAGAGAAGGTTCAGACAGACAGGTAGCTGTGGAGAGCAGGAGGGAAGAATCCCATGGGCTAAGGAGTGCAGTGTAAGGAAACTGGCTCAGGCAACAGAGTTCATCAAGTATGAATTAGCCTGGCACTTGACAGCTCTGAACTTAAGGCCAGTGGGTAAATCAAATTCTGGAGTCACCATTCCTTCCTTCACTGCTGTAATCTGAGAACTCAGGTTCGAGGAGTGTACTAGACACATAGGCATCATTCTTAAAGGATGATTAAAATACTTAAAAGCCTTGAAAACACAAAGGCAAGTCTTCTACCCACACCAACCTAAAGCAGTGGTTGCTTTCTACACTCAAAATAAACAGTTAACAAATAGCCTTGTAGGGCTGGAGAGATGGCTCAGAGGTTAAATGCACTGGCTGCTCTTCCAAAGGACTGCTCTTCAAATCCAAGCACCCACATGACAGTATGAAAATGTCTGTAATGGTCGAGCGTGGTGGCACATGTCTTTAATCCCAGCACTTTGGAAGAAGCAGAGGCAGGTAGATCTCTGTGAGTTCAAGGCCAGCCTGAACTACAGAGTGAGCTCCAGGACAGCCAGGGCTACATGGAGAAAGCCTGTGTCCAAAACAAAAACAAAAAAATAGCCTTGTATCCCAAAGTTCCTGAAAACACGAACAATCCAAATCTTAAAGCAGTAGATACCAAGAAATAATAAAGATGAGATTAATGAAAAAATAAGTAAGATTTATAAACCCTTACCCAACTAACCCAATAGAAAGAGACAGAAGAACTAAATTAATAAAATTAAATGAAAGGGGGAGGTCACTATAGAGATCAATGAAATACAGAAAATAATTTGAAAAAACTGGAAAATCTCTGGGCTCAGAGGTTAACAGTACTTGCTGCTCTCATAGAGGATCCGGGTCACAACCACTTATAACCTAGTCCCAAGGGACCCAATGCCTTCTGACCACTTAGATAGAGCACCTGAATGCATGTGGATCACATACATGCAATTAGTCATATGCACACACACAAAATAAAATAGGATAATATATTTTTAAACTTGAAAACTGCCAGGCATGGTGGCATATGCCTTTAATCCCAGCACTTAGGAGGCAGAGGCAGGCGAATCTTTAAGTTTGAGGCCATCCTGGTCTACAGAGTGAGTTCCAGGATAGCCAGTGGTACACTGTGAAACTCTGTCTCAAAAATCCAAAAATAAATAAACCACAATTAATGAGATTAAAATCTTAAAACAAAATATAGTAGTTCTGATTCCTTCTTACCTGTTGGACTTTGTGAATTCTTGTAACAAGTTCATCTGCAGAAACACTCCCTGCTATTACTTCCAGAGGGATTCCACTGTCTCCTATGAAGAAACTAGATGGAACACATACTACAGGATCTATACAGGTCAGTTAAGTCTAATAATTCATGCTGGAAACAAGACATTTTATAAAATACAATAACAAAGCAAAACATATCATCTTAGTGGATTTCACAATATAACTAGCTAACAAGTTTCTCACCTCAATTACCATATGCATCTAGTGCAAGTGGTATGTAAAATGATCTATGGTCTGTACAGTGTATCAGAATGAACAATGTATTTCATTATCCTACATCATAGCTTTACTCAATATCCGTTTTGCCTATTACCACCTACTTCTAACATTTCAACCAAACTACTTCATCTGTTCTTCAGATATTTGCATTAAAAAAGGAAAATATCTACTTTGCTACTAGCTACAAAGTATTACCTCAAAAGACAATCTGCAACACTGCTTCTACAAACAAAACATAAGTTTTCCTAAATAAAACCAATTCCTAGGTTTTGTTTTCTGTTTTGTTTTTTTGTTTTTTTTTAAGATATGGTTTTTCTGTGTAGCCCTGGAACTCAAACTAAAGACTAGGCTGACCTCCATACTCAAAAGATCCACCTGACTCTGCCTCCCAATTGCTGGAATTAAAGGTGTGCGCCATCATCACCTGGTTTAATTCCTAAAATTTTAATAAGAAAAGAAAAGCAAATACAGATGAGACCAATTCTTCAATGAAAGGATACAAATTTGTGAAAACTGCAGGCAGGCTTCACTGTAGAAAAAAAGTATTAAGAGAAAAATCATTACATGAATTTAACTATTTTCCAAATACTGAGTTGCTTTCATTAAATTTACTACACCAATCATAAGTACTTTGTTAAAATTACTAGTTGTTGGCTGGGTGCAGTGACGCACACCTTTAATCCCAGCACGTGGGAGGCAGAGGCAGGCGGATCTCTGTGAGTTTGAGGCCAGCTTGGTCTACAAAGAGAGTTCTAGGACAGCCAGGACTATTACACAAAGAAACCTTGTCTTGAAAAACCAAACCAAAAAACCCAAATACACCTAAATAAAAAATCTTGGGGGCCAGAGAGATGCTCAGTGGTTAAGAGCACAGGCTGCTCTTCCAGAAGACCAGGGTTGACTTCTAGCATCCACACTGTGGCTCACAACCATCTGTAATTCCAGTTAAAGGAGATCCAACACCCTCTGCTAGCTTCCTTGGGCACTGCATGCACATAGTGCACAGCATACATACAAATACTCATGTAAAACATATAAAATATATATTAAAAAAAATCTTAGCTTCTAACATATACAGTGACTACAAGTGACCTATGCACATGATAACATAATAGTCTGTAATAACAAGGATTAAAACACCCTAAATATCCATCAAAAAACCCCATCTAAAATAATTAATGGAGGAAAGGTATAGAAAGCTGTTAAATACCATCATTTCTACAAAAAAAGTAGGAAGGCCAGTGAGATGGTTTGCTGGGTAGGGTAGCTGCTGTGCAAGCCTGACAACCTGACTTCAATCTCTAGACCCTACACAAAGGTGGTAGGAGAGAATCAACTCCACCAAGTTGTCCACATCTGTGCTATAGCATGTGACCCTTCCTCTACAATAATAATAAAAATTCTTTTATTATTTATTATTTTTTTTTTTTGGTTTTTCGAGACAGGGTTTCTCTGTGTAGCCCTGGCTGTCCTGGACTCACTTTGTAGACCAGGCTGGCCTCGAACTCGCAAAGATCCACCTGCCTCTGCCTCCCAAGTGCTGGGATTAAAGGCGTGCACCACCACCGCCCGGCTATAAAAATTCTTAAAACTGGAAAATATGTTTTAATATTTACTTGACTCCAGTAAAGGGCTTGGTGGTCAGGGATGAGAGAAGGCTGAGATAACAGCAAAGCACATGCTTAGCATGCATCATTCCTTTATTCAATCACTTGTATGCATGCACACACACACACAACTAGGGATAAGAGAGTTTTTATAGTAGTATCAATTAGATACCAAACAAAGTGAGTAATTCCATAATTCCCAGGGTCCTCTAAAAAATGAAAAACAAGTTGAAGAGATGGCTCAGCAGTTATGAGAGCTTGCTGCTCTTCCAGAAGATTCTAGTTAGATGCCAGCAATCATATCAGGGGAATCACAAACATCTGTAACTCCACTTTCAGAGAACGTGAAACCTTCTTCTGGCCTCCATAGACATTGCATACATGTGGTGCATATACATAGACTCAGGCATGCACACATGACATGTGTGCACACATATACAAATAAATAAAATATGAGCTAGATAGTTCCCTTACCATAAAACAGGTTTGCTTTACGCTACTACTGTTCATATGAAACAATGTAAGTGGAATTTTTTTAAGCTTACTGGTAAATTTCTGAACAGTCATGTATTTGATGTGTATGGGTACTCGGTGTGTGTGTATGTGTATATATGCATGCCCAGTGTCCACAGAAGGCAGAAATGGTGTGTGTGTATGTGTATATATGCATGCCCGGTGTCCACAGAAGGCAGAAATGGTGTGTGTGTATGTGTATATATGCATGCCCGGTGTCCACAGAAGGCAGAAATGGTGTGTGTGTGTATATATGCATGCCTGGTGTCCACAGAAGGCAGAAGTGTGTGTGTGTGTGTGTGTGTGTGTGTGTGTGTGTGTGTGTGTGTGTATGGGTGTGTGTGTGTGTGTGTGTGTGTATACATATATATATATGCATGCCCGGTATCCACAGAAGGCAGAAATGGTGTGTGTGTATGTGTATATATGCATGCCCTGTGTCCACAGAAGGCAGAAATGGTGTGTGTGTGTGTGTGTGTGTGTGTGTGTGTGTGTGTGTGTGTGT
>CAJQZJ010033263.1:3991159-4067582 GCA_907164525.1 Lophiomys imhausi
GTGTGTGTGTGTGTGTGTGTGTGTGTGTGTGTGTGTGTGTGTGTGTATGCATGCCCGGTGTCCACAGAAGGCAGAAAAGGGCATCAGATCCCCTGGAACTGGAGTTACAAGTGGTTTTGAGCCTCCATATGGGTGACAGGAAATAAACTAAGGTCCTCTTGGAAGAGCAGCCAGTGTGCTTAACAACTGGGCCACCTCTCCAGCCCCCTGAACAGTTTAATCTTTTTATTTTTTTTTTTTTGTTTGTTTTTGAGACAGGGTTTTTCTATGTAGCCCTGGCTGTCCTGGAATTAATTTTGTAGAACAGACTGGCTTTGAACTCACGTAGATCTGCCTGCCTCTGTCTCCCAAGTGCTGGAACTAAAGGCACACACCACCACCCAGCTGCATTCACTTATTTATGTATTATATATGTGTGTGTATGTGGGTAGGCATATGTACACCATGGTATGCATACAGAGGTCAGAAGGTAACTTGTGTAAGTTGGTTTTTCTACCATGTGTGATATGGGGATTGAATGCAGGTTGTCAGGCCTGGAGACAAGTGCTTTTACCTGCTGAGCTATTCTGATAGCTCCAAAATCCTAATTCTTGTTACATGCTAGATGTTTGGTAGACAAGAGAAATTTCTGAAAAAAGAAGGTGTAATGATGAATTTGAAAATGGCAATCAGAAATTAAGTTCTCTTGAAAATATTAATTTTAAGTTACAAGTTTTTTTGTTTATTTTTTCAAGACAGGTTTTTGGTTTTTTGTTTTTTTTTTTTTTGATTTTTGTTTTTGTGTAGCCCTGGTTGTCCTGGAACTTGCTCTGTAGATCAGGCTGGCCGTGAACCCACAGAGATCTACCTGCCTCAGCCTCCTGAATGCTGGGATTACAGGTGTGCTTGAGTTATAAGTTCAAAACAATTTAAATCCCCAAAACTGGATGTGGTGGGGAACGCAATACTTTGATTCCAATATATGTTAGTGCCTTAGATATCTTTATCCATAAAACTAACATTTTTAATAGTCCAAGAATCATCTAAGTAACAACAAAAGACCCATGATTACAAAAGTAATGAAACATTAAAGCATAAACATACCTTTTGGTATCAATTTTAATAGCAACAAAACTGTTTGAAGATGCTTCTATCACTTTCTCATCTTCCCAACTTGCAGCCATCTGTGTAGACTGTTCATCATCACCTGTGAGAACATTTCAAGGACTCTTAAAAACATGAGGTCAGGATTTGTTAATTTTAAATTCTTTTCCTTGTGAAACTAGAACTCCAAATAAACTACCAAGTTTGAAAACAGATATTTCTCAAGTTGTGGATGTGGTCCCATGGTAGAGAGCTTGTCTAGAATGCACAAAACCCTTTGTTTGAACCCCAGCATTGCAAATACACAAACAAACCCAAAAAACTTTATAATTTTAGTTGAATATTTCAAAAATAAACACAAATATAACTACTACTTATAGCTCCCACTATCACCTTGAGCAAAGCTGCCCAGACATTTATAGTGGTCTAAATGGGTCTTCTCTCTGATCTATATGTGCATCACATGTAGTACTCAGAGGCCAGAAGAGGGCATCAGATCTTCTGGAACTGGAGTTACAGACAGTTGTGAGCTGCCGTGTGGTGCTAGCAACTGAACCTGGGTCCTGTGAAAGAGGAGCCAGTGCTCTTAGCTTGTCCAGTCCTACTAGGGAGTCTATTCTACACAGAAATTGGCTAGCATGTAGCTTTTGGGAACCAAACTTGGGGCCCTCTAAGACCATGAAGTGTTCCTTTTTTTTTTTTTTTTTTTGGTTTTTCAAGACAGGGTTTCTCTGTGTAACAGGTCTGGCTGTCTTGGACTCACTTTGTAGACCAGGCTGGCCTCGAACTCACAATGATCCGCCTGCCTCTGCCTCTCAAATGCTGGGATTAAAGGCGTGCGCCACCACGCCCGGCTCATGAAGTGTTCTTAATCACTGAACTGTCATCTCTCCAGCACCACTTAACATTTAAAAGAGGGTTTAAAAAATTAACTTTACAGCCGGGCGGTGGTGGCGCACGCCTTTAATCCCAGCACTTGGGAGGCAGAGGCAGGCGGATCTTTGTGAGTTCGAGGCCAGCCTGGTCTACAAAGTGAGTCCAGGACAGCCAAGGATACACAGAGAAACCCTGTCTCGAAAAACCAAAAAAAAAAAAAAAATTAACTTTACTACAAAAACTTGAACAGTAAAAAACATTATAGGTCACTCACCTTCTAATACACTGTGTACCTTTAATTATCTTTACTGTTTACTGTCTTTCTCTCCCAATTAGGAAAAAAAAAATGTTCCACAAGGGCAAAGACAATTTTTCCTGTTACCTGAAGACTGAAATCTCTACATCAGAACCTGCAGTAATACGGTCTAGGCACACAACATGTATTCAGTGTTTACTGGAATGAATATTTAAATGTCTAACACAGTGAGCATAAAGGCATGCCTACAGTACTTAACTGCATATGAGTGAGATGAGATCCTATGAGACATGTGGACATGGACATGACAACAAAGAATAAAGGAAAGGTACCATCTGCAAGTGAGAACATTCTCAATGAATGTCTCAGAGACAATGAGGTGGGAAGAAATAACACATTCCCAAGAAAATAAGTCAACTATCAACCTAGAAAAGATATTTAAGAACACTCTGTACAATCACTTCAAGGAGGAAGTAAAGAGTGAGGAGTCTCATGTAGTCATTCTTTCATTCATTTTTTTTTATCCTATTTCAGTTCTTTTGTTCTAGGCATTGGGCTTATGTACTAGGTATAAATTACCACTCTCAGCATAGCTTAAAATCTAATGGTGCAAAACAAAACAAAATCAAGAAGACAACTACCAAAACTGAAAGAATTACTATGAATGAAATGGTCTGGGTTTGTAACAAGAAGACCTGAGTTTGATTTCCAGCATGTGAGCACAAATACAAATAAATAAAATCCCTTTATTATGGTAAGAGACACCTTCTCTGAGATGATCTTCCTTCCTTTCTTTCTTTTTTTTTTAAGGTTTTTTTTGAGACAAGGTTTCTCTGTGTATCCTTGACTGTCCTGGACTCACTCTGTAGACCAGGCTGGCCTTGAACTCACAGAGATCCACCTGCCTCTGCCTCCCGAGTGCTGGGATTAAAGGTGTGCACAACCGCGCCTGGCTCTTTGTTTTTCTTGAGACAGGGTTTCTCTACACAGTCATGGATGTCCCCACTCACTATATAGACCAGGCTGACTTTGAACTCCCAAGTGCTGGGGTTAAAGCCATGCATCACCACACTGGTTTCTGAGGTGACATTTAAGGTTAGGATCAAAACTGAGCCACACCAAATACAGAAAAGTTCATCATGTAGAAAAAATACATTCATAAGGAAAGGACTGTGTGGCCAGGAAAATAATAAACAATGGAGAACATGAAACAAATGAAACTGAAAAGTTAATGAGGGCTACCCACTCCACTGCTTATCTAACAGAATGCACAATGGTGACATTTAGTTAGAAACCCTGGGGGAGAATAATAAATGACGGCAATAAATATATTTAGGCTGAGTCAATCCTAAGAAGGAGTCTATGGTTTTCATGAAGTTGGTGCCTTTCATTCTCTTACCTATGCTGGATAGGTTAAGGTCCTAATGTCACATTCCCACTGGCACTGTCTATTTCTCAGCCTGTGATGGCAGCAGTAGCTGAAAGCAATTCTCAATGAGAAGCTTCTTAATACTCACAAGTTCCACTAGAACTACCAGTTGCCACTGTCAGTATCTTTAGTGTCTTTTTTTTTTTTTTTTAAAGATTTTATTTTAGCCGGGCGGTGGTGGCGCACGCCTTTAATCCCAGCACTCGGGAGGCAGAGGCAGGCGGATCTTTGTGAGTTCGAGGCCAGCCTGGTCTACAAAGCGAGTCCAGGACAGCCAGAGATATTCAGAGAAACCCTGTCTCGAAAAACCAAAAAAAAAAAAAAAAAAGATTTTATTTTATTATGTATACAGTGTTCTGTCTGCAGGTATATCTGCAGGCCAGAAGAGGGCACCAGATTTCATTATGGATGGTTGTGAGCCACCATGTGGTTGCTGGGAATTGAACTCATGACCTCTGGAAGAGCAGCCAGTGCTCTTAACCGCTGAGCCATCTCTCCAGCCCTAGTGTCTTATTTTTAATCAAATTATCAACTGCATTATAAATTTAGGCGACCCTAAGATTTTAAGGGAACATATGCTATACTTGGAGGAAGCAGCAATATCCAAAGTGAAGACAGTTAAAAGTATACCAACTCTGAGCCAGGCATGGTGGTGCACACCTTTAATCCCAGCACTTGGGAGACAGAGGCAGGTGGATCTCTGAGTTCAAGGCCAGCCTGGTCTAGAGAGTGAGTCCAAGACAGCCAGAGGTTGTTACACAGAGAAACCCTGTCTCGAACCCTCCACCCCCAAAAAAGGTATACAGACTCTGAAGCATGGAGAGCTGGCTCTCCACCCAACTTAAGAAATCTCTACTGTTCAAACTATAAAGTCTGTGGTGTATGCTAACCAACAGAGGGCAGTCAACAGTATCAGACATGAACAATTTCCAGCCAACATCACTAACTAGACAGACATCTTCATTTCAGGTTGCTCAGCAGATTTTTACACTATGGCACAACTGTCTTTATATCTTCTAGTTTAACAGATACAACTGGAGATTCTTGTTAATTTGGCTGAAGTATCTCTAGTTTCTAATATGACTATTTATTTATTTATTTGTTTTTTTTCAAGACAGGGTTTCTCTGTGTAACAGCCTGGCTGTCCTGGACTCACTTTGTAGACCAGGCTGGCCTTGAACTCACAGAGATCCCCCTGCCTCTGTCTCCCGGGTGCTGGGATTAAAGGTGTGCACCACCACCATCTGGCTAATTATTTAATTAAAAGTTGTATTAAACAAAGCCAGAAAGCCGGGCAGTGGTGGCGCACGCCTTTAATCCCAGCACTTGGGAGGCAGAGGCAGGCGGATCTTTGCGAGTTCGAGGCCAGCCTGGTCTACAAATTGAGTCCAGGACAGCCAGGGCTACACAGAGAAACCCTGTCTCGAAAAACCAAAAAAAAAAAAAAAAAAACAAAGCCAGATGGAGTACCCAATGCCTGAAGATATTTGGGAGGCTAACGCCAGGAAGCTTACTGAGCCCAGGAGAGTTTCAGGACCATCTGGGCAATAGCAGCTTCTAAAAAAGTAAAAGGAAACAGTTTCACGAAATAAAAACCTGCCTAAAACATTTTCTCTGGAATAATTGTTTTTAAAAAATATTTATTTTATATGTGTGTGTATGTGTATCACATATGTACAGGAAAGAGACTGTGGTGGTCAGAAGAGGTATTACATCCCCTAAACTTGGAGATGTACATAGCAGGTCCTACAGAAAAGCAGTAAATGCTCTTAACTACTGAGCCATCTCTCTAGTCCCCTATGTGCTGTATGTATGTGTGTGTGTGTGTGTGTGTGTGTGTGTGCGCGTGCGCATGCTGTGTGTTTAAGCCTAGAGGTCACAATTCTCTTGCCTCTACCTCCCAAATTCTGGGCCTGGAATACTTCTTTGAACACCCTTGAAACCACTCCTTCTAGCTATAGCTATCACTACCTTTTTCATTCCTTAATAAGTTGAATTTTTTGTTTTGTTTTTCGAGACAGTGTTTCTCTGTGTAACAGCTCTGGCTGTCCTGGACTCGCTTTGTAGACCAGGCTGGCCTTGAACTCATAGAGATCCACCTGCCTCTGCGTCCCAAGTGCTGGGATTAAAGGTGTGCGCCACCACTGCCCGGCATAAGTTGAATTTTTTAAAGGTTGTATATGACTGATGGGATCTAGGATCTAAGAAGATCATAGTTCTGGATAGAGTCTTCAAAGCTATGAAAGAAGCTGTAGGGCCCATGTTCCACCTGTGCCCTGAGTCAAAGCATACGAGAATAGTTACAACCATGGCACAATAGGAAATCCTGTGACTTTATTTAAATTATCTTGAGAATTCTTTTGTGAGTGATTTGGGGGGCAGGGGGCATAGGTGGGTATAGCCTGAGTCTAAGATTCTAAGGTATGAACTCTAGACAGCAATGTCATGTCATATGTCAAAAGATTGGAGCTCCCTTCTAGATGCTCCCTGATGAGTACTGTTGCTCTACGAGTCCAGTGTCCATATATTCCTAGAGCAACACCCATCCTGCTCTGTGCTGGGATGACCTAGCTGAAACTCTAGAAAAGCTAACTGTACTTCTAAAGAGGGTAAGGGACAGACTGCATTGTCCATCCCTAGCAGTACTTCCACAAACATCCAGTAGTTGCTGATATTCTCACCCCAGTGAGGCTGGCTCTATAAAGTGTAGGACTTCAAGTACTTCTACAGCTTTCCAATACTTGTTTGTCAAAGCTAGCACTTTAGACTAGGGATCAGTTCATTTACTAAGAGGGTAGAGCAATTAACTGGCATGAATGAGCACCAGGTTTAGACCTACCCATGAAGGGGACATTTTTTTTTTTTCAAATTAACTGATTACCTTAGTACTTTTTAGGAAGGTTTAGGTATCATCAATCCCATATTCTGTTCAAAAACATGGTTACCATGATCCTAGATTTTATTTCACTGCTGATTTATTTTATCATGTAACCCAGAACTGCTTTTCTCCCCTCCTCTCTTTTTCGAGACAGTTTCTCTGTGTAGCCTTGGCTGTTATGGAACTCGCTCTGTAGACCAGGCTGGCCTTGTACTCAGAGATTCATCTGCCTCTGCCTCCCAAGTACTGGGATTAAAGGCATGTGTCACCAATACCCGGATGCTAGTTTTGTTTTTTCTTCCTTAAAAAACACCTATAACCCAAGCCCTTGAGAAGCGGAGGCAGAAAGATAATTGTGCGTATGGGGCCAGCCTACACTACAAAGTGAGACCCTAGATACTTTTGATCCTAGTATTTGGGAGGCAGAGAGATCTCTGTGAGCTCAAAGCCAGCCAAGGTAAGACTTTGTTAAAAAAAAAAAATTCCCTCCATGTTAAAATGTAAATTTTAACCCATTGTGGTTGCACAAGTCTGTAATTCCAATATTTGGTAGATGGATGGAGGAGAATCAGGAGTTCAAGGTCAGATCAGGCTATATGAGATTCTGTTTTAAAACAAAACAAAACAAACAAAAAACTGAAAACCAACAAAACACACAGAGTTTTTGTGAGCCTGGTCCAAGTTACTTTACAACTTTGGACCTAATTTGATCAACTATAAAACCAGAGACTTTAATAAAACTACTTTCCCTCCAAAACTATTCAAATTTTGTGAAGAGCACAGTTTAAAATGTTATAAATTGAGACTACAGAGATAACTCAGTGGTTAGGAGCATTAGCTGCTCTTTCAGAGGACCTGGGTTCAATTCCCAAACCCATGTGGTGGCTTACAACCATACTAAAACCTCATAAACCTATTACTGACCTCATACTAAAGTGTCATAGTCCTTAAATTTTTATGTGACTATCGTCCCTACTGGTTTACAAGACTAATTTATTTATTTAAAGTATAATATAACCTAAATGACTTATGCTCTTCTAATTAACAGCAAGCACCAAGCTAAAACTTTAGAACAAAACAGACATTTAAAATTTAATGCTGAATCAAATTTATATATTCCAGTCATTTTTCTTCACAGAAATGGTCAAAGTTAAAGAACTACTAAAAGATGTGGGTCAATTATGCGTAAAAACACCAAACACAAGAGGCTGAAGGAACACACTTCAGATTAACAACTGTCACATAAACTGGTCCACGTAACGAGAATGTACAAAACCATACACAAGCAGATGGTTTAATGCAAACATACAAGGCTTCAGCAATACAACAGGAGACTATGGAACAAAATAATCTAGAGTAACATAGGGTAAATGACTTAGCATATGTCTGGAAAACTAGATTTTATGTTCGAAGAGAGGGAAGAATCACGACTGAATGTGTACTTTTAAAACTATGTTAAAAGTAAAAGCAAAACAAACAACCCTCAACTTGTAATAAAGCAATTATTGCATCTTGGAGTCCCCTCCTAGCTCTATCATAAAAGAGTATCCCTCTGTGAAGCTTAATTTTATGTTTCAGGAACATTTTAAGACAGCTACTGTGGGCATCAGGTGTTTTCTTTGTGGCTTACCGATGACACAGCTTTCTTGACAGCTCACAACTTAATTAGATCCAATTGTCTGCCTATTGGCCCGTCTCAACCCCACCTGCAGCACCAAGAATTAAAAAAGGTGTCCAAGCTCCCCGAAAAGGGGGTCCCAGAGGACCAAGGGAGCACCAGGGTGGGGGTCTTGGAGGTCAGCCTGCGACAACCCGACTGCCAGGGCCTGCAGGGCGAGCCTCCTTGCAGGGTTCAATGTTTGGGGGACAGGGTCTGGACGGTGCTTCCCACACACATGCAGAGAGGTCACCCCAGAGGCAGTGAGGAGCCTCAGGCCCACCCGCGGCCTGAAGAGGCTTGGAGTCCCGGCCTCGCAGGGGAGCAAGCCCGGAGGGAGCCAAGCCAACCCGACCGGAGACGAGTGGGCCCCGAGCAAATCCAGCGGCGCCGAGCGAACCCGAACAGAACCGAGCGGACTCGGCGACAGGGTCTTGGGCCGTCTGAGCCCAGCCCACCGTAGCTCCTCTCGCCTTGTTCACTCGACGCTAACGAGAATCAAGAAAAACCCAGAAGCACTATCTTTTTCAGGCCCTCTCCCCCAGTCACCTGCCACGAACACCACGAAGACCGCGCCGCTCCGCTTAGCAGACGCGATGGCCGCCGGAATGGCGCCCTGGAACCACAGCATCGTTCCCCTCAGGCCCAGGCGCTCGCTCGGTGTGTCGTCGACGCCGCAGTCCCACAGTGGGCCCCGCCTTCCTCTTCCTCCGGCCCTGGCGACCCGGGCACCCACCGGCTGGTCGGGTTCCTCGTCTGAGGACCCAGCTCCTCTCTAGCCCGTACGCCCGATAGCGGCCCCCAGGGGACGCGCACGGGAGCGCGCTGGGCAGAAAAAGCACGCCCCTGTGTCACGTGACAACCACGTCGTCAGAGGTCGCGCGGGCCTGCGCCTTGTATCCGTACGTCCTTACGTGCGCGCGCCCGCGCAGTCTTAGGTTCCGAGTCCAGGAAGTGGAAGGAAATATCAGGAAGGATGACTAACCGCTACGGCACGTCGGCGTCGCCTGCTGGGAGGCTTCCTGGGTATTGTAGTCTTTCGAAGCCCGTTTGTTACCTTGTTGTGGAAACGTAAACTGTGGTTTCGAGGCACAGTGAAAGGGGACAGTAGTGAGCACAACGCTGTAAGAATAAATGTTAGGGGGCTGGAGAGGTGGCTCAGAGGTTAAGAGCACTGACTGCTCTTCTAGAGGTCCTGAGTTCAATTCCCAGCAACCATATGGTGGCTCACAACCATCTATAATGGGATTTGGTGTCCTCTTCTGGCCTGCAGTCTTACATGCAGACATTATACACTGTATAAATAAAATCTTTAAAAAAAGAATAAATGTTAGATAGCGAGTTGCTATCACTTTCTGACTTGTGGAAGCAATCTGTTCCACAAAGAAATAAACAAGCTTTACAGGGGTTTACTGGAAGCTTTTGGTTTCTATTTAATGACCCTGTGAAAAAGACGGGATCAGCCAGGCGTGTTGGTGCATGTCTTTAACCCCAGCACTTGGGAGGCAGAGGCAGGCAGATCTCTGAGTTCAAGGCCAGCCTGCTTTACAGAGTTAGTTCCAGGAGTGCCCGGGCTACACAGAGAAATCTTGTCTCAAAACAAACAAATAAACCAAAAAAAAAAAAAAAAGAAAAGAAAGAAAGAAAAAGTTGGGATTCAGAGGGACATGGTGGCACATGCTTTTTTTTTTGGTTTTTCGAGACAGGGTTTCTCTGTGTATCCTTGGCTGTCCTGGACTCACTTTGTAGACCAGGCTGGCCTCGAACTCACAAAGATCCGCCTGCCTCTGCCTCCCAAGTGCTGGGATTAAAGGCGTGCGCCACCACTGCCCGGCTGGCACATGCTTTTAATCCCAGCACTCGCACTCGGGAGGCAGAGACAGGTGATTCTCTGAGATCCTCAATAAAATACCAATCAAACAAAAGAAAAAGACTGGATAGAGGCACAACAGTAGTTTTTAAGAATACTGGCCTTTGGGACATAGTAGGCATTGACTAATTAGATCACATTTCTAAAACCTCTAGCCATCATGCTATTGAATAACTTTTATTTTTGTTTTTTCAAGATTGTGTGTGTGTGTGTGTGTGTGTGTGTGTGTGTGTGTAGCCCTCGCTGTCCTGGAACTTGTTCTATAGACTAGGCTGGACTTGAACTCATAGAGATCCGTCTGCCTCTGCCTATGGAGTGCAAAGCCCTGCTATTTTTAACTCCATGAAGACAATCTTTCTATGCAGTCAAGGCTGGCTCAGACTGGACCATCTGTTACACAATCTTCATTGTTAACTCAACTGGATTTGAACTCACTTAAGAAACACACCCTTTGGAGTGTCTATGAGGTGGTCTCCAGTGTTTAACAGAATAGGGAAGAGTGGTCATCTTTAATGTGGGTGATACCATCCCTACAGTCTTGGGGCCTAGACCGTACATAAAAAGTGGGAGGACCCCATACCTTTTCTGTCATAGGGCTAAACTGATTGGGACAAAGGAAACTTTTTCATTTGAGGTTGTTTTCTATTAAGTATTTAATCCCAGCCACAGTAACTAATCCACCATCCTTCAGCCTCAGTGATGAGATTATAGGCCTGTGCTATCACGTTCCTAGTCCATGGCCACCTACTAGGAATAAAAACCAGGGTCTTATGTGTGTTAGGTGAGCACTCTACAATTGCAGCCATTTGGATTTAAAATTCAATTTGTAGGCCAGGCTTGGTGGTGCACGCCTTTAAACCCAGCACTAGGGAGGCAGAGGCAGGTGGATCTCTGTGAGTTCAAGGCTAGCCTGGTCTACAGAGTGAGTCCAGGACAGCCAGGGCTACAAGGAGAAACCCTGTCTCAGAAAAAAGAATTTCAACTTGTAATCAGGTAGAATTTTAAGTTTTCCACAATAAAAAAGTGGTAAATGAAGTGCATGATTTAAACATTCTACAATGTACACACACACTGAAACACACAGGGACCCACTCATTTGACTTTATGCTTTCATGTATTAGTTAAAAATAATTTAGGGCCCGGGTGGTGGTGGCGCATGCCTTTAATCCCAGCACTTGGGAGGCAGAGGCAGAGGCAGGCGGATCTTTGCAAGTTCGAGGCCAGCCTAGTCTACAAAGCGAGTCCAGGACATCCAGAGCTGTTAAACAGAGAAACCCTGTCTCGAAAAACCAAAAAAAAAAAAAAAAACCCAAAAACAAAAAACAACAAAAAATAATAATTTAGGAAGTGGCGCACGCCTTTAATCCCAGCACTCAGGAGGCAGAAGCAGGTGGATCTCTGTGAGTTCGAGGCCAGTCTGGTCTACAAAGAGCATCTAGGACAGCCACTGATATTACACAGAGAAACTGTGTCTCGAAAAAATAAAACCAAACCAAACCATATCAATCAAATACCTTAGGCTCAGGACGTGACTAAATGGTAGAATATTTGTCTAGCATGGTTGAAGCCCTGGGTTCCATCCCCAGGATGGCATGAACTGGATTGGGTGGCACACAACTATAATTCGGCTCTTGGGGAGGGTGAGGCAAGAAGATCACAAAATCAAGGTTATTCTTGGCTATATTGTAAGTTTGAAGCTAACTGAGAATACATGAAAAAGATTCTGTCTCAAAACAATTAAAATCCCATGTCTTATTTGAAACACAGCTTTTTAGTTATTAATTATTATCTTTGGTTTTGTATGCACAGGTTCATATTTTTTGTTTTCTTCTTAAGATAGACTATATGTAGTACTTGATTTCATGGATGGAACTTGCTATGTAGACCAGTCTGGCCAAGAACTCACAAAGATCTTCCTGCCTTTGCCTCTCAAGTGCTGGGATTAGAGGCGTTCACCATCATGGCTGGCTGTATTTAGCAATTTGTATAAAAATCATATAAAGAAAAATATTTCTGCCCTGTTTTCTTTTTGTTTTGTGTTTCGAGACAGGGTTTCTCTGTGTAGCCCTGGCTGTCCTCCACTCACTTTGTAGACGAGGCTGGCCTTGAACTCACAGAAATCTGCCTGCCTCTACCTCCCCAGTGCTGGTATTAAAGTCATGCGCCACCATGCCCAGCTGCCCAGTTTTCTTGAGTGAGACAGGTCTTGCCTATAGGACAGTAAGAAAATAATTAGGTAATTATGTAAAGTTTGGGATGCATATGAAATCAAAATGGAAGAAAAAACATGTGCACATGCTACCTTAATTCAAAAATCAATTTTTTTTCTCATCTAAACTATTTTGACATCCCTCTTTTGCTTGAAGGAAGATACAAATGGATAATATAAAGCAGCATTAGTGGCAAAATGTGAGGCAATAACAAGTAGTTAGGCCGATAAGGTTGAACAGCCAGCCCAGTTCATGAATACCTGTTATTATCAGCATAACCCTAGACAAATTTTCTAACCTGACAGTTTAGTTGCCTTAGGAGCCAACTGGAGCCATCAGAGAACCTGTCCTTTAGGCTATGTGATCACAGAACACTGTGTTTAATAAGCACTTGGTATTTTAGTGATAATTAAGTGCTTTACAGGTGTTAGCTATTGTCTGAATGCCTGCCCAAAGCATGTTTAAGAAAACTATGCATGTACTTTTCAGAATTCAAAGCCTTTGTTTTGCTAGATCGGTTCTAAATTTAGCCACTGAACAAGTATCTGTTTAGGTATTGGTATACAAAAGCAATAGACAATCTTTGTCTCGGGGATTGCATTCCTCCGATGGGTAGCATTAAGCAATGATTTGGTCAATTGCTCTTGTAATTGCCACTGTAATAAATGCCAGAGAAGAGGAACTACAAGATAGTATTAATTTACACTCATTAATTATAGTCTACCAGAAATGGCCTCAGGTAGGGCTCACAGGGACCTATGGAGAAGCTGGCTACTTGAAGTAGTAGTGTAAGTATGAACTGGGGAGCTCCGTGTAGAGGCTGTGTTCAAAGGCACACATTGTTCTGGAGAGGACTTGAGTTCAGTTCTGAGTACCTAAATTAGATAGCTCGTAACAGCCTGTAACTCCAGCTGCAGGGGATCTCACAACCTCCTCTGGCCTCCTGTGGACACCTGCACCCATGTGCCCACAACAAATATACACACTGATATAATTAAGAAAAATTACTTTGAGTTAAATTAACTGGAAAATGCCAGTCAGGAAGAATAAATGTGCCAGGCAGAAGTTACATGTAGAAACAATCCTCAAATTTTTGTGCACTGAATGCCCACTCAAACCTTGTATGTGTGTGTAGTTGTGTGAGGATGTTTATGAAGTCCAGAGGTATTCCATTTGTCATTCCTAGGAACCATTCACCTTATTTGTTGGGGATAGGGTCTCTTACTGGCCAGAAGCTTGCCAAGCAGACTAGGCTGGCTAACCAGCAAAGTTCAGGGATCTTCCTGTCTCTGCTTACCCATCACTGGGATTACAAATCACCAGCTTGTTTTCTTTTGTTTTATTTATTTATTTAATGGGTTCCTGAGATCAAACTCAGATCTTTATGCTTGTATAGAAAAAAACACTTTACAGGGGCTAGAGAGATGACTCAGTAGTTAAGAGCACTGCCCTTAACCAGCACCCACATGGCAGCTCACAACTGTCTGTAACTCCAGTTCCAGGGACCTAACACCTTCACAAAGACATACATGCAGGCAAAACACCAATGCACATAAAATAAAAAATAAATTAAAAAACAAACAAACAAACAAAAAACCCCAAAACAAATCCCTCAGAAAAGCAAAAAACCAGACAAAAAAAAAAAAAAAACCACTTCACCCAGCTGTGCTAGCACACACCTTTAATCCCAGCATTCAGGAGGCAGAGGCAGCTGGATCTCTGAGTTCGAGGCCAGCCAGGAACTAGAGTGAGTTCCAGGATAGCCAGAGCTACGCTACACAAAGCCCTGTTTTGGGAAAAAAAGGAAAAAAAAAAAAAGCCAAACAAAGCCAAACCAAAACAACAAATACCACCACCACCACCAAAAACCAAACCAAACCAAAAACCCAACAACAAACCCCAAAACCCACTTTACAGACTCTCTCCCCAACCTGCTAAAGGTGATTCTTTTTTTTTTTTTTAATTCCACAGATGAATGCAACAGAATGGGGAAGGGGGTGTTGATGCAAGGGGTTCTGCTCCATACAGTCTTTAGGAACTCAGGATCTTTCCACTTCTGAAGTGTTCTGTAAATGTCTACTAGATGTCTACCTGCAAACTGCAACTTCTTTCGATGGCTGGAGTCCTTGTGAGCAATGCAGATTCAGTCTCCATGGGTTTGGGATTCTGCACTGTGTAAGGCCCCCTAGTGACACTGGTAATCACTAGTTTCCATCTCCATTGTTATCAGTGGCCCAGAGACATGTGAAAGTGGCCAACCTTGCTGCATGAGATTGGAATAGAGTATGGCCATGTGCCAGGATTTAGAGACCAAATTATATCTCAGTTTGGTGTAGGAAAAAAACCAGTCTCTGTCACAGACTAGGAGAATTCCAGTTTCAAGCAAATACCACTGTAGAGAACCCTGGAGACAGAACATGGCATGCCATGCAACAGAGACATCGCACAGTTTAGTTTGACCAGAGCCTCAGCAGGAGAGGACAAGTTCCAGACAAGAAGGGGAGGGAAGCCCAGTGTGGTGGTGTATGTCTGTAATACCTGCACTTGGGAAGTAGAGACAGGAAGATCAGTTTAGTCATCCTTGACTACCTGCACCAGAACACATGTTGGAAGAGAACTGAGTTGTTCTCTGACCTGCACAAGTTTACCCCTACCTCAAATAATGTCATTTTTAAAAAAACTCTGGGCTGGGATGCATGGAAATATCAAAAGTGCTCTGCAGTTAAAGATGACTTGAATTTTTGATCCTCTTGCCTTCATCTCCCAAGTGCTAGGATAACAGGTATGTGCTATCTCATTTGGCTTATGCAGGGCTGCTGTAGATGGAACCCAGGGCTTCATGCACACTGGGCAAGCTGCTCTCTACCAATTGAACTACATCTCTGGCATCCCCCAGCATCACTACTCTTGAACTGCAGAGCCAATGCTAGGAAATAATACAGAGCAGTACAGAGCAACTTGAACACAAGATCTGAAGTACTTTGACAGCAATGCCCATATTAGAGACGGCTATGAGGTGGCTTATAAATGGGTGGCATAATGGTATTGGTACTCTGTGCAAAGGGGATGATTGCTGGGAATGATAGAGCAGGACAATATAATGTTTAATCACAAATCATGCGTTCAGAAATGGTGCTAACTTAAAAGACACAAATTGTTTTTTAATGAAAATACAGGTGGTGAAAATCATAGGAAGTGAAACCAGAGATTATTGCTTATGAGCAAATCCAGGTATGTTACATTGTATAGGATATACTAGCCTCTAGGTTTCTAACCATGACACATGGCTAATTTATGTCTAACCTCTCTATTGTTTGAAACAGACTCATGATGAACTATATGGCAGAGGATAACATGAATTCTGGATCTTTATGCCTTCACCTCCTGAGTGCTGGAACTACAGGTGTGGACTGTCTTGACTACATCTTACATTTAATTTCTTCAAGTTTCATTGAAATATAGCTTAGTGCCGGGCAGTGGTGGCGCACACCTTTAATCCCAGCACTTGGGAGGCAGAGGCAGGCGGATCTTTGCGAGTTCGAGGCCAGCCTGGTCTACAAAGTGAGTCCAGGACAGCCAGGGCTACACAGAGAAACCCTATCTCGAAAAACCAAAAAAAAAAAAAAAAAAGAAATATAGCTTAGTGATACATCAAGGATTATTTTTAATATTACATTTATTTCTTCATGTGTGTATGTATGTATGTAATACAAGGGCATGCCTGCCAGGGTATTCATGTGGAGGCCAGAGGAAGTTTGTCTTGTCCTTCTATGTGGTTTGAGTTGTGAACTGTTAGGCATGGTGGCAGGTGCCTTTAACCGATGAGCCATCTTGCTGGTCCAGGATTATTATCATTTATTATTTGAGACAAGAGTCTTACTATATAGGACAGGCTGGTGTAGAACTTTTGATCACCATCATGCATCTCTCCTAAGTGCTGGGATTATAGTATTAAGCCATCATGCCTGGCTTGAATTATTTTGAGATTCAAGCGAAATGTGTATACAGAGGTTATGGGTTTCTACCTGTTCACTGTTCATCCTTGTGACCTCTGTATTTCCATTTTCCTGAGGATGGTTGCTCTCAGTCTATGGAAGTTTTCTTGATGACAATACCTTTATCCCTGTCTTCAGAAAGCATATGGGCAACCCCCCCCCCCCGCCTTTTTTGGACCATAATAGACTCGACCTAAACCATTACCAACAACAATTTCAGGTTGGTGGTCCAGGGTATCAAGCAGCCCAGGCTGTCTTCCAACTTGCCAAAGACGACCTTCTGATTCTTCTGCTTCTACCTCCTTAATGCTGAGATTTCAAATGTGTACCATCACACCCAGTTATTGTGGTGTGCTGGGAATCAAACCCAGTGTTTTCTGAATGTGAATGTTAGACAAGCATTATGCCAACTGAGCTACATGAACCCAGAGGACTTTGTGCATACATACATGCATGTGTATGTGTGTGTTTGCATGCATGAGTGTGTCATATATTATGTGTGCAGAGGCAAGAAGGCAACTGTGTAAGTTAGTTTTCTCATTCTACTACATGGATCCTGGAAATGGAACTCTTGTCTCAACCTCCCAAGTGCTATCATTATAGACATACACTTCCACATATGGTTTAAGGCTGTGTTAAACTAAATTTGTTAAGCAATGAGAGAACAGAAACTTTGCTTAGGTAATACGTTTACCTATTTTAGTGCTTCCTTTCTTCTATCCCAAAGAACGACTTTGATCCCTTTTCTGTTCTCTGACTGAGGCTTTTCTACTGTCTTTCCCTATGCCCTTCCTATACTTCTATGCCAGGAAAAAAAAACAACAATCCAAAATAAGTTTAGAAGTAAGTCAGAAACATGCACTATGCTGCCTGAGCTGATGGGCACAGGGGAGCATTGAAATGCAGTTGCAGCCAAGCAATGGTGGTGCATGCCTTTATTCCCAGCACTTGGGATGAAGAGGTGAGGAGTTTGAGGCCAACCTGGAATACAGAGTGAGTTCCAGGAAAGCCAGGGCTATACAGAGAAACTTTGTCTTGAAAAAACCAAAATCAAAAGGAAAAAAATAAAAAAGCAGCTGCAGTGTTTTATGCTGTTGCAGACTGATGGGTTGGATGTGAGTGGAAGTCTTAGGTTTTCTTTCAGTGTTAGCTCTCAAAGCTTCAAGAAAACCAGACATGGGGCCATCATTGACTAGCTGGGTACTGGACCATCAAGACTGTTGGGATGCAGGGGTCAGGACATTTTCACAAAGTCCTTCTGGCTGGCCTCTGCTGAGGTCTGATGTTGACATTTTTCTGTTGTTGATGTGGAGGATCCAACTCAGCTGTTTTGTGAAATTGTGTGGAATGTGCTGGCTTGATTTACATATCACAAGAATGGTGGGTTTTTATTTTGAGATCCATTTCCACTGTTCACAGGCCAGTCCCTCCATAGTGGGATCAGTAAACAAGATTTCCTTAGCCTAAAGGAGAGTTCAGATCCTATTTTGTTGTCAGCTATGATGTTAACGGTTTTCTCCTATGGTGGGAAAACAACCCTGTAGTCACAGAAGAACTCTGATGGGCTTTCTCCTACCTGTACAGGATTCTGGGGATGGATGTGCAACACGTGCTCTCACCCGATGGACCACCTTACAGCCCTTAAAGATGTTTCTAATTAAAAAAAGACAAAGTGGGTCTACATTTGTAAACATTTATTCTCTTGAACCGAAAAAGGCTTGCATCAGCACATTGTACAGCCTTGCAAAATTACACAGAAACTGAAAATAAGGTTCCTTGTTCATAAGTGCAATGAATCTTTGATGTCCAGTAATCCGCTGCAAACAATGAAAACAAAATTTAAACCACTTAAGAAGTTTTCAGAACTCATCAAGTGCATTTCCCCAAGAGACAAAACATCTAAAGAGGAGAATGCAGATGAGTGGCATTTAGTTATTGGAAGGACACTTAAAAAAAAGTGGAATAATTTTCCTGCCTAGGATGATTCCTATTTCTTTTTAAACTAAGTGGTTTGATTAAGAGGCATTGAGAACATAATTTACCTTACACTTAACGGCCATACTACCTAAATGAAGAAGGAAGGACCCTGTAGGGGAGTTCTGGATTTCCTGGAAATTTTTCTGTGTTTAGCAATTCAGTGGAGGAGTAATTGTCTATTTGTGGGTCTCCTTAGCACCCTCAGCACCCCCCAAAGGATAGTTTTGACATGGTTTTGACTTGGTTATTCCACTCCTGCATTCTTTTTCTCCCAAAGTCTGAGTTGGTTCACACTGTGCTGGCTGCAAAAAGAAATACAGGTTGCAAGTGGTTATAATCACTTTGAAGAATAATTTGCTGTACAATAGAGCTTTGGATCTGATACAAGAATTCAGAAATATAAAACAAAATAACTATAAAAGTTAGGAGGCATCTGAACAGCATTTCCTTAGAAAGGCTGTTAACTCTGTATCATTCCTGTGTGGATTCCTATAGTCACTGGGGTGAAATGGGTATCTTCGCCCTCCCTTTACTGGGTCCCTGGACTTTCTTCCAAAAGCTGTAACATGTGGCCACACCTCTCAGGAGTCTCTGTATTAACAAGCCAATGGGATGGGAGAGGGTCCAAAGGGAGTGGCTGGTTCACTGAGAACTTGCCCTTTCCAAAGTGTGGAAGTCGTACTGCTTCTTGCTCATTCTCAGCTTAAACTTGTTCACCGAATGGACCTGCTTCTTCAGTGCACTCTGTGCAGCTGAGATGGAGGGGAATGTGGCCAGGACAGTGTACGTGGAGGCCAGGTCACTGGGTTTAGATCGCTCAGGGTTGACAGTGCTGTCCCCACTGCCACAGCAGAGAGGATGACGACGTAGTGGGGGCTGAGACTGGGGGTCCCGGAGCCATCGGATCTTGGCGCCAATTTTAAAGAGTTCCCCAAAAAGCTTCTCAGCTTCCATTCGAGTTATTCCATCAGGTAGTTCTGTGATTTCCAAGACCTTGCCAACAACTATCATGGAAAGGTGAGAGAGAGTTAATACATACCTATCACCAGAGAAGTAGGATCAAGTGCTGCTGCCCCAGATGACACAGGAAACAATGCAGGACACTACATAAGCTCACAGAATCTCTGTTTCTCTTTAAAACCATTCCAAGTCAGCACTAAGTGCTCAGCTCAACCATTACTGACAAGGTGTGAACTTTAGCAGTGGCTTTCTCTAGACCAGGTCATCTTAGGCAAACCTTTTCTGACTTTCCAATGTGTACCCACGCTCCCCACCCAAGGCTGCTTAGCACAACTGAGATATAAGGGCAAAAGCACGGTGCCATAAAAAGACAACTCCTTTCTCACTGATCCTCTCCCACGGGTGAGAATGAGCCCTTACTCAGACACATCTTTTCCCTGTGGCCCTCTTTATTGCTCCTAAAGCTACCTGCCAAGGCCTTACGATGTACACTCTCACATCATATCTAAGAGTCAGAAAGTGGAGATAGAGTAATTTCTAGGAACTTTTGTTTTTAAGAACACTAAAAGAATAGAGCCTGTTTTTTAGAGCAGTGGAATGAATATTCAGAACTACATCTATGGACATACCTGCTTCTCCGGCTCCAAGGTCCGTGGATGCAGCTTTCTTAGCTTGTCTGCGTCCTCGGTTCCCATGTCTGCTGCCAGACTGACTCTAAAAACCAGGAATAGTTGCAAACTAAGTTGTAATATTTGAAAACATAGCACCTAAACAAATTAGGATTTGTACTTGAGCAGAAATTAAAACAGTCCCAGGTTGGATTCTGCTTAGGAGCATTGGGCCTCTGCTAGTGGGACCTTCCCCACAGACTGCCTTTCATAAGAAAAGGTAGCCGGGCAGTGGTGGTGCACGCCTTTAATCCCAGCACTTGGGAGGCAGAGGCAGGCAGATCTTTGTGAGTTCGAGGCCAGCCTGGTCTACAAAGCGAGTCCAGGACAGCCAGAGATATTCAGAGAAACCCTGTCTCGAAAAACCAAAAAACAAAACAAAACAAAACAAAAAAACAAGAAAAGGTGCTGTACTTGCAGCTATCCTCATCTTCTGGTGAAACACTACTCAGCTAACCGGCTGCCACCTTGTCCCGGGCCAGTGTTAACAAGTACCAGCAGCTGGGTGAGGCATTCACAGAACTCAGCCAGTGCAGACAGCTGGCCCAGCACCTGACAGCCTCAGAAAGAGGGTATTCATTCAGCAACGAAGACTGTGGAGCAGTAACTGCCCACCATACCTGTTGGTGTGGAATATGTCCATGCAGAAGAGTAGGAGAGTTGTACTGCAGGGGCTGGCCAAGCAGTGGGTACCTGGCATCTCCTGAAAGTCATTAAAAACACATTTCATGGTTCCCTCTTCTTGGCTGTAATATACTTACCAGAGTTTGCTAAACTGTTCAGAAAGAAGATAAACATAGAAAACATGTTTGGTGGGAAACAAGTATAGGTAAGTAGATGTATTTTAAAATTGTATGTGTGTATGTATGTGTGTACATGCAAAATAAATTATGGTGGGTATGTGGATGCCAGAGGACAACCTGTGGAAATTACTTTTCACCTCCTACCATGTGGGTCCTGGGGATTGAATTCAGAGTTATTAGAATTGGTGGCAAGTTCCTTTAAATACTGAGTCATTGCACCTAAGACCTGGCTAGCCTCAAACTCACAGAGATCCACCTGCATCTGCTTCTCTAGTGCTAGGCTTAAAGGGATGCACCATGACTGCCTGGCTTTTTTTTTTTTTTTTTTTGAAATGGAAAGAGTTCCTTAAATTCTTCAAGGGATCAGTGTAAATTTCTGAAAAGAGAACTGCCAACAGGATTGTGAAAGAGGATTGAGTGGTAAGGACAGAATAGTGGATGGGATAGAGAAACTGCATTATACTCTTTGAAACTATGTACTTACTTTTAAAAATAGCTTTCTAGGGTTTTACTAACTATGTAGACCAGGCTGGACTCAAGCTCAAAGAAATCCAACTGCTTTTTCCTCCCAAGAGCTGGGATTAAAGGTATATACCACAAATGACCAACTTACTTTTAGTTTTGTATATGTCTCTGTGTACATGAGTACAGGTCCCTGAGGGGACTGGAAGGTGTCATATTCCCTAGGCTAGACTTACAGGTGGTTATGAGTTCCCCAATATAGGTGCTGGGAACCAAATTCAGATCCTGAACAAGAGCAATATTCATTCATTCTTACACGAGGAGTCAACTCTTTAGCACCATCATTTACTTAGAAACAAAGTCCATCTATTTATTTATTATTTACTGGATGTGTGGGCATGCACTTGTCGTAACACACATGTGGAGGCCAGAGAACAGTCTGCAGGAGTCAATTCTTTCCTTCCACCGTGTGAGCCTGGGACTCACACTCAGGTTGCCAGGCTTGGCAGCCAGTCAAGTGTCCTTATAAAGGAGCCATTTTGCCACTCCCTCACTTAGAGTTAAAAAAAATAATATTAATCATCTGCATGTGTGTCTCTGGGTGTGGTTGTGTTACACAGGTGAGCAGGTGTTCCAGAAGGCCAGAAGTGCTCCATTCCATTGGAAGTGAATTATACGCAGTTGTGAACTATTTGATTTGGGTGTTTAGAACCAAGCTCAGATATTTTGCAAGAGCAGTCTGTGCTCTTAACCACTGAGCAATATTTCCATTTGGTTCTCAACCATGCCAATGTGTTTTTTACTAAAAAATAAATTTTAGCTGGGCAATGATGGCACAAGCCTTTAATCCTAGCACTTGGGAGGCAGAGTCAGGCAGATCTCTAAGTTCAAGGCCAGCCTGATCTAGAGAATGAGTTTCAGGACCAACCAGGGCTACACAGAGAAATCCTGTCTTGAAAGACAAAACAAACAAACAAACAACTAAAAAAGAAAACAAAACCAAACCAGGGACTGGCAGGGCTGGAGAGATGGCTCAGGGGTTAAGCACTGGCTTCTCTTCTAAATGACCCAGATTCACTTCCCAGCACCCATAGGGTAGCTCACAACTGTCTGTCACTGCAATTCCAGGGGTGACAGACAGCCTCATACAGGCACACATGCAAGTAAAGCACCAATGCACATTAAACAAAATAAAAAGAAAAACAGGTACTAGAGAGACGATTCAGCAGTTAACAGAACTGGTTGCTTTTCCACCGGGTCTGGGTTTAATTCCCAGCACCCACATGGTGACTCACATCCAACTGTAACTCCAGTTTGAAGGGATCTGACTCCCTCTTCTGGCCTTCACAGTCACCAGAGACATATGTGGCACAGAGACACACATGTAGGCAAAACACCCACACACATGACAACATGAGTTTGATCCCTGGAACTAACATGGTAAGCAATTTCTGCAAGTTGTCCTCTGACTTTCACATGTATGTACACACTCATACAAAATAAATAAATGTAAGTAATTACACTGAGAAGAGTGACAGGTACCATCAGGATGGTTTACAGTCCTCTGAAGCTATGACCACTTTTCAGGAGCACTTACCCTGTCCAGGAACAAAAGGCCTAGCAAACTGGGACATTATGGAGAGTGGTGGTCCGGAGGGACGAATGGTCTGCAGGGAGGATAGCTGAGCTGGTGCTGGCGACTGCACTGGTGAGCTGATGGGGCTGCTGAGCTGAGGGCTGTGCTGCAATCACAGTGGAGGGAAATCTGGTCATACGTGGGGCAGGCTGTTGGAAATTTTCCTTTTGGACAAAAATTTTTATTCATTGAATTATAAATTTATATACACAAATGAGAATGGACTATAATATTTTTCAAACTTCCTTTGTATAGTCATTGCTTTCTCTCTTCCTGTATATACAGTTATATGACTTTATGATATGAGCACCTTCTGATAAATATGCTATTATATCACTAGGGTATTATGTGAGCGTTCAAGTGTACTTAAGACCACTGCAATGGCGCTAGGTGATAGGAATTATTCAGCTTCATTATAATCTGTTTCTTGGGTGGGGCAATACTGGAATGAATCTAGGATCTAAATATGCTAGTCATGCCCTCTACCAGTGAGCTACATCCAGACATCCAGAGCTGACCATTACACTCTTGACCAATGTTGAGCATTGTTGATACTGTTGACTAAAATGATGAGGTGATACATATGTATGTTATCATATTTTTTCAGAACCTGTTTCAAAACAAATAAAGGATATCATAAGAGAGAAAGACCAAGACACATATAAAGGCAGGCCCATCAGAATAGCCCCTGATCTACAGAAAATACTAGAAGAATACTTCAGTCTCAAGAGGAGATTAACATGCTTGAGATGGCACAAGTAATAAACAAATTCTAGAACAGTTGTTAATTGAAAGAGGTCTAAGAAAATGCCACCACAATAAAATGACAGCAATTAATCAGCACTGTTCAAAAATAACTCTTAGTCTCTATTCATTCAGTTTGGTTTTTTGAGACAGGGTTTCTCTGTATAAGAGCCTTGGCAGTCCTAGCTCGCTCTGTAGACCAAGCTGTCCTCGAACTCACAGAGATCTGCTTTCCTTTCCTTCCTAAGTGCTGGGATTAAAGGTGGGTGCCACCACCTCCCTAACTCTCAGTGTCAATGGTATAAATTCCCCAATTTAAAAAAATATAGATTAACAGACTAGATTAGAAAACAGGGCCCATTTTTTTCTTTTTGCTGTCTCCAAGAAACAAACTCCACCATCAACAATAGAAATAAACTTAGGGTGAAGGACGGAACTAAGAAACAAGAAGGTATAGCTGACAAAACACACTTCAAACCATAAATAGTAGGGAAGGACTTTCATGGTCATTAAAGGAAAAATCCACCACAAGATAGGACATTTCTAAACATTTATGCATCAACACAGGGGCACCTGATTTCATAAAAGAGTTACTATTAGATCCCAACACAGTGACAGCGAGTGACTTAATGCCTGACTCTCACTGACAGGTCATTCAGAAAAAAAACGAAATAAAACTCTGAAGTTAAACAATATCATAGATCAAATGCGTTTACAAAAACTTCCACCCAGACACTAAAAAACACAGTTTCTTTTTAGCAGCCAGTGGAACTTTCTCCAAAACTGGCCACATATTACAACACAAAGTCTCAACAAATTAGGAAAATTGAAATTACATCCTGTGTTCTATCAGACTCCAAAGGAATAAAGTTGGGCAGCAAATGCAACAGAAACTGCAGAAAGTATACAAACTCATGGAAACTAAACCCACTAGTGGGCTAAGGGAGAAATCAAGAAGGCAATTAAAAAATTTCAAGAATTGAATGAAAATGAAAACACAACATATTAAAACTTACAAAACATAGTAAAAACAGTTCTAAGCGAAAAATTTATAGCCCTGAGTGCTCATATCAAGAAGGCTTGAGATATCTCATATTAATTATGAGCCTGAAGGGCTTGGAAAAAACAAGAACAAACACCATCCAAAAGAGTAATGGGGTGCTAGAAGAGTTGGCTCAGCAGGTAAGAACACTACTGCTCTTGCATAGGATCTGGATTTGTAATGTATGTAACAAAAATAAAGAATTTGAGGATATGCATTTGAAAGGGAGTGAAAGGGACATGGAAGGAATGTTGGAGGGATGGAGAAGATGTAAATTGAAAAAATTGTGTTTTTAAAAAAAGATTTATTTATTTATTTATTTATTTATTTATTATGTGTACGGTATTCTGAGGAATGGAGAAGATGTAAATTGAAAAAATTGTGTTTTCAAAAAAGATTTATTTATTTATTTATTTATTTATTTATTTATTTATTTATTTATTATGTGTACAGTATTCTGTCTGCATGTATGCCTGTAGGCCAGAAGAGGGCACCAGATCTCACTATAGATGGGTGTGAGCCACCATGTGGTTGCTGGGAATCAAACTCAGGACCTCCAGAAGAGCAACCAATTGCTCTTAACCTCTGAGCCAATCTCCCCAGCCCTGAAAAATAAACAAAACAAAACAAAACAGGTTTTTGTTTTGGGGCCAGTCCTATACATCCAAAGCTGCAGGATCTCCATGACACAGGGCAACAACAGGATATCCAAGAGGAGTCCTCTTGAGGATCCAGGATTGATGGTGTTATCAGAAGCCAGAGGCCTTGAAACAGACCAACGGCTCATTGCAATGAACATTTACAAGTAAAGATGTGTGGACAAAAGAGTATACTACGTACGAGACACAGCCACACATTATAGCTAACACGATGAGTATTTTTTTTCCCCTTTGTGGGGGAGGAGAGCAAGACATGAATGAATGGCCAGATGAGTGGGATTGGAGTGGATGATGCGAAACTCACAAAGAATCAATAAAAAGTTAAACAAACCAACCAACCACCAAACAGGAAATAGGCTGGAGAGACTGTTCAACAATTAAGAGCATTGGTTGCTCTTCCAGAGGACGTGAATTTGATTTCGAGCACCTACATGATGATGCACAACCAACTGTAACTCCAGTTTTAGGTGATCTGATAACCGTCTTCTGGCTTCCAGGGGCACCAGGCATACAGGTGAACAGAAATAAATACACATAAAATAAACAAGTAATTAAAAGATAAAGATTTTTTATAAAAAGGGTAATTCCAGCTGGGCGTGGTGACACGCGCCTTTAAGCCCAGCACTCGGGAGGCAGAAGCAGGCAGATCTTTGTGAGTTCAAGGCCAGCCTGGTCTACAAAGTGAGTACCAGAACAGCCAGGGCTGTTACACAGAGAAACCCTATCTCGAAGAAAAAGTAATTTCTCTTTAAAACATCCCATTTCCGGGGCTGGAGAGATGCCTCAGTGGTTAAGAGCACTGACTGTTCTTCCAAAGGTCCTGGGTTCAAATCTCAGCACCTACATGGCAGTTCACAGTTGTCTATAATTGCTGGGTGTGGTGGCGCAAGCCTTTAATTCCAGCACTCAGGAGGCAGAGGCAGGTGTCCAACCTGGTCTACAAAGTGAGTCCAGGACAGGCAGGACTACACAAAGAAACCCTGTCTCCAAAAACAAAACAAAACAAAACAAAAACCGCCGGGCGGTGGTGGCGCACGCCTTTAATCCCAGGGAGGCAGAGGCAGGTGGATCTCTGTGAGTTCAAGGCCAGCCTGGTCTACAAAAGCGAGTCCAGGACAGTCAGCGCTACACAGAGAAACCCTGTCTCGAAAAAACAAAAATCCTATTTATACCATATAATTTGCTCTTTTTAATGGACTTCTAAATTAGCCTCCAGGCTAATTTAAATTTAGGTTAAAAATAATGAGGTTTATTTATTTTTTTTGAGACAAAGTCTCACTATATCCCTACCCCTGAGCTGGTCTAGAACTATGTAGACCAGGCTGACCTTCAACTCAGATTACTTCTTGCCTTTGCCTCCAGAGTACTAGGAATAAGGTGTGGACCATCAGTTGGCTAAGTTCATATTTTTTCTTTTCTTTCTCTCTTTCTTTTTGATAAAAGTACACTTTAGGTGAGCCTGCACTTCCTTAAATACCACATTAAACGGTAAATGTTGTCAGGCTGTGTGTGTGGTGGCTCACACCTTTAATCCCAGCACTGGGAAGGCAGAGGCAGGCAGATCTCTGTAAGTTCAAGGCCAGCCTGGTCTACAAAGTGAGTCCAGGCCAGCCAGGGATCCGCCTGCCTCTGCCTCCTAAGTGCTGGGATTAAAGGCATGCACCACCGTGCTCAGCCCATAAAACCTTATTTCAAAAGCTAGAAAACAATACCTGAATACTTCTAAAAATGTCTGGATGTAAGGCCGGGCGGTGGTGGCGCACGCCTTTAATCCCAGCACTTGGGAGGCAGAGGCAGGCGGATCTCTGTGAGTTCGAGGCCAGCTTGGTCTACAAAGCGAGTCCAGAATAGCCAGAGATACACAGAGAAACCCTGTCTCGAAAAACCAAAAAAAAAAAAAAAAATGTCTGGATGTAAAGAATGTTCAAATGTCCCTATTAATCTTAGAAAAATTGCAAATTCAGTGCTAAGTCATGATATATGATGAAATGTTGTTTCTAAAGAAGAAACCAAGTCACATGTAGTGGCTTATGCCTTTAATCTCAGGGAGTCAGAGGCAAACAGATCAATGTGATTTCAGGCCAGCCAGGACTACACAAGTTAGATCTTGACTCAAAAACAAACAACAAACAAAAAACAAACAAAATATCTTACCTGGACAATATTATCTATGTTGCTAAATTCCGTACACTTCTGCCCTCTCTGATGGTCACAGTAATATTTGTTTTGTTTCCACTGTGGGGGTGAGTGTGCCCGAGACTGTGGGTTATTTGGTAGGTTGAGCTGCATCATCACCATTCCTCCACCAGGGGGCTGCTGTGGCATGGCTGGAAATCAGGGTAATTAGTATACTGAATCAGTGTGTTTTAGCAACTGTTATTTGGGATGATTAGAAAAAAACAACACTAATTTCACATTTCTGAATTAGTTTTTACAACTATGTATGCAAGGCAGATTTAAGCTCTAGTGCAGTCTGCTACATACAAGTGGTGTGTGTTAAAAATCATTAAAATGGAGCCGGGCATGGTGGCGCATGCCTTTAATCCCAGCATTTGGGAGGCAGAGGCAGGTGGATCATTGTGAGTTCGAGGCCAGCCTGGTCTACAAAGCGAGTCCAGGACAGCCAGAGCTGTTACACAGAGAAACCCTGTCTCGAAAAAAAAAACAAAAACAAAAACAAAAATCATTAAAATGAAAGCATCTGGAGGTCATGGTGTTGCATACCTAGAATCCCAGTACTCAGGACACCGAGGCAGAAGGATCATGCCTGGGTTAGCCAGTATGTAGTGAGAACTTACTTAAAACAAACACAAACTCAAACCTTCAAGAAAAACAAAAACAAGCAAGAAATTAAAAAAAAAGCCAAAACAAACAAGCTCAACATTATAAATGCTCCTAATTTTTTGAACAGATTTTTTTTTTCAAATAAAGACAAAGTTTGTGAAAGTATTTCACCAAAAATAAGGGGAAGGCTGATCATGGTGGTGATTTTAATCCCAAAAGAGACATACAGATCTCTGTGAGTTTGTGGCCATCAAATCACGGACTACACAGAGAGTTCTAGGACAGCCAGGGCTATACTGAGAAAACCTGTCTTGAAAAACCAAACCACCACCACCAAAACCCCAAAATAATAGGAAAAGTTACACATGTACATGGAAAAGTAGCAGAGAAAATATGGGTCAGAGAGCCCAATATTAGTACTTTGAAAAATTCTACCTCAGAATATTATTTCACCTCTTTTAGTCTGCTTTCTCACTTAAAAAATGAGGCTACACAGAATTAATTAGGCTGACTTTATGGAGCTACGAGGGTTGTATGTATGTAAAAACACTTTGCTAAGGGCTGGCCAAGTTGCTCAGAAGGGAAGAGTGCCTGCTGCCAAGCTGGATGACCTGAATTTGATCTTTAGGGTCTACATGGGGGAAGAGAACAATTTCTGAAAGTTGTCCTCTGATCTTCACATGTACACCCCTAATAAACACTTGATAACTGTGCAGTAGAGATGAGTAAACAAGTATATATATCATTGCTATAACAACTTTTGCAAATCATTTTTGGCTTTCCACCTCACTGAGGCAGGATCTATATATAACTGTGCTGTACACTCCAAGCTTCATGGCCCTTGAGCTTCCTAGTGAAGCTCTGCCTTTCTGTCTCTGCCTTTCATCTATCATAGAAATACTGGGATTACACATGTGTGCTGCTATATCCAGCAATTTTTTATGGGTACATGGGAGAGGTGGTGATGGTTGAGACAGGGTCTCATTCTGAAGCCCTGCTTGGCTTTCAATTCACAGAGCTCTGTCCACGTCTGCTTCGTGGGTACTATATTAAAAGTGTGCAAGACCATACTTGGTGTTTTAAGAAAACAAAACAAAACTGAAAAACCTGTTTATTCCACAAATCAAGTCTGGACTGTCAGGCTTAGGTGGCTAGTGCCTGTACCCACTGAGTCAAATCCTGGGTCCCATTTTTAGTAGTAAGTTTGTACTTTACCTTATATCAAGAACATTAAACTCTGAGATAGGACCCGTGCCCTTGTCTTCAGGACCTTAGTTGGCACTGTAGTAACCCTAATGGTGGTTCTAGTTCCCTACATATAGAACCAGCTTGACGGGGCAGGATGTTTCAAAGGTCTCCTCAGCCTCAAGCGAAAGTGGCCCAGGCTAGAAACAGCCACAGTGAGTCATTTACTGGCATCACTTACTGTTTATCTGCCAACAAGTCACCACAGGAAAATATAGTGTACTGCTAAAGATTTGATTAAGGTCTTATCCAAGTTGAGAGCTGCATAAAAGCTTTTAAAGACTTGGAGAAACATTTGATAAAGAGAGGATCTGGGGGACAGGCATTCCTAGAAGGAAAAACAGTAAAATAAGGACTTCTGGTCTAAAAAAGTTTAATACTCAGTACTCAGGAAGCTGAGGCAGGAGAACTGTCTTGAATCTGTAGCCAGTCTTAGGTACAGGGAGTCATAGGCTAATTTGGTTACAAAGAGAGACTCAGTCTCAAATGGGAGTTAAAAGAAAAAAAAAGTACAGTTGTAATAAGAAGTACGGTTCTGCATATTTGAGCACACAGGTGTAACTGGGAGGCTTGCTAGTGAGGAAGGAAAAAAAGGGTAGTCATTTTGAGTTGCCTTTTTTTTTTTTTTTTTTTTTTTTGGCTTATTGAGACAGGGTTTCTTTGTGTAGCCTTGGCTGTCCTGGAACTCGCTCTATAGACCGGGCTGGCCTCAAACTCATAGAGATCGACCTGCCTCTGCCTCCCAAGTGCTGGGATTAAAGGCGGTCGACACCACTACCTGTTGTCTTTTCTTGTTTGTTTTTGTTTTTAAGATTTATTTTTATGCAGTGTGCATGGTGTTTTGTCTGTGAGGATGTGTGTGTTGTTTATGTATGCATCACATACATGCAAGCACCTGAGGATGACAGAAGAGGGGAACAGATACCTTATAACTGGAGTTACAGTCAGATGTTAGCTACCCTATGGGGACTAGGAACAGAATCGGGGTCCTCTGGAAGAATAGCCAGTCCTCTTAATTGATGAATTTCTTATTCAGAGAATGACATGAAGAAATTTCTGTTTCAGGACAATTTTTAAATAGTTTTTGTGTTGGGGAATAGATAAAAGTCAGGAAAACATAAAATAAAATACTTAAGAGATTATTGTAAAGATATGAAAAGAAGACTAAACTCAGCTCAGTGGGGAGGGAAAGAAGCCTTTGGTTGCAAGGAAATAGGGACTTTGTGAGTATGACAGGGAGCCACAGAAGAGTCCTCAGTCTGAGACCTTTGCATTGGTCTAGATTGAGGCTCTGGTAAGAGATGGAAAAAGAGGAGGGAAATATCAAGTCTGGTATGCCTTTGAAATTCTGGGTAGAGATGTCCAGTAGGCACCTGGCTATGTGATTTTTTTTCAGTAGAAGATTTACCAGGTGTTAGCAAAAGGCAGTAGTAGAGGCCTTAGGCCGATTTGATTACACAGGAAGATCTAGAGAATAATCAAGAGGATCCCCAAGATTACTAACCCCATGGGGGGAGGATCATGAAACTAATTTTAGCAGTGGAAGGAGTGAGCTGCATATGCCAGCCTGACTCAGCCCAGCACAGGAGGCATTGGAGTGCACATCAGGACGGCCAGCTGAGAACAGCTGCCTACCCTCAAATGAGTGAGCTATGGCCTCATAGCTGTCTAGGCATACCTGCACACTGGTGGCCTTGGAGCTGCTGAGAACTGCATGGTGATGTGGTCCGAGGAAACTGTACTTGTTCTGACCCTGGATGTTGTAGGTAACCGACTGCAGAGCTATAGGGTAAAAAAACCAAATATAGAGACCAGCACAATGAGATGCAGATGACCAAAGAGTCTTTGAAATAAGCACTCCTCTAAATGTATTTAACTGTATATACTTCTCAAATTGGCAGGCAAGGTCAGACACGCTTTAACTCTTCTCTGAGTTGTGATCGTTCAGTAAAAACCACTTTATGTTCATAGCACTGACTGAGAGACTGAAACCCCACCTCCTAATCCTACCACTGAGAAATTTACAAATTATTCTAACATTTCTTTTGTAGTGTTCAAACTCATTTAAAAAAGAAGTCACTAATTTATAAAATAAAAAGTTGTGTATTTGGAGCTCATGGAACTACACAAAAAAGAAAGTGAATTTGAAGGAGTGGGGAGGAGAATATGGGAAGGTTTGGAGGAAAGGGAAGGGAGACATGTAATTAAATTATAATCTCAAAAAAGAAAAGACCAACTTGACAATAAATTAGACTCTGAAAAAAATATTACTTGAAAAACATAGTAAGTCAGCTGGTGGCAACACACACCTTTAACTCCAGCACTTGGGAGGCAGTGGCAGGAGGGTCTCTGAGTTCAAAGCCAGCCTGGTTTACAGAGTTAAGTTCCAGGACAGCCAGGGCTACATAAAGAAACCCTGTCTCAAAAACAACAACAACAAAAATATAGTAAGAATAAAGACAACAAAACATTCTGACATATTGTAACAAAACAGAAGGCAATTAGCTAAAATAAAAGTTGAGATATTTTTGAATAACATTTATATTCAAACTAATATGGATTTACTCTAAATCTTCAAAGTTTTCTGTTTTAGCAAATTCTTGTAGGCTAATGATTTGAGGTTATAGAATAATAATGAACTCACACATAGTCACAGATCTTAATTTATAATATTAACCTGATCAGTCTCTATTTAGTCAGCTCTCTATTGAGAGCTTTCAATAAGTGTCACTTAACAACTTCAACAATTTCTTGGAACTGTGTAAAAAAAATTAACTGAATTATTCACTAGTATTTACATTATATTTAATTGGACAGCGGTGGCGTTAATCCTTAACCCGCCATTATAAATAAATACACATAGACACCATGTGGATTTTAACAAGTATTGGCCTGAATTATGCAATCTTAGCCCATCTAAGTTAGTTCTTAGAAATTTGATTTCTCAAATATGACCACATATATACATATGTCCCCTTGGACTGCTATTCTCCACATTATGCCGATGTTCCAGGCCACGTGGAATGATCTTCTTTCATCTACCCCATTGTGTGTGTGTGTCTTCCTGCTCCTGGCTTCTTCTTCCCATCAACTTCTCTGTTTCAGAAGCCCGTGCACCTTAGTCCTGCCTATCTCTGTCTTTGCCCAATCTCAGGCCTCGGCATTTATTTAACCAATCAGATTCAATGTAAGTAACAGACAGCAAACAGGACCAATTAATTAACACTTAGAATGCTTAACATCACCCCATCAGAACTGTTTCATATAACTGCATTAAAAACACTAGCTAGAACTTAAGTACTCAATGAATTAGGAACTACAAAGTTACATGTCAGAAGACATGATAGGTATGATCAAATGCAGAGATAGGCAACTCTTAGATCACATACAGAACTTACAAAGTATTTATGGGGTACACTCTTCTTACTTAAGGAATTACAAACAATCATAATAAAAGGTATGAAATGGCATAATGGCTATATGCATTTAAAATATTTAAGGATAAATATACTGAAATATTGTTATTAGTAGGCACGATTTTGTACAGATCAAGAATATATTCATCTGGCATATCTGAGTAGTTAGGCCTTAACTACTTTTTATTCCTTTTTGGCTAAGTGTTAGGAACTTACTTTTTAATAACATCAAAGGTAAAACTGCACCAAACAATATAAATCAGATTGACAGACTTTATTACCAACAATTATATTCATGATGTTTGAGGAAAACCAAATAGAAAACAAAACAAAACTGGTAGCTTAGGAATAACAAACAGAGTTCAAGGAAGGCATAAAGAGTAGGGTCAAAGGGCACACTTTGGGGGTTGCTAAGGCACAAATGGAGGCTACTAGGACACATCTAGAGGTTCCTAGGATACAGAAAGGAGATATAACAGACTATGCAGAGGACAAAGGGAAAAGGCTTAAAATTGGGTTTATCATGATTTCATAAGATTCTGTATTATAAAACATTTTCAAAGAGTTCTAAAATAAAGGTTTCTATGTACATTCGGCTGTCCTCTGAGAATACAGATCAAGGGAGATGTTTATTATGCTTTTGAGTTTCATGTTACAAATAGGAAAGTGAAGGGTAAAACAGTAGAAAAATCCCTTAAGACAAGTGTTTTGAACAGCACTTCTGAGGACAAGCATATCAGCATTAGCCAGTAAGGAAGGGCTCAGTCAGGACTGTCCCAAGAGGTGGGAGAAGCTCAGTAAGGTGCCGCGGCAGCTATAATAGGAAGTACATCAGGAAGTAAGAGGCCTGGCCAAGCCTTTATCTCAGCACTCAGAAGGCAAAGGCAGATGGGTCTTTGATTTTGAGGCAAGTCTGATAGTGAGTTTCAGGCTAGCCAGGACTACACAGTGAGACTCTCAATTACTTTTTAAAAGTTTATTTTATTTGTATGTAAGCCAGCTAGAGTTACAAACAATTGTTAGCTGCAGGAAGTGGATGCTGAGAACCAAACTCAGGTCTTCTAGAAGAACAAGGGTTCTAAACTGCTGAGATGTTTCTGTAGTCTTTATTCTTATTATTTTTAATTATGTGTAGGTGTGGGTGTTTGCATGTGGTAAGTACCCATGAGTGCAAGTACCTCTGGGGACAGAATCATCAGATCCCCTAATGCTGGAGTAAAGACTCTTGTGCTTCATCAAGTTCTCTTAATTGCTAAGCCATCTTTCCAGGCTGCATTTTCAAAGATTTCAGAGTCACATAAATTTTCAATGTGTAACAGCTTAGTTCAAAGGGGCTGGGATGATTAGTTTATATAAATGTTTAAAAATTAGTAGCAAAAGGGCTTGAGAATGGCTCAGCAGTTAAGAGCGTGGCTGCTCTTGCAGAAGATCCAGGTTCAGTTCCCAGTACCCATGTGGGTATTCACAAGCACCAATGCCCTCTTCTGGCCTCCCTGGGCACTGCATACATGGGGTACACTTACACAGACATAACATATAAATAAATCTAAAAAAATTTAAATAGACAGCATCATACCTTTTCTGTTTTATAAGAGAAAATGATTATAGTAATTTAGTTAAATGTAGCCCTTTGGTCAACTTTCGGTGGTGTAGCACACCATATTCCTGGTGAACAATGGGAGTCGGAGGAGTAGGTATTGTGGTCACACTCACCTTAAATTATTTTGTTGGCCAGGTGGAATGACACTGTAGTACACTGGCATTCCTGTTGTGGGCAGAGACCCTTGATTAGACTGATTTGGGAATACAACAGGCTGTTGGTAAGTCTGATGGGCAATTCCTTGAGAACCTTGAGGCAGTGAAACCTAAAATTTGAAAGACAATTTAAACATAAAAAGGATTTTTCTAAACCTTGCAAATGTTCATGTCAAGTTCCTATAAACTTGTAAAAGCATCACTAATTAGAACAAGCTCACCTCAGCACCACCACAATGGTCTGTGTGGCCTTGGGCCAGTACTAGTTTTGACTGACTCTTATGAATCATAAAATAGGCTAAGTATATTTAATTTTGAAAAAATGATTTATCATTAAAAAAGTTATTTTAAAAAAGAAGTGCAGACTTTCCAGGGAGACAACATTTCTTCAAGGTTCAGTCTCAAAACAACTTCTCAGCCACTACTAATTGACCCAAACCTACCCCAAAAGCTTTGCTGAAACATTTCACTCAAAGGCAGACACAAAGGTTTTACTTTACCTATCAGTACACCTGAATAAAAAGGATGCTCATGTGACAAGGAAGAGACTTCTAATTTACCCAGGCAAAGCGGACAAGGGCTCAGGAAGGGTATCAGTGAATCACACAAGGTCACGCCAAGAGCTGCAGAGCTTCAGTTGTCCAGGTGAGGCACCACCTCCTCACTTTACTGGCTATTAAACACTGCAAATGACTTAACTTCTGAGGTCCCTCAGTTCCATATCAGAAAATTGGAAATGTGTCTCTAGCAGAGGTAAGGAGAGGCTGATGTGACTTGACCTGAGACAGAACATCTAAAGGACTTGCTCAGTAAGCACCTGGGAAGTGAATTCTCGATTCCCCACGAGAAACTAGATGGTCTTGCTAGATTTCAACACTCTACTTCAGTCCTCCTGTTTCTAAACCAGAAACCACACAGACATCATGAGGTTTCCTGACTTGTAAATGTACCATAAAAATACAGTGTACTACAGTAATAAATAAATTTAACATAGAAATTTATGATGATGATGTCACAATAATAAACTTAACATATAAACTTAAGATGGTGATGTTGATAGTGAACACTACTGAGCACTCACTGGCTTTGTATATTATCTCAATAAAACATCCCAATAACCTAAGAAAAGCACTTTCATTAATTCTTGGGAATTTTTTGTTGTTTTTTAGTTTTTTTCTATCTGTTAGGCCTTATTTGAGACACAGTCTTGCTATTCTAATTGGCCTTAAATTTGCTTTGCAGACCAGGCTGGCCTGAAACTTGCTGTAATCCTCCTGCCTTGGTCTCTAAAGTACTGGGACAACAGGTGTGTGCAACTGTGACTGGCAACATTTCTGTTTTATAGATACACTGATTGGAATCAAGTAATTTCTCTAATTTCCAGGCTAGTCAGTACTATACAGTGAAACCCAGATTTTAAAAAAGGTTAATTAAGTCCTATTTATGTAACATATTTCTGAAATTCAACCCGCAACCAGTCATCTCAAAATACAAAGCAAACTCTTAATTACTTTCCCTTTCGTGCATTTATTTAAAAAAAATCAAACAACACAAAAACCTGTGAGTTTGACTTATCCATCTTTGTAAACTATAACACAATTCCATCTTTTTGTTTACTGAGAAGGTATATAACTTGTATAAGTTAAAGTGAAAAATGACACAGCTTTATCTAGCTGATTAAAATAATTTGACTAAGTTTCTATGTCTGTACACACATGTACATCCTTGTACAATGAAGACAGAGGTTGACAATCTCTCTCCATCTTATATTTTTAGAAACAATTTCTCACTGAACCTGAAGCTCCCCAATTCCACTGTGCTGACTGTACCAGTAGGCCCTAGGGACCCTCCTGTTTCCATCTTCCTAGCACTGCAATCACAGGTGTACACACCTTATTTTGTGGGTGCAGCTGATGGACCCCAGATCCCGACAGCTGCACAAAAGCAGTATATACTGACTAAGCCATTTGTCTAGGAATGGTGACGCACGCCTTTAATGTCAGAGCTTGGAAACAGAGGCAGGCAGATCTCTGTGAGTGCAAGGTCAACCTGGTCTATTTAGTGAGTTCTGGGATGTTGGTGAGCTACATAGTTAGATCTGTTTTAAAAAACAAAACAACAAGAAAATCATAGTTAGATCTGTTTTAAAAAACAAAACAACAAGAAAATCTGAATCCGAAAAGAGAGAAAAGGGGGTGATGCTTAACAATGCTTTACTTCAGAACACACTGCTAAGGACATATCATTTGGCCCAGCTTGTTTTACAGATGAAAGTTTATCATTATTTTATTCATCTACCAAAAATTGTAGAAACACTATAAAGGAAGCTTCCATTCACAGACAGCCACAACATTTCCTCTAACCTTTTACCCAGTGTGAGGATTGCTTGTTATACCAGGAGAACTTGTAATAAAAAATGCATGCTATAGTGCAAGCTTAATACTTCATTCCCCAGAACTATCAAAACATGTCCCCTCAAAAAACAAAAATCAGGAACTATTTTCAACACCTGGCTCTATTTAAAAATTACTATGTGGTTCATACCTTTATTCCTGGCACTCAGGAGACAGAGACAGTTGGAGCTCTATGAGTTCAAGGGCAGCCTGGTCTACAGAGCAAGTTCCAGGACTTCCAGGGCTTCACAGAGAAACACTGTCTTAAAAAACAAAAACCAAAACAACAAAGAAACTATACTAACAATGCTATACTTTATTTAAAATGACATTTTTCTCAACAGACTGTGAGTTCTTAAAAACCAAGGGCATGTCTTTTACCTGACTTTTTAGCAGCAGCACAGAGTGAGCTAGTTGGTGCTCTGGATTAGATAGTAAGACCAGAGTCCTGTAGAAGGCAGTGGTTCTCGCTTGGTACCAACCCTACCTGTCTAGGTATGGAGAAGCTTATCTGACTAGGTCAAGAATGGATGCTTTGTAAAATGTATTTTCATGATCTATCTCCTTTTATGTAATTCCTGTGTATTACCAATAGGCTTCAAAGCTAGACACTCCCAACTACTTCATCATAGTTCCTTGACAAGTCCACAACTGCTTATATCCTTCCCCATTCTCTGAATATCTTTACAACTAATTTATGGCTGGACTTTTCTTTTAAAAATAGCTGAAGGTTATTTTTAAATAGAATCTCTCTGTGTAATTCTGGCTATCCTGGAATTATGTAGATCAGGCTGGCCTTGAACCCACAGAGATTTACCTCTACCTTCTGAGGCATGCACCACCATGATTACTAGCTGAAGGTTTCTAACTTCCCAGTCTTTGGCAGCATGCCTTTCACAAGCTCACTGCTTTATTTGAAATCTCTGTTAATAGTCTTACAATACAATCACCAATTTTCTTGTCTATGTTTACATAAAATCTATGTACAGTTTCTTTTCACAATAAGTTTAATTTTTCCTACCTATTTGAATGAAAATGACCTTTTGATTTCTTTTGCGACATCCCATTCCTTAGCTATGGAAAACCAGGAGGCTAATAAATTAAACCCACTTACAGATTACTTCCTTTACTGGTTAGTTTTTGTTGTAAACTTGTTACACGGGAAAAAGGAACCTCAACTGACTGCCATCAGACTGGCCTGTGGCTGTACAGTGTTTTCTTGACAACTAACTGATGCATGAGCAGTCAACTAATGCGGGCAGGCGGGCTGGGCTATGTGAGACAGACAGGCAGCTAAGCCTAGGAGCACGCCATAGAGCAGCAAGCTCTCATGATCTCTGCTGGAGTTCTTTCTCTGATAAATGGCTTGTAAGCTGGAGGTGAGACAAACCCTTTCCTCCCCAAGTTGCTTTGGTCATGGTGCTTATCACTGCAACACAAAGCCAACTAAGAAGAAAGAAGGAAAAGCACAGCTGTGAAACTATGTCACATCATAATAAAGATATCTCTTTATATGGGGAACAATTAATCTTTCTGTTATATATTTATGTATCAAATTCCATGACCTTATTTATTTATTTGAGACAAGGAACAAACTCACTATGTAGACCAGGCTGGTTTTCAATTCACACAGACACGTTTATTCTTACTTCAAGTGCTGGGATTAAATGTGTGTACCACCATGCCTGACCTTCCATGGTTTTCTTTGGTTTTGGTTTTGAGTCAGGGTCTTACAATATAGCTCTGGCTGTCCTGGAACCCACTGTGTAGACCAGGCTGACCTTGGCTTCAAAGAGATCTGGCTTGACTCTGCTTCCTGAGTACTAAGGCTCAATGGGTGCACCACCATGACTAGCCTATCATGGCATTTTATTTACTATCTATCTATCTATCTATCTATCTGTCTGTCTGTCTGTCTATCTATCTATTTAAATTTTTTATTCACTAAATTTGTGAGGCAGGGGGTTTCTCTGTGTAGCCCTGGCTGTTCTGGACTCACTTTGTAGACAAGGCTGGCCTCGAACTCAAAGAGATCTGTCTGCCTTTGCCTCCCAAGTGCTAGAATTAAAGGCATGCACCACCATGTCTGGCTCTATCATGGAATTTAAAAACACCATAAATCATAACATTCTGAGACTAAAGTAAATAGTAGCCTCATATGGGAAACTGCACATACATACAAATTCTACAAATATGAATTTATAGCCAGTAAAACTGTATCTTATTATATCAAACTCTTATTCATCACTTTTCTTTTCCTTTTTATTCCTCTCTCTCCCCAAAGGCAGCTTTTTAGGGAAGTGAACAACAAAGTAGGGTACTTGCTTATACAGCTGTATAGTTGGAAACACAGTACCTGGCAAAACTTACAGACCAGTATCAAGGTGGTTCAAATACTCTAAATATTAATAAGGCAAATGAATAAAGTAACAATATGAGGGTAAATGAAGTTGATATAAGTAACTGAACTCATAGGATGATGTTCTTTTCAAAAGCATCTCTTAACATTGCAGGGACAGACTAGCTGAGCATGACAGCAGATGCCTGTGAAAAACCCTGGGTTTGCTGACAGCTCAGGCTGTACAGGGAACTCCACAGGCTTAGGCTACACAGTAAGACCCTGCTTCAAAAACTGAAGCCAAAACCAAAAATTTAAAGAAAGACACAAAAGAACAGAAATACCACAATGTATGTAGTCAGACTGTCATGGAGCTTTCTACTTAAGTCCAGACTGGCTTTAAACCTACAATCTTCCTGCCTCAGCCTCTCAGGTGCTAGGATTGCAGGTATCTGGATCTACAGCTTGCCATAGCTATAGATTCAGTTGATCTGAGATCATCTACACCTTAAAGAAGGTGAGACAAAGCATACCTGATATGATGGCACTGAGGGGTAGGGGATGACCACTCCTTGGATATGAGTTCCAGTGCTGTTTGGCTGGCCTCCCACGAGGCTCTGACTCTGGGGTGACTGAACTCCAACTATTCCTTGGTAGTTTTGCTGCTGGTTGGGCATAACTTGATAACCTGTAATGGCAAAATGAGTTAAATCTTGTTTTGAGTTTATTGTAATAATATATTTCTGTACTTTAAGCAAGCTCTGTGTTACCTAAAATGCCAGAATTTTACTTAAATCAGCAAATCTCCAAACCTATGATAACATTTACAAGGTTTTCCATAAAATAAAATTCTCAGCCCCACCCCAAATCTATAAAGATTTCTTCTATGGTTAAGGAAATTTACTGGGTCACAGACTTGGCTAACACAGGACAAGCACTCCACAGACTGTACCACAATGCTAATGACAACTAGTCTCTGGGAATTAGGGTGCCCTACATAATTTGTTAGGGCCCCTTTTAAGAGGTAAATACATCATTCCTTAAAAAACAAACAAACAAAAAAACCCACTAAGACTTCATGTGTAGGAGTAGAGTACTGAAGGTGGCGTGGATGCAGACCTTGGCACCTGTATATGCTGCATATAATCAGTGGCCCTGCTGGGGACAAAACGAGTATGTACGCAAGGGGAAGGAATGGGTTTTTACAATGACTTCACTTTTTTTTTTTTTTAAAGAACAAAAGAAACAAAACAAAAACAACAAACCACACCAAGACATGAGTTTATTTAGAAATGTGTCAGAAACCTAAAGTGATTGGAGTTATTAAGTCCTTTTTTAAGGATCATTTCCTCACGGTATTACTAAATTGATCTGACAGAGAAACAGATCATTAAAGAGATTAAACTTCACCGCTAATTTAAGTAGTAAGAACACAAGTTTAAGCCGGGCGGTGGTGGCGCACGCCTTTAATCCCAGCACTTGGGAGGCAGAGGCAGGCGGATCTTTGTGAGTTCGAGGCCAGCCTGGTCTATAAAGTGAGTCCAGGACAGCCAGGGCTACACAGAGAAACCTTGTCTCGAAAAACCAAAAAAAAAAAAAAAAAAAAGAACACAAGTTTACTTTTATGAAGTAAATTTTTTACTTATAAGAATCTACAATGCTAAGTAGCTTTGTCAATCAATTGTATTTAGTTTCCCGAGTCTAAGAACATTTTTTATGACCACCAATTAGCACATTAAAGATTTCGAAACATTACCAAAAATGTTTTCATTAAAAACAAACAAACAAACAAACAAAAAACAAGAAAAAAGGGCTTGAGAGATGGCTCAGAGGTTAAGAGCACTGGTTGTTCTTCCAGAGGCTCTGAGTTCAATTCCCAGCAACCATGGGGTGGCTCATACACATCTATAATGAAATCTGGTGCCTTCTTCAGGCTTGCAGGCATACATACTTCAATACAGAATATTGTGTACATAATAAATAAAAAAATCTTTAAAAAAAGAAAAAAAACCTGGCACAATGGCACACGCCTTTAATCCCAGCACTCGGGAGGCAGGCGGATCTCTGGGAGTTTGAGGACAGCCTGTTCTACAAATCTAGTCCAGGACAGCCAGGCTCACAGAGAAACCTAGTCTCAAAAAAACCAAAAAAAAAAAAACCAAGCAAACAAACAAAAAATCCAATAACCGATCAAATGAAAACAAGTTATCATTTAGCATAAGGCCAAGGAAAACCTTTCACAAAGCACAGCAGAGTTGCGAGTGCAGCCTTCAGCAGGTAAAGGCTGATGAGATGAGATCATGTCCTTAATTGCACCCTGTATCTTGGTAAATAGACTTTAATTTTCATCCTCATTTAACTCTATGTGAGAAAAAGTATACCAAAACCTCAGGCATTGATAGTAAACAGGGGCATCGAAGCAGCTGACTTCATGGCATTCTAACTATGTATTAAAAATGTATATTCTAGATTCTCTTCTGTAAGAAAGAGACTGATAATGTTGTTTGGTATCTCTTCTTTTGTGCATTTCCTATACTGGTTAAGTCTGGACATGGACAAAAAAAGAGAGCAAAAGAAACATTTTGGTCTAACAACATTCAATCCTATCTTCAGTTCATCGAATGACAAACACTTCAAATTCATACACTAAATTACAAGCACTATCTACAAAAATACACTGAGATACATTTTTATCCTTAAAAAATTAAGGACAAAAGCCGGGTGTTGGTGGCGCACGCCTTTAATCCCAGCACTTGGGATGCAGAGGTAGGCGGATCTCTGTGAGTTCGAGGCCAGCCTGGTCTACAAAGTGAGTCTAGGACAGCCAGAGCTGTTATACAGAGAAACCCTGTCTTGAAAAAAAAAAAAAATTAAGGACAAGAACATAGGAAAACTTACATCTGAGATGACACCTTTCAACACATACACAGACACACAGACACACACACACGCACCCTACCTGGCCGAATTCACTGTAATATAATTGAACTTTGTAAGTATTTTAAAACTAAATATAAGTAGTCTTATTTCCCCAGTAAATAGCAAGTGTTATGCACATTAACTTTTTTTTATTTTTGAGTAGTGCTGGAGAATCAAACGCATGACCTCTCATATACTAAGCATCCTTTAAACCACTAAACTAAACTCCTAGTTCGAATGTTATTCTTACAGTTGGTTTAAAAAGATCAAGATTGTCTAAGAAAAAAAGGGGGGGGGAGTGCGCGTGTGTGTATGTGTGTGGAAAGCCAGTCTACACTGCAAATGTAGTTCTTTAAAAACAAACAAAATCCCCAAAACAAAACAAAAACCAAAGCCAAACAAACAACCAGCCTTACTTACACTTGTCAGGCTTTGGAGACTTGTCTTGGTAGTATCTTTCCTAAATCTCTCTTATGAAAGAGCCTTTTACAGAAGGGTTTCAAATGAAGAGCTACAGACATGATGTCACATGTTTTAATGTAGGATCACTTGGGTAGTACATTACAGAATCTGCATCACTGAATTCTCATTTCCATTTTTAGTAATTGCCATATACAGACACACAAAACTAACACCACCATCAACATTTAGACATAATGGTAATAGGAAATCTAAAATACTCAGCATAGTCACCATTTACAGAGGAGAACTTGTACTTGCCAATGGGGTGACATGAACAATGAGAATGAGACCATCTTTACAATGAGAATTCTGAGACAATAGAACTGAGACTGGAGAATTAATGGTCTTGTGAAAGAGGGAGAATAATTCTTACTAATATGGAGGTATTCATGTCTGTGATTTGGCTTAAAGAAAAAGAATATACCAACACAAAGTAAAGGTCTGAAATAAGGGGAAAAATTATTATGTTTGAGGAACAGAAAGTGGTCTATAGTAGTTACATAGATACAGTGTGTGAACTGAAAAGCCCAAATTAAAGATAGAATAGAATCTGAGTGAAGAAACAGTGCATGATTAGAGTGGTGAAAACCAGTAAGAATTTCCAAATTTCAAAGAACACCAGGTGGCCCCCTCCTTGTACTAATTTCTGAATTACATTTTTTTTTTTTTTGGTTTTTCGAGACAGGGTTTCTCTGAATATCTCTGGCTGTCCTGGACTCACTTTGTAGACCAGGATGGCCTCGAACTCACAAAGATCCGCCTGCCTCTGCCTCCCAAGTGCTGGGATTAAAGGCGTGCGCCACCACCGCCCGGCCTGAATTACATTTTTGTTTATTGAGGAAGGGTTTACTCTGGTTCATGATTTGAGTCTGTCAAAGGCAGAGCAGAACAGTTAACATCGGTGGCCAAGGAGCAGAGAGAATGTGTTAGCAGGCTTTCTGCTTTCTTTTGAAAACCCCAGCCTTTGGGATGGTGCACCCACATGCAGGCTAGGTCTTCCCTGCTTAGTTAATCATATCTGGAAAGATCCTCACAGGTACACACAGGTGGAGGATGAAAAAGGAAGGCAGGAGCACCTCACTAATTTCCTAGGTGCTTCTCTATCTAGTCAAGCTAATAAGTTTAAGCTTCACATTTTTCTTCTTCTGAGATTAGAGAAGATTCAGTGTGAGAAGGATGGAATAGCTGTGGACCACACTACCTTTGGATTGAAATTAATCCACTTACCCCACTGACAAATGAGTCTACATTTTTATATTCATATTTCATTCACAAGCAGCATAAATCAACTGTGAATGTGTCATTGACCAACAGTGTATTTATTAAGAATGACAGGTATTTTTAAAGAAAATACCTTTTTTCCTAAGATAATCTCTTGTGCCAATTCTGTCCACTATATTATAGAACACCTCCCACAATTTTACTGGTAATTTTTCCTTTCATGGTTTAGTGTATACTCTTTAAAAAAAATAAAAATGATATATCATTTAAGAGTGAAGAAAGAAATTTAAACACCTACCATTGTCCTTTCAGAAGAAAGCAATTTGTATTACTCAGCTAAAATGTAGATACTCAATATTTATACTTAAAGTGATGGGAGAAAACACATTCATAGAGTAGAAACAATTTAAAACATTCATGAAAATCCAGACACTATGTGCTGAAAGGCCAGTTTCTCAAAACCCATACTTAGTAAATGCTTTCTTTCTTTCTTTAAAGATTTATTTATTTTATGTATACAGTGTTCTGTCTGCAGGTATGCCTGCAGGCCAGTAAGAGAGCACTGAATTTCATTATGGTTGTGAGCTACCATGTGGTTGCTGGGAGTTGAACTCAGGACCTCTGGAAGAGCAGCCAGTGATAGGAAGGGTATGAAACTGTTATTTGTATGTAATATGCAAAACATGAATGTATCATTTTAACACTCTGAAACAAATGCAATAACCAGTTCCTTTCAAATAACCTTATCTGATAAAACAGATACGGCAGAAGATTAAAAAACAAAACCAAAAAACCCTTGTAAAACATTTATCTATAATCACAACTAACTATTCTTTTTTTGACCATTTATTTATTAATTTATTATGTATACAGTATTTGCTCTACATAAATGCCCGGGCACAAGATCTCAATGTAGATGGTTGTGAGCCACCATGTGGTTGCTGGGAATTGAACTCAGGACCTTTAGAAGAACAGCCAGTGCTCTTAACCTCTGAGCCATCGCTCCAGCCCAACTATTCTATGTGTGCTTAATCTTGTCTTTTCTTTAATGCTTCTAAATCTGATTTTGCAAGCTATGAGAAAGAAGTGTTAAAATATATTTTCTTTTTTAAATTAAAATATTAGGTTTATTTATTTTAAGATGACTTTTTTGAGATGTATTTATTTTATGTGTATGGGTGTTCTGCTTGAATGTATGTCTGAATACCATGTGCTTGAAGTGTTCACAAGTCAGAAGAGGGCTTCAGGTCCACTCGAATTGGAAGTACAGATGGCTGTGAGCTCCACGTGGGTGCTGGGAACTGAACCCAGGTTCTCTGGAAGTCCTTTTAATCACTGAGCCATCTTTCCAGGCCAGGTATGGTCATACATGTCTTTGACCTCAGCACTCAAGAGGCAGAGGCAGAGGCAGGCACATCTTGGTGAGTCTGATACCAGCCTTATCTAAAGAGTGAGTTCTAGACCAGCCAAGGTGTAACAGTGAGACTTGGTCTCCAAACAAAACAAAACACAATACAACATAAAACAAAACATCTTCGACCTTAAGTTTAACAATTAAAGGACGAGAAAATAACTCAGTTGTTCTCTACCATACTTTAAGGATGAGAGAATATACTAAGAAGCTAAAAAGATTGAATATCTTAGGACAAACTATGCTATTCTTGCCTCTAGCGTAAGATTCAGTCCAAAACTTGTATGTCTCTTTATTTAGAAAATATCAGATAATTATCACTGCTTCATAGACATCTCAGGTAGTATCAGCAGCTGACAGTCATCAATGTTTTAGATGTCAGCACTGCTCTGTGCACATGAAGTAACTCATTCCACCTTCATAGATACAATTATTTCAGATAGACAAAATTATCCTCATTTTTCAAGTGAGGAAAAAAAGGCACAGAAAGATTCATACCTTAGTCCAAGGTCACAAGCCGGTCAGTGTATAGCTGGGATCTGCAGGTAAGATTTACCTTTCCCAGGGACAAGTGCTGACGTGGAATGAGTATTACAGAAATACTCAAATAAGTAGGACCTGTGGTCTTTGATTTCCTGAGAATTTGGGTTGGAGAAGACGTCTACTCTAGTTTAACACATCTAAGATTCTATGTAAGTTTAACTGTAAGAAAATCTAGAGTTTGTTTTTGCTTTTTTACTTTTTTTAAGGATAAGAGACCATGTAACTCTTGTTGGTCTCCTTATGCAGACCAAGTTGGCTTCTGCCTGTCTCTGTCTCCTCCCAAGGGCTGGAATTAAAGGCATGTGACAGTATGTCTAGCAAGAAAATAGAATTATTATAAGTGAAGTGATCCAGCCAGTCAGCCAACTGTTAACTTGAATTAAAGAGTATTTGTGAGAACAAGCATAAATATAAAAAATAGAAATCAGAGTAGTTAGTTCAGAAAGCAGCTATATGGTCTCAAGAGTTAAAAAGCTGCCCAGAGTAAGATTTATATGACCAGCCCATGTTGTCCTCATTGTTTTCCCCATTATCTTGGCATGGTTTGTATATTTCAAAGCTATTCTTTCTGCTTGCTGCCTTCACTATTATGAGACTAGATTTCTCAATAGAAAACAATTAGGAAAGGGTGAGGAAGCCCGAAAGGTCAAGTATCTCAGGCTGTACACCAGCAGCTGAGTCCTGCATCCTGAGAGCTCCCCTTTCAATCCACAGTAGTCATCTTGAGAATTCAGCTTTGTAGTTTTGCTTGAGGCTGCTTGGCTTAAAAGGAAGGACTCTGTTACCATATTCTGGATGAGTCTATAGAAGATTTTCACAGATGCTGGCTGTCTTCTCCACAATGTCAAACTTACTCACTGAGGTTTAATTAGGACACCTTATAATCAGGCAAGCCATTTTGCTTCATTTATGTCTTGGGGTTATCTGAAGCAATGACTTTTCCCCACCATCTATAGAGTTGCTTTCCATTCATTTGAGTATCAAGGAGGAAAAGACACCAAGTTTGAATCATATTGGTAGGAGACATCAGGAATCTTTACAAAGGAACCATTGTAAGACTATCACAACTGAGACCATTATTTAACATATTATACTCTAGTAACTGAGACTCAGGAGGGGAATTTTAATGGTATTATGATAGACATTTGAGTTGTTTTTATTTTCAAAATCATTCTAATAATTTCAAAACCCAGGAAACGACTAATAGGTATGCAATTTTGGATAATACTACCTAAAGAGCAGGATATTAAAAGGTTATTGGACCTTCCATAATGCAAGATAACTGTGGGACCAGTTGGCTAAAGTCTACTATAACCATAAAGAAAGTTAGAACCATGAAAAGCACTAAAAACACGGCAGGGGCATAATACTGGCATAATACTGTTATTTATGAAAACCAAAAGTCATTAATCACTTAGTATCACATGATATTAGGCCATTAATTACAAGCATGCCTCATTTCATGCATGTATGTTGAATAAAATTCATATTTTTTTCCTCCCAGACAGGGTTTCTTTGTGTAGCCTTGGCTGTTCTGGACTCACTCTGTAGACCAGACTGGCCTTGAACTCAGAGAGCTGCCTGCCTCTGCCTCCCAAGTGTTGGAATCACTGGTGTGTCCCACCACACCTGGCAAAATTCATATTCTTAAAAAGTGTTCAAATTGCTTGAATTTTTTTCTGAAGTTCTGTTTAAACGAAGCAGTTTTACAGCATTAAGCCTGAGTTGTTAGGACTGTCACCTATGACAAGTGGCTCTGTGGTTCAAGTCCCTTATCTAACCCTTCAGGCAAGAGGAAAGGGTACCCAGTTTTAAAAGTTTCAACACTATAGTGTGAAGATTGCCAAGTATGAGACTGAAGATAAGGAAGAAGTGGATTCCTAGAGAAAGAAAAGCACCATTGGGTTAAACAAAGTGCTACAACAGCCTTTCTAGTATCCTGACACAATATACCCCCAGTACAACATAAATTATTTTTTATTAATAGTAGTTTCAGTACATGAGAGATATTAAAATTTTAAAAAATTTCTCCATGACTTATTTAGAAATAAAGCATGCATTTTGAAAAGCAAGCAACACTAATAGTAAGAGACTAAAAACAGAATTAACTAACATCCAGTTATCAATATGGGTGTTTTTAACACTACTCTGTTTTTTTTTTTTTTTTTTTGTGTGTGTGTGTGTGTTTTTTTGTCCCCACCCCTTCTTTGTTAAAAGACTATGTTGCTGCAATGCTGTCCCACTTCTTCCAGGACGTCCTGGAGAAAGCACCAACAATTCTGCAAGCTGAGAGAACAATGTCACTATGAACTGAAGGCTCAAGTACAACCCTGGAAGGTTACAAAGAATACTCTATTTTTATCTTTCTTCTTTTCAACAGAAGAGATCAAGAAGGAAAAAAAAATCAAATGCTCAGCAGAAATGTGCTATCTATACTAAAAAGCTAGGTTTAATTTATCACAGGTGACCTGAACAAGCATCTGCGTTAATGGAAAGCATCCTTCAAAATAGATTAGCTGTAAGAGGATAATAAGACAAACACAGGAAATGCTTCATCACCATGGATCACTAGGAATCTAAGTTTATTTCCCTTACCAGTATTAACACTTTTTCCAGATTCGACTTGCACAACAGAAGCACTATGAGGGAAGTTAAACTTTTAAAATCCCGAATTTATGAATCCAAATAATATTTGAACTAGGTGTTGATATTGCAATTTAGAAGAATCTGAAATTTATAGAGCAGGTATGTTTTCTGTCTGGTACTATTTGGTACACAGGCAAGTTCAACGAAAGTCAGCCCTCATTGTCCTTGGAAGAGACACAGTTGCCAACACAGCCTCACTAGTCTTTCTCCTCTACCAATCTTTCTTTCAACTCAACAGAGAGGCCAGAAAAACCCAATCTGAATAAAATCAATCACACTGTAAGAAGTTACAGCTCTTAGTTATTATTTAAATACCTATCCTAAACAACTCAAGAAAAGCTGTAAGTACTTACCAAATACATTTGCTCCATATTTCAGTGGCAGCAGGTTAATGGAGAGGGGAAATGGAGATAGGTGGAATTGTACATATTATACAGTTTATGAATCTACGCTACTCATGCAACACTAGGAAATATGCACAGAATCAACAAAAAACTAAGTTAAGTTAGGGCTGCCACCTAGTAATACAAATTCCTATCATATGGGTGAAAAATTGTCAATAGAGAAACGAGCGGTTTTGTTCTTATATTCCGTGTGACATAACTCAATCTCTTGTCAATATAATTTGCCTCTGCTCACCCAACAGTGTAGATTCTTCCTTGCTGTTCACATTCCAGTAACTTTTAGATAAAATATATAGTGTATGTGGTGTGGTGTTGGACATGAAGCCCAGGGCTTCATGCAATCTAGGCAAGCATCCTACCAACTTAGTTATATTCTCAGCTCCCCTCACCCTCCAGGTACTTTCAAATCTGTGGCCCACAATGTTGCCTATATTCTGTACACCAAAAATCCTGTTCATTCTAAAGTATTCCTTATACAGTGTGGCTCATCAGTATGCTGTCACTGCTGGTAAATGAACCTTAATGTATAATCAATTAAGACTGAACATACAATTCACTGACATTCTTTGAATTCAGTTTCATAAATATTTTGCTTCTCACAGGCATGCAATAATAACAGTTTTGGGGAAAATTGAATTATGTACCTTGAAAAGGGCCTGAGAAGCTTAAAATGCATGTGGGTGTCTTTTGTTCATTTGGTCAATGTTTTAATGAATAATTATTGCCCCTAAGAAGTTGTATAACAAGAGGGAAAGAGACAAACTTGACGTCTACTAATGAGCCTGACATTAAACATAATTAGATAAGCTACAAGCCAAACTGAATCTGCCATCCAAATATGCTTCTTTTTAAAGATTTTTTTTGGACAGGGTTTCTCTGTGTATCCTTGATTGTCCTGGACTCACTTTGTAGAACAGGCTGGCCTTGATCTCCACCTGCCTCTGCCTCTGCCTCTGCCTCCCGAGTGCTGGGATTAAAGATGTGTGCCCCCATGCCTGGCCCAAATATGCTTTTTAAAAGAAATGAAAGCAATAGCTTTTTGTTACTTTTGGATTCTTAAAAGGTAAATTGAAATGAAGCCAATGCTGTCATTTAAATTCAAATCCTTATTTCTGAGTACGATGCAAGATTAAAAGGCAATTACAGGTAATGGAAAGTATAAACAAATATTGGTACCTTAATACAGCATTAAAAAAATGGAAAGACAAAAAAGCAAAAAGAAGTAAAAACCTGAGTAAAAAGAAGCCAGGAAGCAGCTGAAAAAGAGACCGGTTCACTGTGAGAAATGTAAACCTCTCAGACAGTGCTACGGCCCCGAATCCAACAGCTCAGGAACAAGGCCAATTATTGTAAAATATAATACATATGGCAAAGCTACAAACTTTTCATGAGTCCTAAGAATAAAAGCAGCTATGTATCAAAGAGCCAGGGCCTATAAACCTAAAGTCTTTGCTACAGTCACTACATGTGGGTCCATTTCTTTAAACTCCCTATAGTATGTGCATTATACTGTAGAGGATCCAAGGTGTACCTTTTATGCTAAAGGTTAAAATAATAAATTTCTAGTATTGCAATTCACAAGTAACAGGTTTTTTGAAATAGCTGCTTGCACAACTGCAGTTATTAAAAGAGACTAAGCTATTTTAAGTCTATTCTGATATTCACCTTTCTAAACCAGAAATGACTCAAAAGATACAGAATCTTACAATTTTTGACTCCACAGAGGCTAGACAAAACAATAACACACACTAATTTTGTAAGTGAGCAAACTGAAAGCCCCAGGCTTTAACTAAAATAACTAGGACTAGTTAAAAATGATTGTGGGGAATGGAGGGATGGCTCAGTTAAGAGCACTGGCTGCTCTTTCAGAGGGCCTGGGTTCAATTCCCAGTATGGGAATGATGGCTCACTGCTGTGACTCTGGTCTCAGGTGACTCAGCACCCTTTACTGGCCTCCTAGGGCACTGCACAGATGTAATGTTCAGACACAAATGCCAGCAAAACACCCTTACAAGGAAAGTAAAAAATAAAGGGGAAAAGCAGAATTAAAAAAAAGACCAGGAGCCATTAGGATTCTGCTGTACTTTCACATTATATACTTTATTGTCTGGAATGCTTCATGCAGTCAGGACTTCCATCCATCTCTTTTGACACATGCTATGTGCTTACTTAACCTTATTTTGAGTGACCAGTCAGTAATTTCAAATTCACAACAGAAGACAAGAGCATTCACTCCCCTATGCTAATATTGCTTCAGGTGGGCTCCCAAATATATGCAGTTTTATTGTCAAGAAATCAATACATTAGCACAGATATGGTTAGGACACTAAACCATTTTATATGAAGAAAATTTCCCATGGTTTTTATTATGAGGAAAATAACAGAAAATCCTTTATTTCCATTGCCCATACTCTATCTGGTCTCAGAAGAATTTTTGACTCAGGTGAGTTTGTTAATTTGGGGGAAATGTTCCTTAAATTCATACATTCACATTTAAGTATTAGTGGTGCTATGCTAAAGAAAACTTGCTGCAATGTTTCATTATTTGGCTGAATGACTATTTCCATTCTTTCATGAAATCAGAGAGAATAACCACTTTTGTGACATATTTTAGGGTACATAAGTATGTTTGATAAGACCCAAAAACTAAGTGACAGATAAAGTTTAGATTTCAATCAGTTGTAATGGTGAAATATAAGGAAATAAGAAAAGAATCAAAATAAAAGATATAAACTATGTTTATTTATGAAAATTGGGGCAGAAATCAGTAATCTGAACAACAAAAAAAAAACAGAAACAGAAACTAATCTTCTAGTTTGATGTTCTTATATTATGATTCAGATACAAAGCCTAGGTATAGAAAAGTTAGCAAACTATAGCCTTAAGATCATAACTTTGTTAAAAAACGTTTAAATTCCCACCACTTCTATGAAAAGGTTAACATAATTACCTATATATTGCCACTTCTGACAGCTGAATATTTTTTAAAGGTAATGTTTCTACTACACATACAGGCATGCATAACAAAATTACCTGTCATTTCAGGACAGAAACAAAAACAAACTGTAGCTTAGCTAAATCAGTTAGATGATGCCCAAAATCCTTCAGAAAAATTTAGAAAAACACCTGTCACACATATAATGTAGGGCTAGTGGATACGAAAAAGGGAGGAGCTTGCATACTAAGAAGAAGAAAACTTCCAGGTCTAACAGGTTAAGGACAGAAACGTTTGGCTGTAGAGCTGTGCTAATTCTGAATCCTATCTGCAGTGCAGGCTGGTGACTGCACTAGCACAAGCAGGAAGAAGAGGACTTCCACTAGAAGGGCCTGCCCAGGAGCAGCTCAAGAGTGAGCAGACTCCTCTGTGTACATAGATGTAAAATGCCCCTCACAGAATCTGTTCCTTCAACAACGGCAAATGGTTCAAAATGCTCTATAGAAATTGATAATAAAATCTAACTTCAATTCCTCAATTTATGTAACACAAGGTTTTAGATAAACACCTTATTAAACATTTGTAACAGGACACAATCAGGATGGAAACAGAATTGAACTCGTTAGAATCAGTAAGACAGCTTTCTGTGTGTCTGTGGGATTGCATGTATGAGTGAACATGCGTGTACAAACCAGAACTCTTCTTTGGGTATCATTCCTCAAGAGCTGTGTCCATCGTGTTTTCTTGAAACAGGGTTCTCACTAGCTCTGAGTACACCAGGCCAGGCTAGCTGGGAATCAATTCCCAGGAATCCACCTGTCTATGATTTTTGCCACTACCTTGTCAGTATTACAAGTATTACACTATGCCTGTTGTTATGTGGGTGATGAGGACCAAACTCAGGTGCTCAAGCTTGCAATGCAATCACTCTGTAAGTTACTACCCAGCCCTTAAGACAGTATCTAACATACTTGGGAGGCAGAGGCAGGTGGATCTCTGTGAGTTCAGGGTCAGCCTGGTCTACAAAGTGAGTCCAGGACAGCCAGGGCTATTACAAAGAAACTCTGCCTGAAAATCCAAAAAAAAAAGACAGTATCTAATAATGAGACAGGAGTTCAATTGGACACATTCTTGAAGAAAATGGCAAAAAGGAAGCAAGACTGAGTTTTAATAATTTTTTTTTATTTCTAGTATTAGATTCTACGTTTCTTTTTCATGAAATGATTATCAAACTGATAATGAGGCAGAAATACATGTAAGAATACAGTTCCTAAGCCAGACAGTGGTAGAGCACACCTTTAATCCCAGCACTTGGGAGACAGACAGGTGAATCTGAGTTCCAGGACAACCTGGTGTTTCCAGGAAAGCCAGGGCTACACAGAGAAACCTTGACTCGAAAAAACCCCAAAACCCAAACACACACATGCATCCAAACACACACATGCATCCACGTGCACGCATGTGCGTGCACACGCACACACACAAAACAAAAAACCAATTCCTCAAACAGACACCTTTGACATCTAAAGTGTCATCCTTTAGCTAAGTTCAAATGAATCTGATTTAGCAGACTTTGTTCTTTGCTTCTGGATAGTTGTATGGGGGCCACCTTGCTTTCCATTGCTCTGTAAAGGGCTTCTACTATCACAGCAGTGAAGACTCAAGAGCTACTCACCAGTTCCTGGCCTTGCAAAACCTTCCTAGTATGCTCTAATCCCTTTACACACAAATCTGTGTAGTTTTTTTGAGAAATATAAGATTTTCTACCCTTAATTAAAACGTGACTACTGTACACACGCACATGCATATATCTGAGATCCTCAAAGACTGAGCATGATAATATCTTAATGCAAAGACTGAAGCAAATTTACTAACAAAGCAATGTCCACAGCTGAAAACCCTGGCATCAGAGTTTCACTCACCTGTCTGCTGTGCAGGCTGTGGCAGTGGTTGGTTTAGATGTGAACTGTAATGGACAGAAGGGACAGGGCGGTATTGAGGCTGGCTGGAGTGATAGTGGCCTGGAGCACAGTAACAGGCTGGCATCTACAATCATAACCATTGAGGACAAAAATTAATTTTATTTGGAAAAGTAATTTTTTCATGAGGCACATCAAGAATTCAACGAGCAGTAATTATACTACCAACCCCTTTCAAATCAATTGGATTTTTAAATTTAGTGAGAAAATTATAAAGTCCAAATATAAGGTATCTTTAAAACGATTTCCTCCTCTGGGCATGGTGGCAAATACCTTTAATTCTAGCACTCGGGAGACAGAGGCAGACAGATGTCTGAATTTGAGGCCAGTCTGGTGTGCACAGTGACTTCCAGGCTAGCCAGGGCTACATAGAGAGACTCTGTCTGGAATAAAACAAAACAGCCCCCAAACCAAACCAAATAGAATAAAACAGATTCACCACTGTGCTCATCAGTCACATTTAAATGGTAATATTTTGTTTTTTGAGACAGGGTTTCTTTGTGTATTCATGGCTGTCCTGGACTCATTTTGCAGACCTAGCTGGCCTTGAAATCACAGAGATCCACCGGTCTCTGCCTCCCTAGTGCTGGAATTAAAGGCGTGTGCCACCACGTCCAGACCTAGATGGTAATTTTATTGCTGCATTTATTTGTCATTTCTGTTTTTATAAAACAATGTACACTTTGCTGAAATACTACTGAAAACTGCCATTGTTCTTGGTGGCCTATCAGACCTTGAAGACAAGACCCTATTGCTACTGAGGACACTGTATACTTTAGACACAGGACTTGAGAAGAATTGGGTTGGAACTGACCTGGAAGCCTCTTCCCTGAGGGCTAGCTCTCATACTATCAAAAGGTACTATGCAAGCTGCCAATGAAGAAAAGCAATCAATAGCCCAACCCACATGTAAACCCTGTAAATCACAATGACAGGCTGACAAGATATCCCCAATGGTGCAATACCAGCACTTTTATCTTGGGGGTACCAACAGCTGTCTAATTGGATTTAATGCCCACTCGATAGGAGGGACTTCATGCTTGGTACAGTAAAGCTAGCCCATGACTGGAGAGGTTATAGACCTTAGGAGAGAACCCATGACTACCATTTTCCCAAACCAATATAATTTCTAACTGTACTCTATTTATCTTTATACCCACAGATAAGTGTAGCAGCCTTCATCAAAAAAGCTTCTTTTCACAACAAATGGAGACCATTACAGAAATACACAACTGGTTAAAATGTAGAGAGTCAGTGCTCATGGGGTGACCATCTCCATTGGAAACATTTTACCCCCTACACTTTAGATTTAAAGAAAAACATTGGAGAGGTGGTGAGTAGAAAGACTATAAAAGAACTAGAGGACCAGGGCATCTCCTAGATATTGTGTTTAGATATTATACATTTCTTTTGCTTTTCTTTTTTGAGACAGGGTCTCACAATGCAGTTACGGTTGATCTGGAGCTCTGTATGTAGGTCAGGCTGACTATGACTCACAGAGATCCACTTGTCTCTGCCTCCTGAGTGCTGGGATTAAAGGAATGTACCATTACACCCAAAGTAAATTTCTTTTAAATTAACCTGACCTAGTTTATTTGTAGTGAGACAAAAAAAAAAAAGACATTAGAAACGATTTTGTGGAGAAATGACCAGTTATACACACAATTCTAAGCAGTCTATAAAAATCAGAAACCTCACTTATAAAAAAAAAACACCATATTAAGCTGGTATAGATTAATAGTGGGCATCTGCATAATGTGTATAAAATAAGTGGTTAGATTAATAATGGCTGTTAAAGGAAAGGCAAAACCAAAGCAAACTAACCTGAAAAAACTACACAAACAAACAAAAAACTAACCCAGCAAAACAACAAATCCCACAAAGAACTTAAAGAATACTATGAAAATGAGTACCCATGGAAAGGTGTTGTATGACTCCATCCTCCACAACCCCAGAGATGTGAACAAATGTCTCTTCACCCCAGACAGCCTGGAAGGCACCAACAACAGACCAAAGAAACAAGTCCACTTACACCTAGTTTAGTGAACCCAGTAAGTTTACTGGATTACTAAAGGCAAGTATCTGTACCTCTGAAAATCCCACTGCAGCATAGGTGCCAACTCATGATAATCTTATCATTGGAACACCCTGAACAACCACAGTTAAATCCTAGTTGGAGAGGGTCCTCCCTTAGCACGTGTTACTGCAACATCAGGGAGGCCCTTGTGAATCTCCTCAGTTTCTTGACAATGTTTTTTCCTGAGCCTAATAAGTCTTGCTTATTTCCAGAAGTGTATAAGCTTCCATCCCCTACTAGGGGGGAATAATTCAGAGGAAATAGCTAACCAACAGAGGAGGTAAAGAATCCACAGGATATAAGATCAATGTGCTCAAATGCCCTTTATTGTGAACAAATGAAAAGTGAAATTTAAAAGCAATTCCCTTTATAAGAGCAATTAAAAACATTAAAGATTTCAAGTATACTTAATAAAATGTGTAATATCTGTCTAGTGAAAGTGGCAAAACGGCCAGGCCTAGTGGTCACACTTTTACCCCAGCATTTGACAGGCAGATCTCCGAGTTCCAGGCTACCCTGGTCAACAAGCAAGCTCCAGAAGAGCCAGCCCTAAAGAGAAAACCTGTTTTGAATCCACCCCCCGCCTCAACCCACTAAGAACAATTGATTGAAGTAAGGGACAGAGAGATGTGTTTTGAACTGGAAAGTTGACATGATGATGTTTTTTCTGTTCAATCTCATCTATTTGTGAAATGCTGTCATATATATTTTTCAGTTTTTTAAAACACCATGCCGGCTAGTTTTATGTCAACTCAACACAGGCTAGAGTCAACTGAAAAGAAAGAACCTCAATTGGGAAAATACCTCTATAACATCCATCCTTAGAGCATTTTTAAAATTAGTGATTGATGGGGAAGGACCCAGGTCACTGGGGGTGGTGCCATCCTAGGCCCAGAGTCCTGGGCTCTATAAGAACACAAGGATGAACAAACCATTTGACAACACCCTTCTGTGACCTCTGCGTCAGCTTCTGCCCCCAGGTTCTCGCCCTGTTCTGAATTCCTTCCCTGACTTCCTTCAACGATAGATTATAATGTGGAAGTGTAACCAAATAAACCCTTTCCTTCCCAACTTGTTTTTGATTCATCATGGTATTTCATCATGGCAACAGTAACTAACTAGCACATACATTTATTCTGGTTTCTTAAGTTAATTAAACAAAACAAAACACACTTCTCAGAGTCAGAGGGAAATTCAAAGGACATGTATGTTAAGCTATCTAACTGAATTGTAGCTACATGTTATGTGGCTGTTCTCCAGGCACTTGACAATCTCCAGAGGTAAAACTATGGGCTTTGCTTATACTATCTCACCAATTGTTCCCAAGTTAGAGGCTCCTATGAGGGAGAGAACATGAAAAAACAACATACCTGTGGTGAGGACTGAGGAAGAAACCCCTGCTGCTGGAGCACAGGCTGGCTGACAGGATGCCCAGAGGCAGAGAAACTGGCAGTGGGGACCGACTGCCCAGGTGGTAGGGAAGGAGGAGGGGGAGGTGGTGGCGGAGGATGTGGGGGTGCTGTTGTCACAATGTAACCAGACTGTTGTGGAGACTGCAGAACGACAGTGGACTGGAACATGGTGGCATGAGGGTCAGAACCATCACCTGATGGCTGACGGGCAAGACTCATGTGGCTGAACTGAGAGCCAAGGTTATCCTGTTGAAAAGAAGTTGGCTATCAGTGAGACTTTTAGTCATGGGCCAAACTTAACAATGAAGAATTATATATAAATATACATATATACATTTAATATATATTTATAAAACTATAACTTTGAGTATCTCATTCATCTAGAGTAGCCTCAAAATCATTATGTAGCTGAAAATGAATTGAATTTCTGATAATTCTGTCTCTACTTACTGAGGAAATACAGACACAAACTACAACGTCTGATTTGTGCAGTACTTAGGATGGAATTCAAGCCTCTGCCCATGTGAGGCAAGCACTCCGTCAACTGAGCTACACTGCCCAGATCCTATACTTTATATATTTACTTGTAATAAGCAAGTTGTAGCAGTATATGTATGGACATCATATGCATGTATAACAGATAAGATCTAAGAGAACAGCTTCAAGAGAATGAGAACTACCACGTAGGAGGGAAGGTGTGCTATAATGTTATCATTACATATTATTTAGAAAATATTTCTAATGGAAATCATAGCATGAAGAAAAGATTAGGATACATTTTTCAGCTTAAAAAACAAAGCTACATATATTTAATGAAATTTAAATGCCGAATTGGGTTCAAAAGTAAAATTGGGCATTTTAATATTACATTATCAGTATTTTCTAAAAGGAGTTGCTTTTTTTTTTTTTTTGATTTTTCGAGACAGAGTTTTCTCTGTATAACAGAGCCCTGGCTGTCCTGGACTCACTTTGTAGACCAGGCTACCCTTGAACTCAACAGAGATCTGCCTGCCTCTGCCTCCTGAGTGCTGGGATTAAAGGTGTGCATTACCACGGCCAACTAAAAGAAATTACTTTTAAATAGCTCTTCTCCTGCTGTCAGAAAGTTCACTTTAAAGGAAGCAAACTTTTTATGTACAAGTTACTTCATGTATAGAGCTATGCAAAAAGATACAATGTTTCAGCATCACACAACTAATTTCTTACAGTGTGGGCCTGAGATCTTATAGACACTGACAGTTATAATTCAGGACATACTTTGGATTAAGGGTATTATTTTACAGTCAGAACTAAGTGTCAAGTGATCTTTGATAAGAAAATCAGAAGTCCTCTGTAGCTACTTGATGCAATTCATCTAAAGTAACTTGTTGTAAGCCATCAGACCTAACCATCACTGGGCAAAGAATACAAAATATCAAGTCAAAAGGAAAGCTGCCTGTCCTGGCTAGTTTTATGTCAACTCAACACAAACTACAATCACGTGGGAAGAGGAACTCTCAATTAAGAAAATGCCTCAAAAAGATTGATCTGTAGGTAAATTTGCGGTGTGTTTTCTTAAACAGTGATTGATGTCAGAAGGCCCCGCACACTGTGGGGGTACCAGTACTGGGCAGATGTTCTTGGGTGCTATAAGAAATCAGGCTGAGCAAGCCACGAGTCTCAAGCCAGGGAGCAGCACCCCTTCATGGCCTCTGCCTCACTTACTGCCTACAAGTTCCTGTCCTGACTTCCAATAGAGATTAGGTATGACCCTTGGGTTGTAAGATGAAATAAATCCTTTCCTCCCCAAATTGCTCTTAGTCATAGTGTTTTAATCAGAGCAAAACACAGTCTATGACACTATAAGATGATACAGATTCAAAACTGACTTCAATGAGAAAAATAACTAAAATATCTAAGAATATTTAGATCAGAGCACTCATCCTAAAAATTTCCCTTATGAAAAACCAGGAATAATATTAAGTCTTAAACAATTACTGTGATAAGCTGATATAACCACTGTTTTACGTAAAGGGATAAATTATTACTAATATGGATTAGAAGACAAATTTGTTACCTATGTACTTTCCTGTAAAAAAAAAAAAATGAAAAGAACATACTACACTGACCACAGTTTGAAGCACTCATCACACATTGCCCATAGTAACAATGAGGTGAAAAGAGATACAGTACCACGGAGTACTGCTGGGTGGGTGAGACTGGCAGGAGCGGGGATGGGTAGGGGGCTGGAGAGCACTGAACAGGCTGAGAAGAGGACTGCAGAGGACCAATAGGCTAGGAATAACAGGCGGGCAAACAGTTAATGTCAGAAGAAAATGTTACAAGAATCACACAGCATGGAAATTTACACTTTGGGGCACCAACTTTAACACTTACAAAGTCATTAAAAAACACAATATAATCAATAAGAAAAACAGTATCAAAAGAAGAACTCTACACAGCAAGGACATACCTAGGCTCAAGTTGATTTCATAATGGGAATAACTTTTATGTCATAAATATAACTTTCTTGTAGATGAATAGAAACAGACAATTAACCATTTCCAATCCTATTATCTGAGTTATGCCGGTAAAAATAAAACTTCTTACTCTTATTTCCTAATTTTTTTAAAGGGGATGTTCTATGTTTATGTTGCTGTATATTACTAAATTATAAATGAAAATCTTATAAATTTATATGGCATCTGTATCAATTCTATTTGATAGAGCATGTTTAAATTCTCAGAGACAATGTTCCTAAAATTTAACTATTTTGTGAGAAACTATTAGGAATAACCAGCTCAGGGGTTGGAGAGCTGTCTCAGGTCAAGAGCATGTACTCTTCCAGAGGACCCAGGTTCAGTCCCTAGAGCCTACATGGTGTGGTTCAAAGCCATTTGAATCTCCAGTTCTAGGGATCTAAACCACCACAGGCATCACACACACACTGATACAGTATATATACACACATTCAGGCAATTTAAATACTCATACACATAAATGTTAATAACCACATCAGGACCAAAACATATTCACATACACAGACATACATCTTTTGTCTAGGAAAAATAAAACCTTTTCCTTGTGGCTAAATGCTAAATGTATCTTTATTAAAAGAATTCATGGTAGGAGCCGAGAAACTAGATACTAGAAATCTTCAGCTAAATATTCCTGTGTTTCAGGGAAAAGTAAATTGCTTTCCAAAGGAACTAAAAAAAAAAGGTGATACGCTGTAATCTACTTTATAGATAACAAAAAACAAGACTAAGAGAGACTAAGTCATCTTACTACGCCAGACAAGCAAGCAGATGAAGAACTCAGGTCTCTATCTGATAAAAACTTGTTTGGCTAAAATGTGTATCATGAATGAATCCTGCTTTGGATAACGTCCCTGAAATGAATAATTTTAAAATGGAAGTAATATAGTAAGACTGACTGTACAGGGAATAAACAAGGAAAAATGTTTATGAAAACTGAGATTTACAAAATCAAAAGAATAACCAAAAAGTATAAAAGGCTTAGGTTAGCTTAGAGTCCAACAAAACAAGATTAAAACAAAAGTACATGAAAAGTAAAAGCTGCATGATCTGGAGACTTGCTGGTCCCAGACACATCTCTTAGCTACCAATCAGCTAGCTGAGGACAGCTTGAAGCATGCTAATGAAGTACAAGTGGATACTTGATGTGTAAGTCACATAAACAATAAGATACAATCTTCAGCCAATGTGACCACTCAAGTGTCAGATAAGCAAACACTTAGATCTGCTGGGGAATGGAAGGAATCCAAGATGAGCACCTATGGTGTAAGTGAATGTCTCCCAGAGTGCTAAATGGCCAAGAGAAATGTAAGTTAGAAGTGACTGATCAGAGTCAAAGTCTCAAAGTCTAAAGTCACATTGACAGGGAAATGTCTTAGCACTATCCCCTTTTCCTCCTTCAACTGTGGCTGCAAAACATCGATTAGTGACTGATTTTATGTTGTATGTTCAAGAACTACAGCGCCCCTGACGGGGCTATATCTGGAATTCAGAGATTTACTGTTTGGTTATGTGAAATTGTACAAATCATTTATCTTAGAATATGCAAACAATAGTAATTAAGTATCATTCAATGAGTTTTGTTTCTGTAAGGACTTATTTATTTTGTGAGACTGGGTTTCTCTGGCTGTCCTGGACTCACTTTGTAGACAAGGCTAGCCTTGAACCCACAAAGATCCGCCAGCCTCTGCTTCGTGTGCTGGGATTAAAGGCATGTGCCACCACACCTGGCTCTGTATGGATGTAACTGTAACTTAAAAAAAAAGTTAGTTAAATCAATCAGAGAATTAGGTATTTACCTCAAGATCTGAAATTCAGCTCTTTAATGCCTCTTTTTCCAAACTACACTCTCTATACCTTCATCTGGGATGGTCTCGAAACTACACGGGACAAAGTTATTTCTACACTTGATCTTAACCACAGGTCTGAGAATCATTAAGTAAAATTATTCCTAGGAGACAATAATCTAAGACATATAATCATAAACAAATCCTTGAAAAATTTAAAAGCTGGACTAACCTTATTTCCATAAAATTAAGTGAAACTGGAAGTCAGTCATATAAAGCTCCCAGTGAAATACACAGCAGCGTAAAAACAATTATACAATAGCAAAGGAAAGAAATATGTTGGAAGCAGATTGAATGAAGAAAGCCCAGGCAGAGCAGGGCACAGAAGTTTTGCATAGTCTTATTAGGTAGGGCTTAGAAGGTCATGGGAAGTCTCTGGCAGAGCTTTACGAAGTCTCCTCTAGGTACATGGACATTTTTGTATGGTCTTATAAATGTCTCTAAAACCTTTTAAGTGCTATGTTAGACATCAAAGCAAAGCAAAAGAAAACAACTGACCTACCCTACCCTGCCAACAATCAACTACAGAGAGAGACCAACTGCTTTCACTACTTTCACACTGACAGTATAACTCAACTACTTACATATGGTCTTCACCCCACGTGATACCATTATGTAAATGACATGTATATAAATGAGAAAATGAGGTTAAGTTTCTTCAGTTCAACTTTATCATTACACATCTCTTACAAGAAATTACACTAAAGGAGATTCACCAGTAGAATGTTTATATGGTCTTGTAGAGAGAAAGGTATACGAATGCTACACAACCTTTAAAAGTTGTCATGAAAATAGGGATTATACAGATATAATCAAACTCTCTAATTATTAGGGAAAGATATGTATGTATAAACTAAATTATTTCTATACATTCAAGGTATGATTAGGAAAGCTTTTAAAGCCAGTCATGGAGGTGCATACCTTTAAATGCCAGCAATTTGTATGGTGTAGACAGGTAGACCTGAGTGAGCTCTAGGCCAGCCAGGTCTACATTGTGAGTTCCAGGCTAGCAGTAATAAAGTGAGACCCAGTCTCAATAAATAAATAAGAACAACAACGACAACAACAACTCCCTCTCAGGGGGCCTCAGAGATGGTTTAGCAGGTAAAAATTTTTTTCAACAAGAATGACAACCTGAGTTCTATCTCCAAGACACAAAAGGCGGAAGGAAAGAATCAACTCCTTTCTGTTGTTCTCTGATCAATAAATGAATGCTGTGGCATACATGCATGCACACACACACAAATAAATTAATTTAACAAGAAAATGAAGAATGAGCTCTCAGAACCCACCCTACTCCACCCTTGAAATAGGACACAGCACTCTGCACGGCTTGAGCAGCGCCATGCAGTTTCATATCTCTTCAGTCTTAATAGCTCACTTTGCTCACTAGGCCAATGAGCAATTTTTGTTTTTATTCTTCCTCTTGTCTACTTCTTGCTGTAAGATATGGATAATATACTTGCTGATGATATAAAATCACTTCCCCTATTCTAATATATCCTCAGAATTTATTAGTTGCAAGTATTTGATCTTAACATTTTCTTCCTGTGACCACTGAGCAGAACATCCCCGAGAGGAGAGTATTACAGCTGTAGGAGGTGATTACCTGGCTACCTCAGTGATCAGCCCTGCAAATGCAAAGGCAGGTGAGCTTAGCATTACAGAATCATGGATTTGTGCACCTGTGAGAATATGTGACTGGCTGCTGGTTGCTGAGGTGGTGGGGGTGGCAGAGGAGGCTGTGGAGGACCAGGCACTTGAGTTCGAACTGGCTGTTGAGTCATAGGAGGATTGTATACAACTGGACTTCCATCTGGGTTTATGAAGGGCTGACCTAAAAAGTTGAAAAAAAAAGAGGGAAAAGTCAACATACAACAGTATTTAAGATAAAACTGTCACTACTGATTTACAAAACACATCATTAAATCCCTTATGCACAAATCTACAACTCTAGATTTCTTAAAACAAAAGTGTGTCTTAGCTTGAAACGTACCTTGATTTGAAATGAAGCTATTAACAACCTTTATTTTTTTTCATCTGGTATAAATATCCAAATGTTACTTGCTTTTGTGACAGGGTTTTGTTTCAGATCCCACTGAGTTAAATGGATCATCAAAATGTTTTCTGAGGGACTAAGAGAGATGGCTTGGCAGTTAAGAGCATTCTTCAGGACCCAATTTTGGATCCCACCATCCACATGGAAGCTCACAACTACTTGCAAATCTAGCTCAAGGGGATCTGGTGTTCTCTTCTGGTCCCTGTGGACACCGCACTCATATGGTGCATAAATGTACATGCAAGAAAAATACTCTAACACATAAATTAAAAACAAATCATCAAAAAGTATTTTCTAAAAAGTTGTGAGTTTTATATCTCATTCTTCTCCAGGTATCCAATCACAGGACTGTGGCTCAGCTACTACAGAGAAAGAGGAAGAAGGGTCAACAACATTCAAAAGACCCAACACTCTTCTGTCTAGCCTCAACATGGTCATTAGGGCTTGTGTGCATTTCAGTTCAAACAGAAAATGTCTGACTCCAAGAAATCAGGAAATCATTCAAAAAATTTCAAGGAGGAGGGAAATAATCTAGGTTATAGGCTACACTGAATATATGTTGCCTTAAAAAACACCAGGTTGGGGCTGGAGAGATGGCTCAGCGGTTAAGAGCACTGTTCTTTGAAAGGACCCAGTTCAAATCCCAGCACACGTAAGGCATTTCAAAATTCTCTGTAATGGCTGGGTGTAGTGGCACACACCTTTAATCCCAGCAGATCTCTGAGTTCAAGGCCAGTCTGGTCAGCAGAGTAAGTTCCAGGACAGCCAGGGTTGTTACACAGAGAAACCCTGTCTTGAAAAATCAAAAAAACCAAACCAAACTAAAAAACAAACAAAAAAACCAAAAAAACTAAATCCCCCAAAATTGGTTGAAAATGTAAATAACTGACAGCTTCAAACTGATTATGGAGTCAGTTTAATGGCAGCAGATAATGCACTGACAGCTTCAAATTGATTATGGAGTCAGTTTAATGGCAGCAGATAATGCACAGCAAAATATTACATAACAATCTGTCTATATCTATGTATTTCAACTTCCCTACTGTAAACGGGGATTTCCCCTACCTAAAAGGGCCATTATAAAAGTCATGAATGAAGAATTTAAAATATGAGTTGCCATGTGGGATATGGAAACTGAACCTGGGTCCTCAGAAACAGAAGCCAAAGTCATTTAAAAAATGACTAAATTATCTCTCCAGTCCTTCTGAAAATATTTTGATTATAATGAACTCAGTAATCTGGACCAATACCCTATCAAACTGTGTATGTTCAAAAGTAAATATTGGCTAATACTATTATTATTTAATATCAAAGACTAAAGAATATATTATAAATATTATTATTATTGGTTTTTTGTTTGGTTTTTCGAGACAGGGTTTCTCTGTGTAGCCCTGGCTGTCCTGGACTCACTCTGTAGACCAGGCCTCTAACTCACAGAGATCCCTGCCTCTGGCTCCTGGGCGCCAGGATTAAAGGCGTGCGCCACTACAACTGGCTATAAATAGTAATTTATAACACCTTTCTTTTAAAAAAGGCTACAAACCAGGCCCCTTTAATCCCAGCAGTCGGGAGACAGAGGCAGGGGAATGTCTTTGAGTTCAAGGCCAGACTGGTCTACAAAGAGAGTCCAGGACAGATAGGACTATGCAGAGAAACCCTGTCTCAAAAAACAAACAACAAATAATGTCTTTTAGATTTTCTTAAGTAGAAAGCAATTAACAAGCTGGGTGATGGTGGCACATGCCTTTAATCCCAGCACTGAGGAGGTAGAGGCAGGGATGTCTGAGTTCAAGGCCAGCCTGGTCTACAAAGTGAGTTCCAGGACAGCCAGAGGTATATACAGAAAAACCCTGTCATGAAAGAACCCCGAAAAGAAAGCCATTACCATATTCTCAAGGATATTTTAGATTTTTTTTTCTGCTTGGTTCTTCTTCATAAAGTGCATATTATTTGCTACAAAATAAAAATGCTATACCACATAAAGCTCACTCAAAGGTAGCTGACACTTCAATGGAATGAATTGTTTAATTATAATCAAGCTGTTAGTCTACACATCATAGATGTCACATGGGGAAAATTGTCTTACAATGTAAACAAAACTTTTAACATTTTGCAGCCTAAACATTTCTATTAAAGTTTTCAGGACAATGACAATTATTTATAAAAATTAAATAGCAGATAACATATGCATATTTAAATAATACATTTTTAAAAGTACCCCAATTTTTAGATATCTTCTGCTATGTCAACTGAAATAAACTATCTCTCTGGATACCCACCTGTTTGTGGGTTGATCAGAATACTGCCAGGTGGTATGCCAGTCGCTTCCAAGGGAAGCAAAAGGAAGCTAGTGCTAGGAGATGCACCTTGCCCACTGAGGCCACCATCAAAGGAAAGAGAACTGTGAGTGCTGGCTGCCGGGTAGATGACAGGTGCGCCATGAGAAGACTGGCTAAGAGCTGAGCCTGGGAGAGGCTGCTGGGTGTGAGAAAGAGAGCCTGTAGAGGACCCTACGCTACCTGAAGACTCAGATCCTAGGGGAAGAGTAATGGGAAATATAGAATTAAAAAAAAAAAAGAAACTTCATACAAAAACCTACTAATACAATTCACCTTGTACAACATGCAGTCACACCACAACAGCAATAGCTACTATATTGTACTGCCCAGTGGTTCTGTTTTGCTTACCCTTCTAAATATAATTTGAATATAGCAAACAGCAGCACAGAAATTGTCAGAAGTCATAGCCAAAGCATGCAATTTACCAAGTTTACAGTAACACAAGCCACACACAACCAAAGAAGCATATTAGTGACATTCTGAAAAGGACACATTGTATACATTTTACCTTTTAGATTAACCCTTAGGAATATACAGATTACAATTTCCCCAGGAAAAAGAACTTAGCACGGCCAATGCCTAAAACCTCATTAATCAGAAACCCTTATATAAGAACACAGAAAGATCAAGCATGGCTTAGGAAACAATGAAAATGATAAACTATCTACTAAAAGAAAGAACTGCCAAGTTTTACTACAGAATTTCATCTCGGTTTATAACCAGCATCCTGTAAACTCAAATACCTTTTTAAAAAAATCTACTGACAGAAATAGTATGAAACATATTTCAAATATTTATGTTAACCAGCTTAAAATTTCTTACCACATTTAATCTAATTTCATGATTGAATTTTGATTACTCTCAAGCCTAGAGTCTATATCTCACAGGGATTAAAGTGGTCACTGAATTTTGTTTTTGTTTTTTCGAGAAAAAGTTTCTCTGTGTAATAGTCCTGGCTGTCCTGGACTTGCTTTGTAGACCAGGCTGGCCTTGAACTCACAGAGATCTACCCGCCTATGCCTCCCAAGTGCTGAGAGTAACGGCGTGCCTCACCACACCCAGCTTGCCACTGCCACTGACTTTTAAAGCATGACTGAGGTGGACAATGAGACAAGGATATATATTGACAGATTCAGGTAGTTCTTGCAGGTAATTAGGTGTGGTTAAGGAAGCTGACTCTGGGATAAAGGTTTTAATGAATGCAATAAATAAATACGACATACTATACAGACTGCCTTCTGAAGAAAGCTTTCTCTCTAAGTCATATCAAAATGACACTTGAACTCTATCATTTCTCTTTTATCTTTTTCTGGGACAGGGTTTCTCTGTGTATCCCTGGTTGTCTTAGAACTCAGAGGTCTCCTCCTCTAGAGTGCCGGGATTAAGAGTATGTACCACCCTGGGGAACTCTATCACTTTTATCTATTAAAGGATTAAAACATCTAATTGTCTCTTAAAATGAAATAGCACAAGTTATTTTTTAAATTTTACTTATTGTTATTACTAGTGTGTGTACAGAAAGTACACTGGCTGAGCAATCTGAGCGGCCCGAGTTATTCAAATGTGTCCGGCTAGGCCAGGCATGGTGGTGTGTACGTCTGTCTTTAATCTCTCCACGTGGGAAGCAAAGGGAGGTGAATGTCGCACTCTCTAAAAACTCCCCAGAGATTTATTCTCTTCAGCTGTGACCAAGTTGCAGCATATACAAACAAGTACACAAGTTTTACAAGCATCCATAAAAGTCTGTAGTAATATGTTATCATACCCACTAGGACATTTTCAATAGGTTTATATTTAAGTAATGCAGGAATGCAATTCACAAACATTAGCAATTTAAAGCATATTGCTACCTTAATACCTCTTCCAAATGTAGTTGTATTATACTCACTTTATGTTTAACCTAATACAAATAGGCTAGGGAGAAACAACCATTTCTGACTTCTATGTTTATTTTGAGATTAAAAAAAATGTACAAAAGTCCTAAAAGACACATGAAATTCTGTAGTGGTCTACTACTTAGTGAAAATGAAGAGAAAATGCTATAACCAATGTATCTAAGTAGCCAAAAGAACCAGTGGATTATTTAAATTTCTATTTATAAGAGTTGTAGGCATATTACTTTTCTTTGGTTATTAAGTTCCTCAAGAATTTCCCATGAATTTTATTCATTTCTTATAGGATAAGTCATGAAAAATGCAATCAATATCTGACAGTATGAAATATATCTAATGTTAAACAATCCTCGGTGATAAGCCATGCTTTCCAACCTTAAACAAGCAAGGAAGAACTTCCAGTCATCTCCTCCATACAAGAAATGAGTCACCCAGCTACCAGATTAAGTTCATCCAGTGACAGACAAGTCTCACTTCAGTTTGTGATTCTATCTGTAGGTCCAAGTGAATCCTACTATCAGTACGGCATCTCTCCTGCTGTGCTTTCTAAGTTATCTATTGAGCGGAAGATAACTTTACATTGTGAGATAATCAGAGCCACGTGATGAGGAGCTAAGACTTTAGGCAAAGGAACGTTTAGACTGCACAGTTCTAGGTAGCTACTTATACCTGTTTTTGAGAGCCTGCCTATGCTTTTGCTGCTTCCAGAACTATCACCTCTTGTCAGGACTGAGATTCCGCTAAAGCTGCTGGCTTTGGTTACTGCGGGTTTCAGGTTCCGAAGGGAGCTGTCTGAATCTGTGCTGCTCCAAGGTCGTGGCTCTGAGTATTTCAACTCGTTTTCAGTGCTGCTCTGATGGCTGTTTGCTGATCTCCCTGAAGCATCTTTATTAACTCTGTAATTTAGAAATATAACATTGAAAACCTAATGGAGGCGGGGAGAAAAAAATGCTTTAATTCTTTTAACAGTGTCTGGAAAACATGCTTCTGATACCTAAATATCTGGCGCCTCTGCTGGGTACCACTAGAGTCCTCATCTTGAATTCTGTTGGCATTTTAATAAGACATTTAAATTGTTATTAGCACCAACTAGATAATAGCCAGGAGAGATATTAAAGATTTCCTTACCTTTTGTCAATAATGTAGTTCTCTTGGGAATACAGGGACTGGAAAGAAAAGGTAAAAAAAGTCTGTCAAACACATGGTGCCAGCCGCGCACCAATGGTAACGACATGAAGTCATATACAGTAGCGTTAAGGGTGCACCCCAAGGGCTACAGCTGGCTCAGTTGCTAGGCTAGGCTCACAACCACCTCCCCAAAACAACGAATGATAAGGGATTTTCCATGGGTTGGAGACACTATGATTATTTTTAATCTTAGAAGTCATTCATTGTCAAAATGAATTTGAAATTTAAATAGTCTTCTTAAAATGGATGAACTCGGTTTTATTAATCACATATTTAAGGTTGACAGATTCTATCTTATTCGTGAATATTTAATCACCAGTGACCAAAACCTGATGAAGAGACCAGGAAGATGGTTCAGAAGGTAAAAGCCCTTTGACCCACATTAGGAAGCAACCAACCCCCTTGAAAGTTGTCTTTTGACCTTTCTCACGCATATGCACACATACATAAACAATAAATGTGAAAACTAAAAAACCAAAGACTTATCAATTCACTGTAACACAGCGACCACTTCTACTTGTGGTAGTGGTAACACAAAGAACATATAGATAAAGCAGAGAATAAGCAGATAGGCCTTCAGGGCTTATGGTCAAATTCCTCCAGTGCTGTCAATCTAAGTTAGGAAATGGTCACTTCTGTTTGTATTACTATAACAGACTACTAAATGTTTTCTTTTTTTTTGGTTTTTTCAAGACAGGGTTTCTCTGAATATCTCTGGCTGTCCGGGACTCGCTTTGTAGACCAGGCTGGCCTCGAACTCACAAAGATCCGCCTGCCTCTGCCTCCCAAGTGCTGGGATTAAAGGCGTGCGCCACCACTGCCCGGCTTACTAAATGGTTTTATAATTACCAAATTTTGCCCAATTAATTTACTTTATAGAGCAGAAGCCAAAGCAAGGTCTAAAATGTAATTCTTCCATCTCTCATGACTCCTTGGCACAGGTATCAGGAACACATGGCCAACCACCTGTTTCTACAAATAAAGATTTACTAGAAAACAAAAATGATTATATATACTATGGTGTCTGTCATACCAGAGTCAGTTTTGAACAGATACAAATATGAGGCTCAAGTCAATTACACGCCTTTATAGAAAGACAAAACAACCTACACCAAGAGCTCAGCTACCTTAACACAGGTTTAGAGCTAAGGCATCAAGTTCCCGAGTACTTCTCCAGTCTAAAGCTTCCTTATATAGGATATCTGCCAGGCTTATAAACCAGTTTAATAAACTTTCATGTGTCTCTGTGAGTCACATACTATATTATTATTATCTGAAAATGTGTTAATGGCAGTATGCTATCTAGCTTATAAATTACCAAAAGGAAACAGTTATCTAATGTAGACGGTGAGTTTAGCAGACCTGAATTAAAATTCCTACTCAGCTATTTTCTAGGTGTATTTATTCTAGCTACTTTGCATAGCTTTCTATCATCTCAGTTTCATTATCTGTAAAATACAAATATGATAATAGTGACCACAAAGGGTCATTTTGTGGATAAATTATGACTGCCCATTTATATAGTATTTAGTGTCCAGCATAGCACTTATAATAACCACTCAATATTATTTATTACATATTGTAAATTCTTAACTGATAGTCTAAATTTAATTATTATTTACTGTTTTGTTTTCAGCAAACGGAACATTTCTTTCTGTGGCAGAGGAATCATATATTACATTCATTTATGTATCACTGTAAAGTACCAAGTACTGCAATACTGGTAAAACCAAGTATGTTCATCTTTGGCAAATATGTATAAAATAATTACTCATGAAGATATAATCACAAAGTAGATAATGACTATTAATCTAAAAGATCAACTATCTTACAAGACAAGAGTTATTAAGGTAAGTTCACCACAAAGTAAGATATGGTTACCAATGTTATAAAAACCTCGTTTGTCATAAGCTTAAAAAAACATTATATATATCCTCCTTGTCTCCATGCGGAAAGCTCCGTTTCTGTGTAGGCCATACAAGGAGCCTTGATTGAAGATGTGATGTCTCTAAAGAGTATTTAAAGTTTTCAATGAAGTGTACACCTCTCAAAAACAAACAAAAAACCCATTATATAAACAGCAACTTATTCCCATACTCTATTGATTACTGTGGTTCAATTGTGTCCAATTTTGGTAAAACTTTACACTATTGTTCCAATGTATTATCAAATTAAGATGAACAAGTCACCTACTTCAAAAACGTGAACTGATGTATATGTAACCAATATAGTTAAAAATAATATGATCAATAGCTGAAGGGGGGAACACTAGAATAGTAACACATGAAGTCCTAAGGGTAAGTCAGCACATACATCTTGGGAAAATATTCGGTCTCTAGCTCTCTGGTATTCTTCTTCTCTTTCTTCTATAGATTTGCTTCTTCTGTCATCTTTTAGGCGTATTCTCATCTAAAGAGGGGAAAAAAACAGATTACTAGGAAAATGAACTATTGGTATAGTCAGAGCTTGCAGTTAAAATAATGTGTCATTTTTCTCAAGATTACCTGGCTATCATCTTTATCAAAGCTAGAGTTATCTCTTTTAAGGATGTATCGTTTCTGAAAGTCTTCACCTCTATCATCCTTAATATGTTCATTAAATTTCTGATCAGGTCTGAGAAAAAGAAACAAGACAAAGGAACAAAAAGTTTAATGTACAGTATTTACATAAAAGTGGAATAAAAATAATGCTGCTATTATCAGTGCTGCTTAAGAGCCTTTACTATTATATCATTTTATCATAATAAGTATCTCATGAAGAAACACTATTCTACAGGATGGTATAGAGGTCTTATTAAAAACAGCATGGGCTTTAGGGTCAGACTGTTTGGGTTCAAGTCTAGCTTATTAACACAGCACTGGGTTTAAGATATGCATAAGTATTTAATATTTTTCTTCCCATTTTCTCATGTGCAAAATGGGAATGATATACTTCATCTACCTAACAGATTGTCCTAAAAGATGAAAAGAATTAGCAAAAAAAAGAGACCCCAGAACTATGTCATTATAATAATAAACACCGAAGAAACGGAGCTTCAAGTGGTCAAGGCACCTGTGAAAAGTCAAAAGATAAGTACAAGACTAAGCCATAGTCGAGGCCCAGGGCTGTCAGACTCTAAGGCCTCATCTATCTACATTACAGGGACCAAGGAAAAGCCAAGTACTGTATCACATGTATTATACACCTATAGTCTTCATGCCATAAAATGAGAGCAATTAAGTATTTTGGACTGAATTAACTAAAAATTTAAGTGACAACTTGAAAATGTATTCAAGTTGCCCAAAATTCTTAATTACATCAGGGTATAGCTTTGTTTTGCACTAACTTAAACAGGTTAGAAAAAACAAGCTCCTTTGTACAGGCTAACACTGGAAACTAAAGTTTAGTATATATTCTGTAGCTCATTTGTTTTTTTCAGATTAGAAATGCTCCAAGTTTCACTAACATCTAAAAGACAGATTAAGGGCCTAGACATTAAACTTATGTTAAAACTGACCTCCATCAATATATTGTCAGGTCTAATAAGTTAATTCAATCAATATTCTGAGACTTATTACCATTTTACATCGGAATTATTCTTTTGAAATATACAACAAATAACATTTAATATGTTTAAAGAAAATCTAATAAATTTCCTATAGTTTCCTTTATGTATAGTTCGAATACATACTTACATGTATACATATAAGCAATATGAGAATACCATGAATAAAATTCCATTTCTTTGAGACAGTGTCTCACTGTGAACCTCTGGCTAGCCTAGAACTTGCTCTGTGGACCAGGCTGGCCTTTAACTCACAAAGTTTGCCTGTCTCTGCTTCCTGAGTGCTAGCATTAAAGTTACGTATCACCATGCCTGGCAATCAATAAATTTTAATTATAAACCCAAGCAATGACATTTCAGCAAACCAAGACCGGACATTTAATTATAAATAGAATCCAAACAACATGATAAATATTTGTTTCAATCTAGCAAATAATTTTTTCTTTTTATGATGGTTGCTCTGAAATGTGCTCTGTAGACCAGGATGGTCTCACTCTGATTCCCTTGCCTCTGCCCACTAACTCCTAAGATTAAAGGCATGTGCCACCACACTCATCTCAATCTACCAAATATTTAATAAAACATTTTAGCTGACTCCTGTAAATTATACAAAAGGAGATTTAAGAGAATTACCTATGCAAGATAAAGAAATCTGTATTGTAAAATGATGAATGAAACAGAGCAGATTAAAAAAAAAAAAGAAAAAAATCGGTATCAAAGTAAGAAGGTAAGAGCACAATGCTTCATAACCAAAATGATGAGAAGTCTGCTTTCTTTGGGAGTTTGAAAGGTTATATATGTAGTACTGACAATGACAGTATGCCATTTGTCATGGGATTGCTTCATTTACTTTCATGACCTATAGTTGGAGATGTGCAAAGCCACACTTTCTTATTTGAGGTATCTTTATTTTAGAGTGAGAGACTCTTATTCTAAAGTGAACTATATGGTTTAACCAAGGCCCTGGCAACTTTTCTAAGAACAGCTGGATTCCCACACAAATAATATTGGCAGGCATTTCAGCTAACCTTAAGACTGTCTTACCTCTTTCTTTTAAAGATGCCTGAATTTACTGCCCTGCAATCGGCAACTTCCCGCTCCATTGAGACACCCCAGTGGACACCCGGTTGTTGACATCCACAACACCACTGGTTCAAGGCTGGAGCGGGTAATCTCCCTATGAGGAAAAGGTAAGTTTGTTTTTATTCAGTGTGGAGCAGATCTCTAAGGTTTTCTGATTTACAACCTTCTTCATATCCCAGAAGATATAAAGTAAGAATACAGTGTAACTTCAATGATCTGAAACAATTATAATTACATTAACCCGTAATTCGTAAATATCTCAGCTTAACTAAATTTTGATTACCTTTACAAACAGAACCCTAAAGCTTTTATGACATCATTCATAAAATTCAAATAACTGAGGTTACACTGTATTGAAAACCTTAGAGAGTTGTCAGTCAAAATGTTAGTCAAATGCCTGCTAATGTTCATGTGCTTGGGCATCCAGCAGCTCTGAGTAATGTTGAAAGGCGCTGGTTAAAGAGAGGACAGTCCTAGCCACTTCCAGTTTCACCTGTCTGTATCTTACTGGAACGCCTCCTACTGTATAAAGTCACTGCATAATTAACTAGGAAAGGATTAATTGATAGAAGCTGTTTTTATAATACTAATGGATAGAAATGATGAAATTAACACAAATGCATATTCTCTAATAATTTCCAGAGATTTATGAGGATTTTCTGTCCAGGACAACTACTTTTATTAATTTTAGTTGTAGGAATAGTCATTTAAAATAAGAAACACGCCTATTTAGTTGACAAAGACTGTCTGAAATGAAGGAGCCCAATTTTGCTTCAGCAAGAATATGGCAGCTGTAACAGCAAAGGCCATGATAATTGAAGGGACTAGATGAATTGAATATACTATGTAAAATGAATGACACACAGACAAGACTCTGGGAAATATCTGACCTGAGGAAAGATAGAAAAACAATGAAGTGAAGAACATTATTTGTGGCACTTGAAATTGATGGCTAATTATCTTAGGTTCCTTTCTACCACAAATTAAAATGATACAGAGAATACTTTTGTATCATGTGTGGTGGCACAGGCCTATAATCCCACTGCTCCAGTGAACATGAGGCAAGAGGTCATTTTTGTAATTCAAGGTCAGGTCCTTGAGCATTCCTAGGCGAGTGTTGTACCACTGAGGTATATGCCCACCTTTAAAAACAATTTTAAAGCAATTCCTTTAAAAACAAAGGGCTCCTTCTAATCATTACAATTTTTTCTCAGCAAATCAGATATGACCCAAGAAAGGAACACAGCAGTTAGGAAGACACTACACTAATCAGGAGTTCCAGTTTCTTCAGATTTGAGGTAGAAAAAAAAACCAATAAAAACCAAAACAAACAAGCAAACCAACAAAACAAAACAGGATTTGGAAATGATAGAAAAGTGGTAGACTGAATGTGAGAGTATCAAAATCTGCTCAATGCTTTTTCTTTTCCTAAATTACTTAAACAAACTGCCTGAAGGTGGCTATGGATGTCTAAATTATTTTTAAAAATTCATTAAGAGAGTGGTTGTCAAAAGGTTGTTGTTGTTGCCATTCCTCAAGCATGTCTTGTCTTCCGTATCTGAATCCAGGTGTGCATTTCACTCCTAGTGAGATAAATGTACTCTTTGGCTGTCACAAGAAGTCATCACGAAATTCACTGCAGATGGGAAGTGCTGTGGGAAGGCAAATATTAGTCCATAGACAACATAACTGTGTACACTTACATTCTTGTGTTGCTAGTTTTGTTCACTATGACAGACTTTCCACTCTGATCAACATTGTGATCTAATCCAAAGTAGGCAGCCACTCTGTGTAACAGCATCCTGTGGTAAGATGTCATTGGGGGAAACTTCTTACGTGGGGACCTGAAAGGAAAAGAACAGCCAATTGAGTAAGTCAAGGACAATTATGATGACAATTTCTTTTCTTGTTAAATGTCAGAACTTACTCATTATTACCAATGAAATCTAAAATTTCTTGTTCCAATTTCAGCAGCATCATTCTGTCCCTGAAAGAAAGTATGAAGACTCTTACATGTAAAACTTAGCACTGAAACGCAGACATAAATGCCAACAAGTTACAGATTCACATAATTAATCCCCTAAAAACAACACATTCAGAGATACAACAAGCTTAATGCCAGAATATTTATAAGCCTTTTAAAAAAAAAACAAAATAAAAAAAGAAAAGTTATAAGAGAATGAAAGATGATTTTTTTTTCAGTGTAACTTTTATGGTAGACTTGTTCACATGCACTAATGTGGACAGGACAGTGTACAACATAGAGCCCAACTATCCTTGAGCTCCACCATAAATACTGCTCTAAAGAACACGAGATGCTAGTAATAGTAACACAGAACACACCTAAGGGAATTCAATGCACCTACTCCTCATTCTGTAAGTTGCTACTATGCACTTTCAAGATTTTTGAGGACATTCTCATAAAATCAAAATGAAGGAAAGACATTCACCATCTAAAATGAGTCAGGACTCAAATGAGTGTCTGCATGTGCTCCTTTGGATCACTAGGGTCCTATTTAGGGCACTGAGGCTGTACCAAGCCAATAGTATCATTCCTTTTGGTTCTTTTCCTTTTTTTTTTTGAGACAGGGGTTCTCTGTGTAACGACCTTGGGTGTCCTGGATGCGTTTTGTAGACCAGGCTGGCGTCGAACTCAGAGATCCACCTGCCTCTGCCTCCTAAGTGCTGGGATTAAAGGTGTGCACCAACACGCTCCACTTCCTCTTGGTTCTTATACACAGAGAATACGGCTCTAGGATCTTCCTCTACTCACTGCAGATTTCATGTTCACATGGGAAACAACCCCCCCC